>CM053582.1:324787494-324797722 GCA_028627135.1 Pseudochirops cupreus | reverse complement strand
TTATTAAAAAAAGAAAGAAAGAAAAAATAAAATGTATAGCAATACCAAAAAAAAACAAAACAAAACAAAGAAAGACAATGCATTGCCAAATACTGTCATTTCAAGGAGCTCAATTCTAATGATGGAGACAATATGTAAATAATTAGGTACATATTTAATATACATGGCATAGATGGAAAGTAGTCTCAGAAAGAAAGACATTACAATCTGGGTTAGTGGGGAACAGGGAAGACTTCCTACAGAATGAAGAATTTGAGCTGGGCCTTAGAGGAAGCAAAGAGGAGATCTTTGGAAATAAGTGAGAAGATTGGAAGTAGAAGGACTGAGTAGAGATAGTTTTCTACACTGTCTTTCTATTCAGTTGTGAACCCAATTCATGGCTCGTTTGCAGTGGGCAATGTAGAACCCACCCACAATGGCTCCACAAACTGTAGTGCTTGTTTAAGATACATATGCTCAAGTGCCAGCTACATGAATTACTTTATAAGTAAATATCATAGTCTAGACAATTAGGTATTCTTACACTTTGTTTTTCTTAGCTGGATTGTCAGCCCAACCTCTTTATAATGATGACAAATCTCCTTTAGAAGGCTATGCAAAGCTTGATTTAATCAATAGCATCTGAAGGACCTCACCATCTAAGGGCAATTGTTCTTCAACTTTTTGAACCTTCTTCTTGACAATGTCAAGCATATTTGTTGGGCACATAGCTCCTGTTTTTTTTTCCTCAATCTTTTTTTTTTATTCTGAACTTAAATAAAACAGACATTTCCTCAACATAATAAACTAGGAAAAAAAGACGATTGTACATGAAATTGCAAATCTAACTTTATCTTAATGACCAAGAGGTCACTGAAGAAAGTTATCTGCATCGTTATGTCTTTCAAAGAATCATGTATAAATTTGACATATATATGGAAGAACCATCAATGGATCAGAAATTTGCTGTACCAAATCAAATGCTTTTGTCGTAGTCCATAAACAGTAAGTACAGTAAGAACATGAATTCTCTGTATATTCCAGTTAATTGCATGATGGTAAAACTATAATCCATAGCAGAATATCACTTATAAAAGCCCACCTGCACCCCTATGAATCAGTGCCCTTCATGTGTGAAGATTGTTTCTATACAAATTTCACATAGATGGAAAAGTGAACATATAGGTCTAGAGTCACTATTATTGTTATCTTTAAAAATAATAAGATTTGAAATTTCCCCATACTCTTTGCATCTTCCTCTTCTTCAGTTACCTTGAGAATTGATTTCCAACATCTACTACTCTGTATGCTCTGTCTAATCCTACTGCTTTCCTCACTATTAAGGGACCCCACCTTGACACTTCCTTGATGCCATTTCACGTCCTCTATAAACAGATCCAGCAATGTGATATTGAAGGGCATTAGGGCTGTCTCTACTGCCTGTAATGGTAACAAGTAATTGCTGCTTGGTTAAAATAATTGCTCATTTTTTTCATGCTTTCATCCATTTTTTCAGTTTCACACTTAGGATGAGTTTGTGTTATTGATTGCTTTTTCAAGCTTTCTTTAAAATTAGTCCTCCCTTCACTGATTCTGTTTTTATGAGGATTCCTACTCATAATCATCTAGTATTCTTTTCTATAAGGTTTTACAAAAGAGTTTATACACTAAACTGGTGTTGCATATGGCAGCCATGTCTCTCCATATAGGAAAGAAGGAAGGAAGGAAGGAAGGAAGGAAGGAAGGTTAACTAAGGATTTAACATGTGCCAACATTTTGCTAACTGCTGAAGACACAAATACAAACAAAAAAGAAAAACAGCCCTTGCACTCAAGGAGCTTACATTCTAATTGGAGAAGACAACACACAAAAAGGAGGTAAAAAAAAACATGTAGTGGGGAGGAGTAAGATGACGATACCTGGCATGGGGGCATAGGTGTGAAGTCCAGAAAGACAGTAACAGTACCAGGATATGAAAGAAGGATAGCCTAGGCCCCTCCACGAAATGAATTCTCCAGAAGGAAGTCACCAATGGGAGAAGGGCAGTAGGCTTTGAGGAGAGATATTCTAGAGTAAGCAGCCAGCAGGGGTGGCAGGTTTTACCAAGCTGAGGAGCCCCCAGGCATTAAGAAAAGTGATAGGAATTAAACTATAATAGAGGCATGGTTTTAAAGTTCAAAAAGACAAACAAGGCTGGGAAGGAAATAAAGGAGAGCCTGGAACTCTCCACAAAATGGAGGCTCTCCACTAACCAATGAAAGGGGACCTTGAAATGAGATCTTCCAGGTTGATCTAGTTGCTAAAATAAGTTACAGTATGAGACTGCAATAGAGGAATGGTCTTGAAGTGAGGAAAGTCAGGAATAGGGTTTGGAGGGGAATGGAGTAAATAAAATAACATTTAGGTTCTTTACCTTCTTATGGAGATTGATTTGTATCATTTGACCTTCCTCAATTTGGAATTTGTCAATAGGGCACAGTCTAACACCAAAATCTTTAATATTTTCCTATGTTATTTTGCTTGAAAACATTTCCTTCACAATGACTGGCTGCTTTGAGAACTTTCCCTTATCCAAGAATTTGTAGTAGTAACACAGGTACACAGCACTGATGGTGGTTGGGGTGGGAGGAACTAAGTGCCTGTCTTATTTTTGCCAGAGTTAACCCTTGTCTTCTTCCTTATCAGACTTGGTTACTGGGCAAAAGGTCAGGCTCTTCCCCAAGTGGTAATTTCCTATTAACCACTTTGCTAAAGTAACATGGGCAATATTTGTCTGTTAATTAAGTAATGGTTCAGACTATATACATTAGCACAGGCCCCTGAGTGCTTTCAAGTATTTGCTTATGTGCCTTGGGCCATGACGGACTTGACCACAGAGTTTCCCCATCTTCTCAGTCTGGAAGAAATGCTTCCAGTCACTGGGAAAGAAGAAAAGAAAGCTGCTCCCCAAATTTCATAAGAAGACCAGAGAGAGGAGAGAGGGGAGCAAGGAAAGCCTAACCTAACATCAGTTTAATTCTAGTAAGAGGGAGGAGAGTAAAAGATATCTAACTTGGAATCAGGAGGACAGGGTTCAAGAACTCATACTATCTGTGCCACCATGGGCAATGTGCTGAATATCTCAGATACGTCTCTAAGAAATAAATTTCAGGGGAGGTGTTCACTCATCTGCACCTACATAAAGAATTCCCTCTGTGGAAATTCTGTCTACCAGTACAATCACAATTCTAATTTCATCTCATAACATTGTTATAGTAAATATTACTTGTCCTTTTCTCCATTCATTTCCCAACTTTTTTTGCATCAGTAAGTTGGAATTGTTTTAATTGCAATATTATATATATGTGTGTGGTGTGTGTGTGTGTGTGTGTGTGTGTATACACACACCTGTATATATATGTGTATGTGTATGTGTATATATGTATATATGTATATATGTATGAGTATACCTATACATATATATTCTTATTTTCATTCTTTTTTCTTAGCTTTTTATATGTTAAAATGTTGGTCTTACTTCTCACTTATTAAAATGTAGTCAGTTTTAAGTTGGTAATGGTATTTGGCACTTGCCATGCTCAGTACTTCCTGATTTTATAATACATACACATGGTTTGTAATATATACACATGGTTTCTATATAGTTTACCAATTTTGAGTTTCTTATATTCGTTACTTGTGGGCATGTTCCAACAATTTTTTTTCCTCTGGATCAAGTGCTGGGCCTGGAGTCATGAATACCTGAATTCAAATCCAGTTTCAGATACTAACTGTATGACCCTGAGCAAATCACTCAACTACTGTTTGCCTCAGTTTCCTCAACTATAAAATGGGGTTAGTAGCACCTACCTCACAAGGTTGTTGCAAGAACCAAATTAAGAATTTGTAAAAAAAAAAAAAAGAAAGAAAGAAAGAAAGAAAGAAAGAAAGAAAGAAAGAAAGAAAGGAAGAGAAAAAGAAAAGAAAAGTAAAGGTATTTAGCACAGTGCCTTGTATATAAGGCACTATACAGACCCTTATTCTCTTTCCTTTTCTGCATTCACCTATTCAATATTTGCATTGACAGTATTGAATGTCTTCTTTCATTTAATTTAGAGGGTCTTACTAGTCTCTTTATAAAAGTTCTCTATTTCTCCATCCTCCAAAAGAGATTGTCAGCAAATAAATGTTAATTATTTAAATGTTTGTCTTTTTGGAAATTCTTTTCATGAGCACTTCAATATGAGATGACCAATGTGCCATGAAATGAAATTTCTTGTTGCCTTTGGACATAAAATATTTGCTCTCCAAGTAGAAACAGCAAGCCATCCTTTTATTTACCTATAATTTCCTGTCTTCTGGTTTTGCATATGAGAATGTGAAGATTCAAACAATTAAATCTGTATACTATTATTTTGGTTAATTTCTATCATACCTAATAGCTAGGCCAGTGTTCACAGAGATATGACATGATTCTTAGCATTCATATCATCTTCTTGGCCACTTTGCCATTATCACAGCAGAAGCATGACTGAGAGCCATTTTCTATTTTTCTTTGTTTCAGAGGTTGCTATACCAAAATTATTCATTGCCAAGTAGTCAACCTGCTGGTGATAAACCTCTCTGAAATTAGCAAGGCTGAGCATCAAAAAGCAAATGGAATCTGCTCTAACTTTGTAATCAAAACCTTTACAGAATTGTAAAATCTGCCATATCTAAATCTCTACTGGTATAGCTTCCATTAATCCAAGGTCACTTCCACACTATAATAAAGCATTAGAATAGGCCCTTTCTGGAGGGGGCAGAGGTTATGTGTAACATGTGCAAAAATAAGCATAATATGAAGTAAATTATAGAGGGTCAGATCAACCAACTCTGGTTGGGGAGGGGTGGTCAAGAAAACTTCATCTGACCTGACTCTTGAAAGAAGGTAAGTAATTTGAGAGACAGAGATGAGAAAGAATGACCTTCCAGGTATGGGAGAGTTATATTGTGAAAAATTGAGGCACAAGATGAAGAACTGAATTAAGACTATGGTTAGTGGTGCAGTATGGCTAGAATATAATATGAATTGTTGTTTCTTTGTCCTTCATTCTAAAAAAGGACCATAACACCAGGAAGGTGATGCCATCACTTGCAAGTGAATTGGATTTAAGTGAGGGAGGGCTGTGCAAAGTCACAAGTCTCTCTTTCTCCTCTGAATCCATCTTGGCCCAGTTGGAAGATATAGATCAGGACAACTGGAGATGGCCCCAGATACAATGTGGTATGAAAAGACTTTGTTAGACTCGTATTTTCTGTGAGAAAGAGAGCTGGAATTGTAAGCAGGAATTAAATTGTACAAGAACTTAAATTCCAAGATGAGGAGTTGGTATTTTTTTTCTGAAAGACATGGGGAAACACTAAAGGCCTTTGAACAGAGAAGTGATAGAATCAAAGATGAATATGATTTTGGTATTGGAGAGGGAACAGACAGGAACCAGAAAGACCAATGAAGAGACTAAAGCAATAGTCTTCACTAGAGGTCATGAAGTCTTGAATTAGGGTGGTAGCCACATGCATGATAAAAAGAGAGAGGATGTCAGAATCATTGTGAAAGCAGAAGAAACAAGACTTGACCAATGGCTGAATATAGTGTATAGAGGGAAAGAGGAAGAGGAAGAGGGAAAAATTAAAAGTCTCTGAAGTTAAAAGGATTCTGTTGCCCTCAACATAAATAGGGAAGTTTGAAGGAAGAGTAAATTTAGAAAGGACTATGATGATTCTGTTTTGCTCACATTCATTTTGAAATATCTATAGGACATCCAGGAATAAATATCTAGCAGGCAGTTGATGATGTGAGATTGGTGCTCAAGAGAGACTTATGGATGAATATTTAGAATTGGGGTCATTTGCATGAAGAGGACACTTGAAGTTTTAGGATCAGATAAGGTCACCAAAATAGAAAGTGTAAAAGTATGAAGAGAGGCCAAGAAAGAAGCTTACAGAACCACCCACCCACCCAGATATAGGGGGCAGGGCATAGATGATGATCTAGCAAAGAAGAAAGAGGGGTCAGACAAGTAAGAAAATCAAGGAGATAGCAGTGTCACACAAGTCAAAGAAAGACAAAATATCCAGGAAGATCAAATGGGCAACAGCACCCATAGCTTCCTGGAGTTCAGAAAGCATGAGGACTGAGAAAAGGTCATCGGATTCAGGAGTTAAAAAATTACTAGTAACCCTGCAAAATAAAGTTTCAGCTGAGTGGTGAGACAGAAGTCATATTTATAGGATTGAGAAGTGAGTGGATAATGATTCCATCTAAAACTTGGGCAGGAAGTTTGCAAAAAAAAAAAGGTAGTGAGATATATAGATGTATTAGCTATGGTAAACTAGCAAATATTTAACAACTAACTCTCTGGGGGGAGGGGATGTGTGCATAGCACACTTTTCAAAATATTAACATTTTCTCCATTACTTTATTTTCTAGATAATCAATAAAACAATAAATCAAGCCCTAATTTATAGAATTTGTTAGTTTCCAAAGTATAAATGCTGGAACTAAAAACCTCACAGAAACTGGTACAAGCTGGGTCTAGCATAGCACCAAATACCATTGGCCATCTCTTCCTATGGTTGATAGTAGTACTAGACACACTGTTTGGTACCTGTAAAGCTTCCTTATTTTGTGGATCATGGTATGTGATTGCTTCTTCAATAGGGATTGATTTTCTTTCTATGAATAAAGCTTTTTAGATGACATATGGCTACAAAGATTCTAGGGTTTGTTTTTCTTCTTTATTCCATTTTTCTTCTGTCACATCTTCTACCCACCAATCCCCAGATACTGAATTTGACAGACACACACCACTTCTCTACTTTAGAATATTTTTTCTGGCTTCCTTCCTGAATTTTCCTTTTAATCTAACATAGGAGCACATAAGTTCAGGCACAAAGAGATATTTTTCAAGTTATCTTGTTTTTCCTTCTGGCATGAAAATAAGTCTACATTGATATCAGTCATAATTGGTGACCGCTGTTCACAGAAAGACAAACATAATATAGACCTTTCAGGTCACAGCTAACTTTTCCATTGCTCCTTACCTGATGGTTTGGATAAGGATAAGACAGGGTCCTTAATGAAATATTTATTAAGGAGGTAGCAGCTTTATGATCTCGCAGAAAGTAACAAAATAATATACATGTGCACAAATATGTGTTTAAAGGAAAAATTAGCAAATTGAAGTGTGCCTAAGGGGAGGTTACAAAGATGATAAAGGATTTGGAAACCATTCATTTGCTTATTCAATTTTAATACATAAAATAAAGATAATGAATTCTCAGCATCCTGCTACCTAAATTCACATATGACAAGTTCACACATTACCTATCACATGACACGTCATTGTGCTTGGTAAAATGACAGAGTAATTGTTTTCTACAGCCCAGATTCTCTAACACAACATCTCCTTAAAATGAATTATGTACCATATATAGAGTAAAAAAAGATTCATGTACAAGATGAAAAGACAGAAACAGTGAACAGGTGTAAAAATACCTTTTGAAGTAACATTGGAGAATTTAAATACAAAGGGCTGCTTCTAAATGGCCCACCCCCCCAACCTCTGCAAAAAAAAAAATTTGTATACCAGGTACAAGCATCCTCACAGACTTGTGCTTCAGAATCTGGTTGTAAGAGATGCTTCCTAGTTCATCTCTTGGCAGTGACTGAAATGAAATCCTCCCTACATCTAACAAAAGGTATTAAGTTTGATTCTGCTCAGATTCATGAAGGAAAAGAACTGGACTGAGATAAGATGTCAGCAATGAAGAAACATGGGAAGGACAAAGGCACATATGGAAAATTTCCTCTCTTCAGGAAAAGGAAACCATTAGCCTTTTTTCCTGGTCCTAAGTTTGCTCTGGGCAGGACCTTACATCAGATTACCACCATCTGCAGTGTGAAAAGATTAAGACTGTACATATTCAAAAGAATCTTTGCAACAGGGAAAGGGGAAGGGAGACAAAGAAGGTGGGAAGGCAAATAAGTAAAAAGTAAATGGGAATATAAAATAAAGATTAGAAATACAAGGAGAAAAGCTAAATTAAAACCTAAATTAATTTTTAAACATTAACAAACTTATAAACCAATAGAGGATTATGAAGACAAAAAAAAATAAGTAAAAATACAGAGACAAGATAATGATGAACAAGCTTTTTACTATGATGGAACCTGAACCAATGTTACTCAATTAAAGAAAAAACAACATGGATTCCCAAGAGATTGCAGAAATAGAATAAATTCTAGTGCAGATCAAAATGCAAATAGAACTTTTAAAATAAGGCATTAGGAATAAAATTAGATCAGAAACCAGAGCTCCTACTGTAGAATTCAAAAAACAAAAATAAAAAGACAGAAAAATAAAGAAAACATAATGGAGAATCTCAGGAAAGAAAGACTCTGAAAGAAAGAATTACAAATTTGAAATGCAAAACAATGCAGAAGTAGAGAAAAAATTTGGAAGAAAGAAAAGAAAACATTTTGAAAAAGAATACACATAGATGGCAACATAGAAGCAGGAGAACTCTGGGGGCTCCCCCCATAACCACCTCAAATACCTATGAAATATGACTCTAAACAAATTTTAAAGCTTCAGAACCCACAAAATGACAGAAAAACAAGGCTCCCGCTGAAGGCAGCCTGAAGGCAGGAAGGGTTCATTGCAGCATGCTGGGAGCCAAAACCAGCATGGTCTGAAACCTGGCTTTAGCACGAGGATGGCCAGGACAAGCCAAGGCGAAGCTTTCAGGAGAGTAGATCACAAGCAGCTGTGGCAGTTTCCAGAATTATCAACCCATAAGAAATGAGGAAAAAGTGAAAGATCAGAGGAATTCAGCTAAATTTGGGGGAAAAGGAGTGGGTCTGACCAACTGCTCCGAGGGCAAGAAGTGGCACGGCAGCCATGCAGTCACCTCCATGTGTCTGCTTCAGAGCTCCTGGCCTGCAGATTGCAGGGGGACCAAGAGATCATTCAGAGGATAAGTACTCTTGCCTTAACCCCCCTGGATTGGGATCATGGTCTTGGATGGTGGTCCTGAGGTGAGTGAGCAGTGAGCCAAAGCTGGTGGGAGCTGCAGTGATGGCGGCCTAATAGCTCCAGCAGCGGCAAAAACCCCCAGCAATTTGGGATAAGGCTCTCCCCTCTGAAAATGAGTTCTACTGAGCACAAAAGTCAAGTAATTGACTGGCAACATGAGCAGGCAAAGGAAGAAAAGCAAGAACAGCAAATGAATTTTAGATTCCTTTCTTGGGGCAAAAAGGATCAAAGCATGGGATGGGAGGAAGACAACACAGTCAGAACTCCTGGACCAAAAGCTTCCAAGAAAAATGTAAACTGGTTACAGCCCATAGAAGACCTTAAGAAGGATTTTGAAAATCAAATAAGAGAAGTGGAGGAAAAATTGGGAAGAGAAATGAGAATGATGCAAGAAAATCATGAAAAGAGAGTCAACAACCTGACTGAAGAAAATAATATCTTAAAAAAAATAGATTAATTAAAATGGTGAAAGAGGCCCAAAAAGCCAATGAGGAAAAAAATGTCTTAAAAAGTCAAACTTGCCAGATGGAAAAAGAATCTCAAAAGCTCACTGAAGAGAATAATTCTTTCAGAATTAGAGTGGAGCAAATGGAAGCAAATGACTTTATGAGAAATCAAGATACTATTAAACAGATCCAAACAAATGAGAAAATAGAAGGCAATGTGAAATATCTCCTTGAAAAAACCACTGACTTGGAAAATAAATCCAGGAGAGACAATTTAAAAATTAATGGACTACCTGGAGGCAATGACCAAAAAAAGAGCCTAGAAAGGATCCTTCATGAAATTCTCAAGGATAATTACCTTGATATTTTCAAACTAGAAGGCAAAATAGAACTTGAAAGAATTCACTGATCACCTCTTGAAAAAAATCCCAAAGTTTCTGGAATTCCCAGATCAAGGAGAAAATATTACAAGCTGCCAAGAAGAAACAATTTGAATACTATGGGAACACAATCAGGATAACCCAGGATCTAGAAGCTTAATTGAAGGGCCTGGAATATGATATTCCAGAGATCAAGGGAGCTAGGATTAAAACCAGGAATCACCTACCCAGCAAAATTGAATATAATGTTCTAGGGGAAAATATGTTCATTCAATGAGGTGGAGGACTTTCAAGCATACCAGATGAAAAAACCAGAACTGAATAGAAAACTTGACACTCAAATACAAGAAGCATGAGAAGGTAA
>CM053582.1:324774571-324787394 GCA_028627135.1 Pseudochirops cupreus | reverse complement strand
GGAGGGAATATAAATGTGAATATACATATATATATGTGTGTGTATATATACATATATATACACACACATATATGTATGTATGTATATCTATATATGTATATGTGTATGTATATGTATACATATACATATATCTATATAGGAGGCTGTATATGCATATGAATATATATGTGAGTGTGTGTATATAAGTGTACATAGACAGAGGGCACAGGATCAATTTAATGGGAAGGGATGATATTTTAAAAGATGAAATTGAGAGATGGGAGAGGAATAGAATGAGAGGAGACAGAGAGAGACAGAATGGGGTTAATCATTTCACATAGAAAAAGCAAGGTATAACCATTACAATGGAGGGGAAGAACAGGAAGGCAAAAGGGAATGGCAACCTTGCTCTCACTGAATTTGGCTTAGGGAAGGAATGGCATACACTGTAAATTAGGTATCTTGCCCTACTGGAGAGTAAGGGGGAAGGGGATGAGAGGGGAGATGATGGACGGGAGGGCAGGTTGAGCGGGAGGGTTGTTAGAAGCACACACTTCTGTAAAAGGGACAGGGGCAAAGTAGAGAATAGAACAAGTGGGGGGCTGAATAGAAAGGAGGGAAATATAATCAGTCTTTCACTATATGTCCATTGTAGAGATGTTCTGCATAACTACACAGGTATGGCCTGTATTGATTTGCGTTTCTTTCCAGTGGGGGTGGGTGATGAGAGAGAAAGGGAAAGAATCTAGAATTTAAAGTTCTAAAATCAAATGTTAAAAGTATATATTTATGTATATATAGTAGTAGTAGTAGTAGTGGTAGTGGTAGTAGTAGTAGTAGTAGTAGTAGTAGTAGTAGTAGTAGTAGTAGTAGTATCTACATGCAACTGGGCGATAAAATATACAGGCACTATGGTAGGGAGATCCATCTTGCCCTACTATAAAGTCGGAGGGGTAATGGGGGAGGATATAGATTGGGGAAGCAGATATACAGTGGAATCGCTGTTTTGGGGTGGTGGGTAGCAGAAATACAGGAAGAAAATTTGCAACTCAAAATCTCATGGAAATGAATGATGTAAACTAAAAATAAATAAAAGTTATTTTAAAAAAAAGACTCCCTTAAAAAATAAAAAGAAATAAAGAAAAAAAGAAAAAGAATACACAGATTTTATACAAATCAGAGTGATTGGCCTTGAAGATAGTATGAAGAGAAGTAATTTAAGTGTTATGAATCTCTAAGGAAATGATACATTAAGAAATGTGTTTACTTATGACATATCACATGGTAGAGAACAATACAAAGTACCCAGAGGTTTTTAACATGAACAACAAAGTGCCAATCAAAGGAATATTGAGAAATCATTGAGACAAATATCTTTTTATATAGTCACCTCTAAACAAGAGAGGCAGCTTTGTGGTGCAGTGGATAGCATGCTAGCCCTAGAGCCAAGAAAACTCATCATTCTGAGTTAAAATTTGACCTCAGATACTTACCAGCTGTGTGACCCTAGGAAAGCCACTTAACCCCGCTTATCTCAGTGTCCTTATCCGAAAAATTAGCTGGACAAGGACACGGCAAAAACACTCCAGTATCTCTGCCAGTATCTCTGAAAAATTACTAAAATAACAACTGAAGAATATTCCAACTGTCTCCTTGTAATGCCAAGCAAAGGCAACTTTCAAGGTTCAGATTACCAACATAGCAAACCCCATTTATTCAGCAAAACATTGACAGAACAGAAAAAGTCAAAATACAGTGTAACTCATTCATTTAGCAAGTAAGTTTTCAATTCAATTGCAAAGTACCAAGGTCCAAGTATCCCACCCCTGGATCAGTAGTCCAAGTAGCCCACTCCTGGGCAGTACATTCATTTAGTCTCTTCTCACATGAAGAATAGTTTCCAATCATAAACAAAGTATATTCATTTAGTCAATCACAGAGCACAAAAAGGCCAAAGGTTTCCCACTCCTGGAAACCACTGAATTACAATACCATCCATTAACACCAAGCACTTTCTCAAAAAGGGCAGGAGAGCACAAAAGGCCATCCGCCCTTAAGTTACAACAAGATATCATCTCAGCATTGAAAACCCAAGAAAAGACCCTTCTTTCATCTTGACTCAAGGCAAGCCCTCGGCAATCTCAGTTCCTGGGGAGACAAGACTCAGCAAAGCCATAGCCAGTGTCCTCATCAAGTCACTCTCTGCCTGTAAAACAGTCCCAGAAGCCCTGAAAACATCAGCAAGGCCCTTTTCCAGGATTTCTGTAAATATACCACAAGAAAATCCTCCTTCAGGGCTTCTGAACCAACAACAAGCTTCCAGGACCTCTACAACAGCAGCACTGTCCTTCACCAGCAGGTGAATCTGGCAAAACAATGTCAAAACAGACAAACAAAATACTGGCATCACAGCCATGTCTCCTCAGTATTTGGCAGCTCTGGGTGGCAGTTCTCAAAAGTCCCGGGCAGCTCCAAAGGGCCCTCAGCAGTCTTTCTCTCAGCAACTCAGGCTCCACGATATTGGATACTGCTCTCCAAAAGTCCTTCTGGCCTTTGCTTGGCTTGGGCCTCTCTCCCAATTCACAGATCCTCCCAGTTCAGCCCTCTCTCTTCAAGTCAACAAGTCCATCCCACAAGAGGGATTCACAAGCTCTGGGTTTTAACACTCAACCCAAAAACCAAGCCAATACAGGGGCATCTCCAAATTCCATTACCATTACACTCCTTTGCAAAAATTATTTTCATGATGACAAAGATTATTATAGGTGTTTCAGGGACCCCAGTGACAAGGGTCCCTGGGTGGGCACTCTGGAATGAATTCACCAGCTCAAGCATTCTGAGTCAAGTTGGTAAAAGTTTGTTGTTACACTATACAGTGGGCAGGAGATCTTAGGGAACCTGCAACTTTAAAGGAGTCATAGGTATATTTTTATAGAATGATCCATATGCTAACTAGGTGAGTAAGGGTGGGATTAGGGAGAAGTTAAGGAGTGGTCAGTGCTTAAAGGGACATGCATTTTTAATATCAACTGCACAGGCCTATTGCCCATAATTCACTGGGAAATAGCTCAGGGGGGGGGGGACTATATAGAGGTGTGTCTGTAGGCTTGAAACATCACTAAGTCAACTAGTGGTCAGGGCTGACTGAGAAATGCTCAGTCTGTTACCCATCAATGTCCTGTTTGACAAGATGGACATTGGGAGTATACATATGTCCTAAGCTAACAAGGGATCCAAGATTTGTATAATGAGCTAAGGAGTATACACATGACTGAGTCTATGATATCTGCTTCAGCCAGTACACAATTGGGTCAAACCACTAAAATCTATAGATGCAGCTGATCACTGTAACAGGAAGAGAGATAAGTATTTTGTTAGGACACGCTGCCCTTGAGCTAGGGAGAAACTGCCTGAGACAGTGTTTTGGGGCTAGGGACACTTAAGGCTAGAGAGAAATGTGATGTTGCAAACCGATGTGATTTTACAAACTGGTGTACAAGCACAGGCACCCAAGCACCCCATCAATGGCAGACTGGACTTAGCATTGTAAAATATATTCTTTTTGTTTGCACATAGGTGACAAAGGGGAAATAGAAATATGCTGCTACTTAGTCCACCATAGGCAAACAGAGAAGACAAAGTGTTTTTTTAGCCTTATACTCACAAAAAGTGTGAGAGCATGCAAGAAAAGAATCAGAGAGATGAAAGGGAAGTAATAGAATATTAGCTAGTAGCTAGGTGATGTAAATACTTAGAGAACTGAACTTGGATTCAAGAATATCTGAGTTCAAATCATACCTCTGACAATTACTAGTCTATTGCTCGGACAAGTCATTTAGCCTCAGTTTCCTTATCTGTGAACTGGGATAGACCCTACTTCACTGGATATTGTAAGGATCAAAAAAAAAAATAAGGTACATAGCACTTTGCAAAATTTAATGTGTTATAGAACTGCTAACTAATAGGTTAAAAACAATGGAGGAGAGGCATTGGGATGGGGAAGTAGGACAGGAATCTTACCTTGGAAGATGAGAAAAGAAGACATTTGTGTAGGTGGTTAAAAGCTGAGCCACATAATGGCTTTCATTTGAGGGGAATCTTTACAAAAGGAGACTACTTTCTCTGGGAAAGGATTGTACTTCACAGGACTGTATTCCAGGAGAGTGGATATGTGAGTCCCCAAACAACAGTTAGCACCCTGGGTGATACAGGGGACATAAAGTCACAGAAAAGATACCCCAGCCTAATCAATGATAAATGATTATGGTAAGAGCAGCAAGACAGGAAAGGACAGCACCTCACACCTAAGGATGCAGAATGATGCCCCACACACAATATTTGTTCTATTGGACATTTTTTCTTTCATGAACTGATATTTCTAAGAATGAAAAATAGACAAAAAGGAGTAGAGAATAGCTAATAAGAACTACAGATATAATAAAAAATCAAAATGGGATTTTTAATAAGGAAATTCAAAGTGAAGATTGCAAAAGGTGCATGGAAAGTATTCAGAAGGAAGAAGTAAGTAAATTGGAGAACAGAATTCAGAAGAGATTAGAAAGAGTAAGAGAAATAGGGAGGGCAAAGTAAAGAAATATTTCTTGGGAAAAAGGTGCCTGAAAAGAATGTTACTTAAACTAAGAGGCTGGGAGTAAGCAACATTTTGAACTGCAAGCATATATGATCAAGAAAAGAGAAGGGTGAAAAAGGGAGTGAAATAAGTGTATCAATTGATCAATTACCCAACCCCACTTAACCCTGTGACTTTTTCAGGTGAAGGACATCTTGATTAAGTAAATCAGATCAGATAAGGCCTTCAATCAATTAATAAGCTTTAGACTAGTTATGAAGAGTAAGAAGACTGGTCACATCCAGTAGTTTTTATATAAAATAGCAGGGATTTGAGTATAGGATAAACTGACAGAAACTCATGAGCACCTGTATACCTGAGTAGCCACAGCAGCAATGAGGTCAACCTCTCCAGTCTTCCCAGGACTTAAAGAACTGAGTCAGAGTTTGTGATATAGGGGCAACAGGAAAAAAGAAAAAGAAGAAGTCAGACTGAGCTATGCGAGAGAAGGAAGAGATTGAGGAGGGCCATAGGTGCTACGAGCATCAGAAAATTCTCTATGAAGTTAACAATTTTACCTCCCTCTTCAAGGACTGAATGTAGTTCCAAGAGAAGGTCTGCTCTTTCCCCTACTTCTACTCCCAGTGTTTTTCTGTTAATAGAAATGTAATACGTGAAGGCCAACATGGCAGCATAGAAGCAGCAAGGTTCCACAGCTCCCACATAGCCACCTAAAATACCCATAAAATATGACTCTAAACAAATTTTAGGGCTCCAAAACTCACAAAAATACAGAAAAATGTATCTCTCACTGAAGGCAGCTCAGCAGGAAGGGCTCATCACAGCATGCTGGGTGCTGAAACCAGCCCATCCAGAAACCACAACTGGGCCCTGGGGCAGCCAAGACGAGTCACAGCTGGAGCCTTCAGGAGATTGGATCAGAGGCAGTTGTGGCAGTTTCCAGAATTATCAAGCCATAAGAAAGAAGGACAAAGTGAAAGGTCAGTGGAACTCAGCTAAATTTGGGAGAGAAAAGCAGTCTGGCCAAACTGCCTCCAGGGCAAGGAAGCGGCAGAAGTGGTGGCCCTGCAGCTGTCTCCATGCAGCTGCTTCAGAGCTCCTGGCCTGCAGACTGCAGAGGGGCCAACAATAGTTCAGAGGCTAAGTGCTCTTGTGTTGAGTGGCCAGGATCTGGATTGTGGTCTTGGTTGGTGGTCCTGGAGTGTGTTTTCAGTGAGCCAAAGCTGGTGGGGGCTGCAAAAGAATAGCAACCTCCTAATAGCTCCAGCAGCTGTGAAAACCCCAGCAATTTGGGACAGAGCTTTCCCTCTGAAAGCAGAGTTCCGCAGAGCTAAAAAACCAAGCTATTGACTGGTGGCATGAGCAGGCAAAGGAAGCAAAGTAAGAACAGCAATCAAACTCTAGATTCCTTCTTGGCAGACAGAAAGGATCAAAGCATGGAGCAGGGGGAAGACAACACAGCCAGAACTCCCACACCAAAAGCTTCCAAGAAACATGAAGACTTCCTACAAGCCATAGAGCAGCTTAAGAAGGATTTTGAAAACCAAATAAGAGAAGTGGAGGAAAAATTGGGAAGAGAAATAAGAATGATGCAAGAAAATCATGAAAAGAGAGTCAACAACCTGACTGAAGAAAATAACACCTTAAAAAAATAGATTAACTCAAATGGCAAAAGAGGCCCAAAAAGCCAATGAGGAAAAGAGTGCCTTAAAAAGTTGAATTTGCCAGATGGAAAAAGAATCTCAAAAGCTTTCTGAAAAGAATAATTCCTTCAGAATCAGAGTGAAGCAAATGGAAGCAAAAGACTTTGTGAGAAATCAAGATACTACTAAACAGATCCAAACAAATGAAAAAATAGAAGGCAATATGAAATATCTCCTTGAAGAAAACCACTGACCTGGAAAATAGATCCGGGAGAGACAATTTAAAAATTATTGGACTACCTGAAAGCCACAATCAAAAAAAGAACATCCTTCAAGAAATTGTCCAGGAAAATTGTCCTGATATTTTAGAATCAGAGGGCAAAATAGAACTTGAAAGAATTCACTGATCACTTCTTGAAAAAGATCTCCGAAAGAAAATTCCTAGGAATGTTATAGCCAGGTTCCGGAGTCCCCAGATTAAGGAGAAAATATTACAAGCTGCGAAGAAGAAATAATTTGAATACTGTGGAAACACAATTAGGATAACCCAGGATCTAGCAGCTTCTACATTAAGGGACCAAAGGGCCTGGAATGTGATATTCCAGAGATCAAGGGAGCTAGGATTGAAACCAAGAATCACCTACCCAGCAAAATTGAGTATAATGTTCCAGGGGAAAATAGTCATCCATTGAGGTGAAGGACTTTCAAACATTCTTGCTTAAAAAAACCAGAACTGAAAAGAAAATTTGACGCTCAAATACAAGAAGCATGAAAGGTAAACATGGAAAAAAAAATCGTAAGGAATTTATCAAAGTTGAACTATTTACATGCCAACATGGAAAAATGATAATTGTAACTTATGAAACTTTTCTCAGTATGAGGATAGGTGAAGGGAACACAAATGTACATATACATACACATATGTCTATATAGGAGGGTTTATATATGTGTACGAACACATATCTGAGCATGTGTATATATGAGTACATAGAGGGCACAGGATCAATGGAATAGGAAGGGATGATACTCTAAAAGGTGAAATTCTAAGGTGGGAGAGGATTAGAATGAGAGGAGACATGGAGAGACAGAATGGGGTTAATCATCTCATATAGAAGAGGCAAGGGATAATTGTTACAATGGAGGGGAAGAACAAGAAAGCAAAAAGGAAAGGGTCAACCTTACACTCATTGAATTTGTCTTGGGGAAGGAACGACATAAACTCTAAACTGGGTATCTTGCCACACAGGAGAGTAGGGGAATGAGGATGAGAGGTGGGATGATGGAGGGGAGGAGAGGGAGTGGGGGAGGGTAGATGGAAGTACACTTCTGTAAAGGGACAGGGACAGGGTAGAGAATAGAACAAGGCGGGGCAGGATAGGAAGGAGGGACATATAATCAGTCTCGCACAATATGCCCAGTGCAGAGATGTTCTGCATAATTACACCTGTACAGCCTATATTTAATTGCTTGTCCTTCCAGTGGGGGTGGGTGACAAGAGAGGAAGGGAAAGAATCTAGAATTTAAAATTCTATAATCAAATGTTAAAAATATGTATGTATAGAAATATTATTATCATTATTATTAACTACATCCAACTAGGAATTAAGATATACAGGCACTGGGTTAGAGAGACCCATCCTGCCCTACTGGAAAGTCAGCGGGATGAAGGGGAGGACATAGGAGAGAGCAGATTGGGGGACGGGTTATACAGTGGGATGGCTGTTTTGAGGTGCTAGGTAGGGGAAAGATGGGGAGAAAATTTGTAACTCAAGATGTAAACAAGAAAATAAATAAATTAATTTATTAAAAAAAATAAAAAGCAAAAAAAAAATCCCATGAGGTAGATGGGTATTGTTTATTGTTCTCATTTTATAGATGAAGAAACAGAACCTCGGAGAAGTCAAGTGATTGTCCCAAGGTCATATATATCTACTTAGGGGCAGAGTTCTTGGTCCATTGCTTTTTCTACTATCCCATGATGCCTTGGAGTGTCATGCAGTTCTGTCTATGGTCTACCTTTCATCTCACCTGTTGCATTAGGAGATCTGGATCACAAGCTGGTGACTTGGATGTTAGGTCCTCATGATGCCAATGACTCTGTCCTCTCTACTTCTTCCTTCCTATATTCCACTCAACCACTTAGAGTGTGTCCCTAGAACTACCCAGCTCTCTTGGGGCCTGAACTTGAACCTAGGTCTTAGACTACTACTTTCCCCACTACCATTCTGCTTCTCAAATTCAAAAAAGTCAAGACATTGTTTGGAAGCATGTTTATGGGCCTGAAACTCAAACTCTTACTGAGGAGAGCTGGGTCTATAACTTTGGGATGGTGGATTCTGGGTATCTAGAGGGAAGGAGATTGAGAGAGATTACACACTCCAGGAATGGAAACTTGCTACTCCCCCCCCCAAAAAATAAATATTGAAGAACTGAAAAAAAAAGAAATGTAATATAATCTGCTTGGTACTTTACCCAAACATTTCTGGTCACTTGCATTTTAGTTCAACTATCAAGAGACAAGAAGATAAGTTAAGGCATGTTGCTAAATTTACAATTTAAGAAAAGTTAACAAACTTGGGAAAGAGTAGATAAACAGGAGCAATTTGAGAAAGAAAGGGAATCTGTGGAAACAGAGTAGCATAAAAGTGGTATAAGAAAAACTGATTCTTAGTGACAGAATGTTGACCTCAAACAAAAAACAGGTAAAAATCAATATAAAAGAAATATATGGAGGAAAACACAAGCCCAACAGTCATAACCTTAAATTTGAGTTCTTAAACAACCTAATACAGGCATGGGGAACCTGGGGCCTCAAGGCCACACATGGCCCTCTAGGACTTCAAGTGTGGCTCTTTGACTGACCAAAATTCACTGAACAAATCCCCGTAATAAAATGATTTGTTCTGTAAAACTTGGACTGAGGGGCAGCTAGGTGGTACAGTGAGTAGAGCATCTGCCCTAGAGGCAGGAGGACCTGAGTTCAAATCCAGCCTCAAACATTTAACACTTACTATCTATGTGACCTTGGGCAAGTCACTTAACCCCAATAGCCCTGCTTTCCCCCCTCCAAAAAAGAAAAAGACTAAAAAAAAAAAGAAAACTTGAACTCAGTCAAAAGGCTGCACCCAAGGACCTAGAAGGCCACATGTGGCCTCAAGGCTACAGGTACCTCACCCCTGATAACACAATGAAAGAGAATGTCAGAATGAATAAGAACACTTGCAAGGTTTGAGAAACACATATAAATGTAAGAGTGTGATACTGGAACAAAATTTACTACCAATTAGGTGATTCCAAAAAATCAGGAACTGAAATCACAACGTTAGATACAGCAAAAATAAAAATTCGATGTCAAGAGAGAAAAACAGGAAAACTCCACAGATACTATATAAGAAAAAGTTTGTGTGTGTATACACATGCGTGGGTTTGCAGACATATATACATGAATATGTGTCTACATGTATGCATATATTATACATATATATTTGTTGTTCATTCAGTCATGTCTGACTCTTCATGACCCCATGGACCATGACATACCAGGCTCTTCTATGTTCCACTGTCTCCTAAAGTCTTTCCAAACTTATGTTCACTGCTTAAGTGACACTATCTATCCATATCATCCTCTGCTGTTCCCTTCTCCTTTTGCCTTCAATCTTTCCGAATATCAGGGTCTTTTCCAATGAGTCCTGTCTTCTAGTTATATGACTAAAGTATTTCAGCTTCAACTTTAGCATTAGTGTATCCCAATAAGTAATCTGGATTCATATTTTTAAGTATCCATTGATTTGATCTCTTTGCTCTCTAAGGGACTCTCAAAAGTCCTCTCCAGCACCACGATTCAAAAGCATCAGATCTACACCTTTCCTTTTATTCCAGCTCTCACATCCACACATTACTACTGAAAAAGCCTTAGCATTGACTATTCAGACATTTGTCAACAGGGTGATGTCTTTTCTTTTTAGTGTGATATATATCATTTATTTAGATATATCTAATCAGATATCTTTATGTATGTATATACATTCATATACATACACTTTTTATGTATAATTGCATAGGATATAAATTCATGAAGAAAAGTTTAACTTCATCATAAAAAGATTATAGATTGAAGCATAAATTTTAGATTTCAATATTCTCTCAGAGGTGGAAAAATATAATAAAAAATCAAATGGAAAATAAAGAACTGAACACAACATTAGAGGAGTTAAATCTAAAAGATTTGTACTATTTTCTGGAAGCAAGCCTTAAAGAATTTACGTATTTTTGGAACCACCTGATATCATTACAAAAATAGGCCATTGCTAAAGTGCAGAAAAATTACAAACAGATTTTAAACAGTAGAAATATTGAACACATCATTTTCAGGTCACAATGCAATAAAATGGCAATCAATACAGGGAAAAAGCAAAGGATACAGAATTAATTCAAAATATAATAATAAATGGTTGAAAGAATAAATAAGAAAGAAAAAGTATTTGAAAGAGCATGATAACAATGGGACACATTCCAAAGTTTCTATGATACAGCCAAAACAGTCCTCAGAGAAAAAATTACTTTTCTGAAAGCATTTTAACAAAATAAAAAAGGAGACAATTGATGTCATATGAATTTGTAGTGTATCAATGATGTAAACCGAATCAGACAAATTATATATGCATGAATACCAGAATATAAATGGAAAGAATAATAAAATAAAACCAAAAACTGTATCATTATAATGACCAAATTAGGCTCTCTTCCTTTATTACAAAGGTCAAGAGTATGGTTATAGAATATGTGTCTGTAATGTAGGATATGGTTGATGTGTCAGCTGATCTAGTAAACTTATTTTAAAATCTTTTTTTAACAAAAGAAAGTTTACCATACAGTATGAGGGACACATCTGGAAATACAGTTAATGTAAAAACAAAAGACACTAATAAAAAATTAAACAAAAACAACACACTTTTCATCATAAGCTTTAATACAAGTAGCTCCTATTCATGGCAATGAAATGAACTAGTCCTCCATGAGGTTCTAACTCATCAGGGACTTTATTTGATTTCCAGGGGGAGAACCAAGAGATCACAGTATCTCTGAACTCCAAAGAAAATAGATTGTCTAGTAGAAGCAACTGATCTATATTATCAAAAGCTTCAGAGAGGCCAGGGATGATGAGGATTAAAAATGATCATTAGATTTTATGATTTAGTAGTTATTTAATCGTCTCTGAAACAAGCATTTCAAAAGAGTGCTGGGTTCAGAAGGTTGATTTCAAGGCATGAAAGAGAGAATGGATTATGAAGAAGTAAAAGGATTGAGTACAGACTGTCTTTTGTACAAGTTTAACAAGTCAGAGAAGAAAAATGGGACAATTGCTAAATGAAACACAAGTTTCAAGAAAAGAAGGCTTTTCTAGGATTGAAGAAAATTGATCATGTGTTTAGGCAGAACAGAAAAAAAAACAGTAGCTGAGAAGGGATTGAGGCTGAAATAAAGAGAGGGTAGGCTACTATAGCAAAATACTAAAAGAGGCAAGATGGAATTTCAATCAGGGGCAGAGGTAGAGGGATAAAAGTAGGGTTGTGTATTCTGTGATCGGGGAAAGAGGACAGAAAGTGTGATAATGATAGTGATGATTTATGAACTATGCTGAAGGAGATCAAAACAAAATGCCACACGTTTCTCAGTGAAGTACAAGACTAGGTTTTCTGCCATGAACTTGAGGAGAAGAGTGGCAGGGAGTAGTTAAGGTGAAAATCAAAAAAAAAAAAAAGATTTGTATCAATTTCCATGTGCATCACTCAGATCCATTCACGATCAATTTCTTAAAGTTCAAGGAAGTTTGGAATGGTTTAGAAAAAATTGTGGTTCAACAATAAAGAATCTAATTTGTGAATATTCAAATCATGTGATCTGAACAATCATTATTTTGACCCAAAACTCTTTCCAAAGAGCATAGGATGATTTCTAATTATTTGATGAGAATATTAATTTGTCAGAAATATTGTGACACTCTTGGTGCTAATTTGTTTCTTCTTCTTCCTATACATCTAGAGTAGAGGTTAGGACCAGATTTGATGATACATAAATATATCTTTCCCTTTTTGTAGGGCAGCCTCCTCCCCCAGAAGGAACCTCTACGTTGATCTCTTTTAGACACCCAGTTAGATATATGGTATTATATCAGAACCTCCCAATCCTACTTTATCTAACTATTGTTACATAGTGCCTGTTAGCGTTTTAGATTTTTATCTGACACAAATAAAATTATGTATTTATATAATTGTATACATATATATGTTCATATATACGTATGTGCATATATATAGACACATACATATGTATATATATGTATATATACATACATATATATGAGTATACAAGTTAGTAAATGTGGTTTAGGACACCAATTTGAAAGAAAAATATTTGGAGTACTACTGTCTTAATTATATGAATCATAGCTAATCATCAGATTGAGAAAGTTGACTAATTTTTTTATGATGAAACAATTTTGTAAAATTATCCATGATCAAATTTGAAATTAAAAAGGACATGATTAGTTCCAATACTAACCAAGATCCCATTAACTTCTTTAGTGTGAATTAAGTAGTGTTTGAATAGA
>CM053582.1:324717032-324774071 GCA_028627135.1 Pseudochirops cupreus | reverse complement strand
GGGCAACCATTAACTTAATCAGTCACTAATCTAGATTCACAATTACTAAATATCATTAATCACAAATACAGTCACTAGAAAACCACACAAACCCTCCACCCCTCGGTGTCCAGCAAACCTCAATTTTATCCAAGGGGAGGCCTTTTCTTCATCTTGACTCTGGGTGGTCTCTCTGATTCCCTGGATCCCCTTCCATGGTCCCAGATCTCTCCTGAATCTACCAAACAGTCACCTGGATTCAGAAGCAGACAGCTCCCAGGTCCTCGTCCAATCCTCAAGGCAGTCCCTGGCACATACTGAAGTTCACAGGGTCCAGCACATCTCAAACCCTTCACCACTTCTCTTGCCTGGAACTCAAGGATCAGCCAGGCTACAAACAAAGTCTTATCCTGGTCATGCTTCTTCAGTCCTCCAGCACTTTGTTTGGCCCTAGGACCCAGAAGGAATATTGGCCTTTTGGGAGGCCTTTCAGGCAAGCCCTCTCAGCCTTGCAGGAGGCCTTCCAGGCAAGCCCTCTCAGCCTTCCTGGTGGCCTTCACCAGATTATGGTCTCAGGAAAACTCCATCTCAGTTCTCAGTCAGCTTCCAGGTGCTGGGAGAGAAACTTTCTCTCTCTCTCTCTCTCTCCCTCTCTCTCTCTCTCTCTCTCTCAAACTCCAACTCAGTTCTCAGCTTCCAGATGCTTGGAGAGAAACTCTCCTCTCTCTGTCTCTGTCTCTGTCTCTCTCTGTCTCTCTCTCTCCCTCCCTTCCTCCTTTCATCCCTCTTCCCTCCCTCCCTCTCTCTCTCCCTCTCTCTCTCTCTCTCTCTCTTTCTTTCTCCCTCCCTCCCTCCCTACCTCTCTCTCTCTCTCTCTCTCTCTCTCTCTCTCTCTCTCTCTCAGCCAGCTTCAGTCTCCAGGATTATTCCTTCACCAGGAGCATCATTCCAATTCTGTCTCTCTGTCTCTGGAATTCTTGCTTATATACACACACTGGCCTCCTGTCTCAGCCAATTCCCTTCTTCCAAGGCAACAGGGGAGTTCACATCGTCCATACTTAGCCCCAAGGTACTAAGTGCTAAGTGTCTGCTAAACTGATTATTATTACAGTATCCTGGAAAAGTATCTGTGATTTTAAGGAAGTCAGGGAAGCAAGGACATAGAGACGAAGGGAAAGAAAACTCTAGGCTTGAGTCTATCCAGTGAAAGTACCTGGAATCAGGAGATGTAGAATGATGCAAGGAATATCAAGGCGATCATGAGATCTCAGAATATGTGATGGGAAGACATAAGGAGACTAGAAAAATAGGAAGTGGGGCAGTTAGGTGGCCCAATGAATAGAGCACTGGCCCCGGAGTCAGGAGGACCTGAGTTCATTTCCAGCCTCAGACGCTTGACACACTTACTATCTGTGTGACCTTGGCCAAGTCATTTAACCCCAATTGCCCTGCCTTCCCCTCCAAAAAAGAAAAGAAAAATAGGGAGGAACCAGTTCACAGAAGTCATAGATTGCTCTTAACTGTATATTTTCCCTTTTTTAGCTAATTCCATAACCATTTCTAGACTGGGGAGATGACATGGGTTTTCACATATCCAACCATCTTCTTTTTTACTCAGTAACTTTTCATCATTAAAAAGAGTTCCAAACTTATCCAACATGGATGTCTATAAAAACATTGATATTAACTATCTTGTTTAAATATTGGTCCTTGTCAGGATGCTCTAAGTTTCATAATTCTTTATGAGTTGGAGGAAAGCAAAAAAAAAAATTCTCAGAAAAGAAGGAGCTTATATATTTTTTTGGCAAATTTAAAAATAGCATTATCAACTTAAAATAAATTTGGCATATAAATAACCTTGCTAAAGTAAGGCTTGGATCATATGTAGATAAATCTTAAGTCCAGAGGACATTTTAACAGCCCAGTTACTCTTTAAGCAAAGCTATGTAAGAATTTTAGTGCCTAAAATGAAAATGACGAGTTCTGGGCTTCTTGCCAATTTCATTGTGGGTGTGAATTTCTTGGCTCATAATCTGAAATCTTGTAGTGGCATAAGCAGTTTTGTGATTGAGAATGGTTTTCCAACCTACATATTACGTATTCCACTTTTTCTAAAAAAAAAAATATGCAAAGAATTATGGGTACTAAGGGAAAGTGACATTAGCTATGACCCTGGCTCATCTCTGATGAGTTTCTGACTTTTCTGAGTCCTATTGTATACCTTCCATATGCATACTGTTTTATGATCCAGAAAAAATGAAATTCTTCTGGTTACTAGAGAACATGTGTCATAGAGCATAGTGAGACACTAAGCCAATTCTGTCATGTCAATGACCTCATACCTCTAGAGGTGATGAGAGCTGTGTTTATCTGAATGGAATGGCAGTTTCCAGGTTCTATTCCTTCTTTAACTTCTTCCAACTTTTCACCCTATTTCTGGACAATCATAGAAGTCACTCCTTTATCACTGCCAATTTGTGAATCTTTGACACGATTTATGACACAATGAGATGTATAGCATTGCTTTTCCAACTTTCAAAGTGTTATTTTGTCTGTATGTGCTATGAAGAATAATGAAGGTATTGCAGCTGAAGAAGTATAATTTTCTCTCATTTCTATTCTCAGATTGGAATCAGTTTTATCTAGAAAGGTCTCCTTTCTGTAAGAGATAGGAAGAAAATCTCCTACAGATATATATGACTTCACCTTCTATCAGTGGATCAAAGTAGGCCCTATAGAAAGCTGAGGATGCTAGACTCTGTTCCTTACTATCTGAAGCTAATGGACAGACTAATTATAAATCACCATAACTTAGATTTGAGATAAAGATCACTTTATAAGGATAAAATATACTTACTTCAATACTTCAAGCATCTGTGATTTTGTCAGTGTTTCATCCCTCCACTGCCCTATGCCTTAGTAAATGGTTTTTGTACATCAACCTATAGCTAAACTAATGATAAGCCTATCCATTTCTGGCAGAGCTGGTTCTCAGGTGGCATCTACACAGTTCAGCTCTGAGCCCAACCTCAAAGCTTGGTAGGATCTTCCAGATTTGGCACTTGGTTGGTTAAGTCTTTAAGATTTTGAATTAACTCCACTCTGTTATGAAACATTGAAGGAGGATTATGGTAAAAAGGGTAAATAATGGTGAAAAATCATAAATTTTTTCGGAGATGATAACACTTTGTGTAAATGTTCCAGACTTTCATATGACCCTTGGAGTATGAGCCCAGCTAGCAACATTAGCTTTAGAATTTTTTTCCTGTAATTAGAGCTTCACGTGATAAACCCTAAATATTCTCCCGGGCCTAGAGAGGTAGCTTGAAATGGCAATTGGGATGTCAGGAGACCTGAGTTCCAATTCCACCTTAATTATTTATTAGCTATACTACCCTGGGTAGGTTACTTAACCACTCAGAGCTTGTCTTCTCAACCATACAATGGGGGAGATTGTTGTAATGAAATAATTTTGCAAGCCTTAAAAACTAAAAATTTACCCACTCTGTGTTCTTCTCCACAGAGAATTAGAAAGAGAATAAATAATGAAACAAAAGCGTATCTCAACTTCTAATATCATTGGCGTGAGGAACTCCTGGAATGGAAACTTCTTCTATAGATGCCAATCACCAAATCTTCCATAACTTATAGACATTGAGAAGTCCCTGGGGCACTGAGACATGAGGTGATTTGGTCATGATCAAATGGCTGCTATATATCATCGACAGAATTAAAACCCAAAAATTCCTGATTCCAAGGTCAGCGCTCCATATTTACATTGCAATAGATTGGATATTTCAATTGCATAAATATATGAAAAATATATTTATGCATAGGTAGACAGTAAGTTATATGTGTGTGTTTATGTAAAGAAAAGAGATCTGGCCTCAAAACCAGAAAGATCTAGGTTAAAGTTCCATCTCTGACACAAACTGACTGCACGACCCTGGGTAAATCATTTAAACTTTTAGTGCTCTTTACAATACTGTAAATTGTAGAGAATATGATGATTTACATTGATGAAGAGAGTTTCCTTACTAGGGAGATCCTTATACCAGTGAAATCACAGGTCCAGTGCCTAAGCACAAAAGGAGAGAAAAAGGAAGGGAGGGAAAGAGAAAGAATGGGTGAAGAGGAAGTTAGATGGTGTGTGTGTGTGTGTGTGTGTGTGTGTGTGTGTGTGTGTGTGTATACATAGATATATATATATGTGTGTATCTATGTGTTTATGTGTATACATATGCGTACATGTCTATGTAAGTATATATGTGTAGATATATATATCTAGACATAGGTATGTCACATTTACATTACTTTCCAAAGTTCATAAAACTTCATAAAATGATGTGAAGCAGGTAAATAAAACAATGTAGCAAACTGATTCATATAAAATTCATTATTAGAAGACAATATGGTATAGTACTAGAGTCAGAAGCTAGAGGTTCAAAACCCACCTCTGATAGCATAATTCCTGTGTGACCTTGGGTGAGTCATTTAACCACTGACCTTCAATTTCATCATCTGGAGAACAGACTTCCTGGGATATAAGAACCCTTCTAGTTCTAGATTTAAAATGTTATGAATATATGATTCACTCATCAAGAAAAGGTTTTATTATAGAAAACAAACATTTGGAAACAATGGAAAAATGAAAATGCCAGTTCCCAGTTTCAGACCACCAATTACAATTGTATGTGTGCATATATATATATATATATATATATATATTTTTTTTTTTCCCTCTCTGCTAAACATTGATTCACTGCCATAGAGACACATCAAAAATGGAGTGTGTTCGCTATAAACAACAGCAGTCTCCTGGCATATGACCATCCAACAGATGTTGTAGTCAGGATCATAGAAAGGCAGGTAACTGGGCAAGGTACCCAAAGAGAGGGAATGAAAGATGAATTATCCAAACACTTTAAGGTGAAATGAAGGAGAATGAAAGTAGAGATTCAGAGAGATAATAACTGCAGCAGGTAAAGTTTTATGATGCCTTAAGGTTCGTAAAGTGCTTTGCTTGTACTATCTCACTTGACTGTCACAGTGAAGTAGGTGCTGTTATTATTGTGTTACAAAGGAGGAAATTGTGACTCAGGGAGTTTAAGTGACTCATCCACGGACACACAGCTAATAAGCATCTAAGGCAGGGATAGATTGTCTTTGAGGGAATTGAAAATCATTTTGGGACAATACAACAAACATCTCCATAGAAAGTTGAGAATAACCACTGCCCAAAGACCTGCTGGCCTTCTGAATTCAAAAGTAATGTACATTCTGAAATTCTGAAGTCACAGCTGAAACTGGGATCTGATCACCAATGATCTTCCACATGCAGTTGATTCAACAGAGAACCCAGATTACCCAATGGTACATAGCATTGTCTAGACTCTAGAGCAGAGGTTCTTAACCTGTGGGTCCCGACCCCTGTGAGGGTCAAATAACCATTTCACATGGGTCACAGGGGTCACCTAAGACCATCAGAAAACACATATTTCTGATGGTCTTAGGAACTGAGACACCGCTCCTCTATCTGTAGGCGGGTCCGCCCACATGCAGATATCCCCACATACAAGTATTAAAGGGTCTCACATTTGGAAGGTTGAGAACCACTGCTCTACAGGGTCATTATGACACCTACTAATGACCATTAAAGGAAATTATTTTTTGCTCAATAAGGACCTTATATAGTTCAAACACACCAAATACATATTAGACCACGTGGTTCTGGGATGATTTTATCATTATAATTTTAAAAAATCTAGATATGTGACTATCCAGTGACAATAGATTCTGGGAACTGGAGCTATTAACATCAAACACCTATCATCTCATTATTGCAAGATGGAAATTTCACTCCAAGAATATAAACTTTAAATGATTGCAACATCCTTTCTTCTTTGTCAAATAATCTAATTATTTGGAGGAGGCCATTAAATTCCCAGGGCAGATACTGTGATACACAATTCATTTCTCTCTATGTCTTAAATCCCTATATTTTCCTCAGTGTTCAGTCTTATCAACACAAGGCATCAATAACCACTGTAACTAGACATCATATTCAAAAGACAAATTTTTCTTTATGGGGGAAAATCTTTCAATAGTGATTCCCTAAAGTTCTTTATCCCAGTTCTAGGTGAAGCAGTCTGGGGCTGGGAACAGACTTCTCATCCAATTTACACTACTGAAGCATTCACCAAGTTACTCTGCCTTTCCCTATTAGCCCACAATTAGCCATGCTGTATTTGGTCGTGATTTCTCTGCCCTTTCAGATGCGTAGAGTTCACATAGCTGGCAGTGGATTGGAAAGGAATAGATATTCCAGCAATCCTTGAAAGGGAAAACTAATGGGAACCAAGGGCTATTTTATTTAATCTCAGGGGTTCTCAGTATCTTCCGCTCTGCCAAGTTAATCTGTTAGCAAGTCATTCTTTGGAGAGAGGCAGGAGGAGAAAGGGAGAAAGAGGAACAGACAGACATTTCCTGACCTCTCCGGCCTCTTAAGAAGTGGACCCAGACCAACAAAAGCACTATTGACGCCCCTGCTTTAGACTTTGGGGATCAATCTGCTAAGAGTGAATGCCACAGCAGAAAGCTCGGATTCAGTCATTAATGAATAGACCTATCCATTGACTACCTTAACAGTCTCTAAGGGCACATAGATAGATACCCCATTGCTGTTAGGCTAAAAGAAAGAAATCTTTTCAAAAAAAATACTTGAAATTGAACCTCACCATAATTTTAAGGCCTAAATATGATGGGGTGCAGAGAGCTAGTGGAGACACAAAGAAATCTACAGCTACTAAAAGAGGAAGACAACATTTAGCAACCCCTAGAACAGCTATCCAATGGGAAAATTACAGTGTAGTGCTGCTGAAGATCCTTGAAGTTAGCTCAGTAATTTCTTTTTTTTTTTATTTTTTTTGTGGTTTTTTTTGGAGGGAGGAGGGCAGGGCAATTGGGGTTAAGTGACTTGCCCAAGGTCAGAGGGCTAGTAAGTGTTAAGTGTCCCAGGGCAGATTTGAACTCAAGTCCTCCCGACTCCAGGGTTAGTGCACCACCTAGCTGCCTCAATTCAACAATTTCTTATTGCAAGAGTAAAAGATTATAAGATTGGCATCAGGGGTAGAGAGATGTGTGATTTCTTAGCTCCCACATAGGGAGTGGAGGGAAGAAGCATGGAATAATAAAAGAGCTTTGAATGCGGAGTCCTGGAACCTGAGTTCAAATCTTGACTCCACAGCTTCCTAATTATGTGACCTTTTAATCACTCTTAATCTCTAAATATGATCACTTAATGTCTCTGAGTATTCTCATCTGCAAAAAAAAAAATTAGGGGTTAGGCCAGATGCCTCTGAGGTCCCTCTTAGCTGTTGATTTATGATCCTCTGACTCAATAATTGCTGAAAAGCCCCACGTTATTCACTCCAAAGGATCTATAATCTCATTGATGTAAGTATTCCATCCAATAAGAGAGCTCACAAACTTGTATATGCTGGTCCACCTTCCTTACCCTTTAACCATGGTAAAAAATAGACATTATTACTGGAGAAAAGAACCCTTCATTCCTAAGCCCTCAGGCAGTCCAGGGTGTCTTGGTCTGTGTTTAGACTTTTGATTGGTAGGGACATCCCCCTGTCCTTATGGTCAAATGGGAAAGCTTCTCATACAGAATTAGAGTGCACACACACACACACACACACACACACACCCCCCTACAAAGATAAGCAAGTACCAGAATAGAACAGAGCACGTTGAAGTTGGAGGGGATGTTAGAGATTATGTACTCCAATTTCCTCTCTTTTCTGTTAAGGAAAAGGAGCCCTGGCACTCCGCCCTCCTAGGGTGGGGGGAGGGAGGGGGCTCCCACGTTCATTGAAGCTTTGCTAAGGTACCTGAATTCAGGATTCGGTTGCCTGGGACCTGCGCTCCCACACTGTCTGTCCTGGCCTGGGATCGCCTTGGCTTCCCTCCTGTGTTGTGGCCCAAGCTGGCCACCTGCTGCATGATCCTCAGCGCCTGGGGGGTGATCATGTTGGTCCTTCGTGGAATTTTCTTCAACGTTCATTCTGCTGTGCTAATTGAGGATGTACCTTTTACTGAGACCGATTTTACCAAGAGTGATCCTCAGACAATCTATGAACTTTGTGAACAAATGAGCTACTGCTTCTTTGCTGCTGGCCTCTATCTCCTTGGAGGCTTCTCATTCTGCCAGGTCCTCCTCAACAAACACAAAGAGCATATGGTCCGTTAGGACACTCCATTCCACTCCCAAGGATCTGAGGGTCCCCCTTACTCCAGGTCTCTTATTTAAATTCCCTTCTCTCAACCTTCCCCTTCCTTCTTGGGGTCCCTCCATTTATTTCACTGTTAGGTGCTGAAGGTGTTGCTGGCTGCCCCCTGGGGAGTGAGTGGGGAAGAGGTGGGGGTTGGGGAGGAGAAGGGCTTCAGGTCATCCATTTTGCTTGGTTGTTTTACCCCAGTTGTGTGGTTGTGGCTCGACCTTCCCCTTCCTACCCCTGGGCTGTCTTCGCTAGTAACAATAAAACTAAGGTGTACTCTGGAAAAACAAAAAAGAAAAGAAAAAAGAAAATGGAGCCATCACCACATACTCTATGTCAGTTCTCTGATCATACATACCCTCTTTGTCTTTGCTCATGCTGCTCCCTGTGTCTGGCATGCCCACCCTCCCCTTTTTCAGCTGAGGAATTCTTGCCCAACCTTTAAGATCCAACTCATGTCCTTTTCCATGAAGCTTTTCCTGATTCTCCCTCCCCAAATATACCTCACAGATAAGGATCTTCCCCATGTCCCAGTTCGATTAGATAAATATTTATTAAGCATTTACTAAGAGCAAGTAATTTTGCTGGGCATTAGAGATACAAAAATTAAGATGACATAGTCCCTATCCTCAAAAAGCCAATATTCTTTGAGGTAAGGTGAGGGAAGAGTGTGTATGGTTTATATTTAAATATGATAAGGTTAGGAATAATGGGAGACAATGGAGGTTTTCAGGCAGAATTGTACAGCAATAACATACTTTCAGCTGAAGCATGTGGGGAAAGAATGAGGTTTGGGGGAGTGAGATGGGAGAGACTAGGACTTCCCATAGCTCTGTGTATTCTGTCATTAAAACCGTGTTATCATTGTGCCATAGCAACCTCCTAGACTAAGGTCTATAGGCTAGTAGTCTCTGAAGGCAGGGTCAGTGTTTTATGGAAACGTTCTTTTCTCCACCTGTCCCCCATACAGTGTTTGGCACATAGTAAATACATGATAGATGTTGCCTGAATTGAGGTTAAAATAGACTTGCCCAAGATCATACTGAACCTAATAAGAGCTGAAGTTGGAGCTCCAATCTCTGAATATCCCCATCTAGTGATGTTAATAATCTGAGTGGAGAGAAAAAAATGCTGGACTTGGGGTCATAAAACCTGGGTTATAGTCCTATATAACTCTGCCACTTAGTTATTGTATGATCTTGGACAAGTAATTTCCTGTCTATAGACCGCCACTTGATATATAAAACAGAAGAGTTTACTTAGATCTTCTCCAAGATCCACCCAATTTTTAACTTTTTCTGAACTGTCAAAGAGCCAGTCCAAACACCAACAGCTTAGGTAATTACAAACAAATGAGGCAAGCCCTTGGAACAGCAACTTACCCTGCTGTCTCACAATGCTCAGTGAGCGGACAAAGCTCCACATATTTATTTTTATTTGTTTGTCAATTAGGGAATTACTCCTCTAAAAAAATACAGGCTTTAGGAATTAGCCTAGCTAAAATTCTTTTCATCTGTCATGTGTTCATGAAACCAGAGAGGAAGATAATTGCCTCCTTCTTCCAGACTCTCAAACTGAAGTTTCTGGATTTCTAGCGCTACTGAACAGTACAGTGGACAGGATGAGTCCCACGAGCATCCTTCCTCAGAGTTCAAAAAATCACGAGCTTTGCTTTAGTCAGTCATCACCCCCCTCTCCTGGTAGTATTTATTTAAAATAAATTTTTATTGATGCTTTTTTGCTTTTCGTTGGTTGGGTTTTGTTTTGTTTTGTTTTGTTTTGTTTTTATAATACCACTGTTTTCCCCTGTATCTTTTCCTTTCCTCCTCCAGGAAGGTCATCCCGTATAACCAATAGTCTTTTCAAAGAAAAAAAAGACAAAATTTAACCTAATGAATATACTGTAAAAAGTCTGAAAATATGTGTAAAAGGTATACTTGTTGACTTCCTACTTTTGCAAAGGGTGGTCTCTCCTCATATCGCTTCTTTCAAGCCAGGCTTATTCTTTATAATTTCGGTATCATTTATTTTCACAATATATTGACTTCATGAATAAGGACTAAAAGGAACCTTTAGAAAGGAAGTGATGCTTAAAATGTCTCCTGCTGGATTCTATGAGCCCCACTGGCAGGGAACTAAGAAGAATCTAGTATTGATTAGTTCAGTCTTTTGGGGGTTGGCTCTACACAGAACTGACAAGTATGCCAAGTTTGTTTGACCTTCAAGTGCAGGGACTCTTGGGAAACTGCTTCACCTGGGTCACCAGGATGTGGTTTTTTGGGTGATTATCAGGGAGAGACAAGAAGTGAGAAAATCTAATTGCATCATTATCACATCACATATGCTCATTAATGCTTTTATAATGTATAGTAGCATTTCTAAAGCTTCTTATTCTAACTGCTGGGTCAACCTTCAGGGACACCAAGGTTCTAAAACACTTACTCTAGATAATACTAATAACATGTGAGATAATTAGCATGTGCCAGTGATGGGATGTAAGCTACATGAGGCATCAGCAAGGACACAAGGATTCAGGGCACTCTGACTCTGAGGACAGTGAACAGAATTAGCTTTAAATGAATCCTAACTCCATCATCATCACCAAGGAGTATTGTGGATTGACCAAGTTTGTTTCATGTGCTCGAAACTGCTAGAAGCTGCCTGTGTAGACATAAGCTATTCAGCTAAGACTGCTTTCCCTGAAAAGATCTATGATAGATGAATTGCCAAATCACATGTTTTTTTTTTCTCAGTCATCAACTTTCTTGACCTCTCTTCAGCATCTGACACTATTAATCACCTTCCCACCCAATAAACTTTGTCCTCTCTGAATTTTGTGGACACTGCACTCTCTTGGTTCACCTCCTACTTCTCCAACTAGCCCTTCTCAGTTTCCTTTGTCCATCATCCAAATCATGCCCCCTGTTGGTATATCCCAAGGCTAAGACCTGGGCCCTCTTCTCCTCTCTTTTCTTCTCTCCTCCTCTTCCTCCTGTTCTCTCTCTCTCTCTCTCTCTCTCTCTCTCTCTCTCTCTCTCTCCCTCTCTCTTTCTCTCTCCCCCTGCCTCCTGCCACATCAATTCCCATGGGATTAACTATCATTTCTATGCTGATGAATATCAAATCCATATACCCAGCCTCAATCTCTCCCCTGGTCTTCAGTCTCACAACACCAAATGCCTATTTTACATTTCCAAATGGATTTTGGAAACATCTCAAACTCACTATGCCACAAGCTGAACTCATTATCTTTCCCTCCCCCCCAAAAAAACTACCCCTATTATTAATTTTCTCCTTTCTATCAAGAGGCACTACCATATTTTCAGTCTCCTTTAACTTCCACATTATTCTCTATTTCTCATTCTCCCTCAACCCTCACATACAGTCATTTGTCACATCCTGTCATTTATACCTCCACAACATTTCTGGCATCCAACCTCTTCTCTCTGTTCACATGGCCACCACTTTATCTCAGGCTCTTATTTATCTCTTCTCACTTAGACTACTGAAAATAGCTACCCAGTTGTTCTTCCTGACTCAAGTCTCTCCCACTCCAATCCATCTTCCCCATTGCTGTCAAAGTGATTTTTTTAAAGTATAGATATAATCATGTCAGTCCCCTACTCAATAAACTCCAGTGGCTCCCTATTATCTCCAGACAGATTATTTTTTAAACTTTTAAAGTTCTTCACAACCAAGCCACAATCTTTCCAGTTTTATTAAACATTTCTCCCTTTACCATACTCTATACCATCTAGCCAAAGTGTCTTTTTTCTATTCTTTGCATCATCCCTCCACCTTCCAACTTCTTGTCCATGCCTGCGATGTGCTCCCTTATCACTTCAGTTCTTTCTTTGCCTTCAAGATGGATCCTCCCCACCCTTGCCCCAACTACTAGAGCTCTCCTTTCCTAACTCTTTATATTTGACTGTATTATGCTTATTTTGTACTTCTTTTCATATTTATTCTGTAATCAACCAACCAAACATTTATTAAGCACCTGCTATGTGTTGGCAGTAAGATATAAGTATAGATAATGAAACAAATGCTATTCTCAAAACACTATGTTCTAGCAGGGGGAAACAAAAACACATAAGTATTTACAGAATAAATATAAAACCAATATACAAAATATATGCAATGTAGTTAAACACAAGGTAATTAAGAAGCAGTTGAAGGAACCAAAAAACTTCATAAATGGGGCAGGCTTCTTGAAAGAAATGATGGATTTTATGAAGAGGAGAGAGTGCATTCCAGACATAGTGTTAGTGGTAAGAGTGCCTCAGATATGAATATGTGGGACAAGATGACCCTGGCCAAATAAAATAAGCAGAGATAGCTCCAAGTAGAGAAAGGAACGATTTATTTAATTATTTCTTCTTGTAAGAAGGGCCATCTTGCTACTAGAGCAATCTAGTCAGAGAGGCAAAATACAAAATGCAAAGCTTGTTTATATACTCAAAAGACCACCCCTTTTCCCCTTCCCTTGTTCTGTCCCATTCCCATTAATTAGGAACTGAGGTGCACATTCTTAACCACAAAAATCTGCTGGTGTTGCAGGCAAAATGTCAGTAATATCAAAAAGCAGAAGGTACATGTCACAAAATAAGTCATCAGTATCAACTTAGCTATGAAAGCAGAAGATGAACATTCTGACAATATCAATATAGACATGAAAGTACAATATTTTATGAATCATGGGGATTTGGGGGCATGGTGACCTGCCTGGAGCTCCACACCAGGATTTCCAATTGTATACTTGTACAGGTCAGATGGTGGTCAGTGGAAACAAGTCTGGGACATCCAGGCCCGCAATTAAATTTTGCAGGGTCTGTGCATTCCCCTCCTACGCATTAGCTAAGCTTAGCAAAAACTTCAGCTTATGACGAGGGAAGTAAGGCAAGAGTTCCAGGCTCCCAGCCCAGGGTACTGAGTCTTTGGTCCTCTATTCTATATCTGTTTAGATTTCTGGAATGTTACCTGAGAAGTTTGCACTTTTATTCCATTCATGAGTAACAGAGAGAGGGTCAATTTAGCTTGATCACAGCATAAGGGCAATGAATCTAAAAAAAATTGCTTGAGGCCAAGCTGTGAATGCCCTCCTCCTGCCCCCAGAACATAAGCTTGTTGAGATTAAGATTGTCTCATTCTTTTTATTTATACCCTAGAATGGTACCTGGCACAAAATAGACTCTTAATAAATGCTTACTCTATAAAGTTATGCAAGTCCCTTCTTAGATTGTAAGCTCCTTGAGGATAAGGACTGTCTTTTGCCTCTTTCAGTGTCCCCAGTACTTAACACAGTGACTGGAACATTATAGATATTTAATAAATGTTGATTGATGATAAAATAAACTAAATGCTTGCTCATTAATTGATGCCTAGCCCTCCCTTCCAGGGGCCTTCCATCCCTTAGAATTCAGAGGTCTTCCCGAACTACATTGTCTTACTGATAATGTGGAATATAGTCAACAAGGCAAGTTTATAAGAAGATAAAGTATGAGAAAAAGACAGATCCCTCAGGCTTACAGGCAAGTGGAAGGGGAAAGAATGACCATGTACATAGTGCCTACTATGTGTCTGGTTCTGTGCTAAATGCTTTTAATCTCATCTGATCCTCATGACAACCCTGCAGGGTCGGTATGATTATTTTCCCCATTTTACAGTTGAGGAAACTGAAAGAAGCTGATATTAAGTGACTTGCTCAAGGTGATAGAACACGTGAAGTGTCCAAGGCCAGGTTTGAACTCAATTTTTCTCAACATCAGTCCCAGAGCTCTAACTACTGTATTACCAACTGCCACCAGGCAATCTTTTCCCCTTTATATCTGTAAAGATAGGATGAAATCCCCTACATATTTGGTCTGCTTTCTAGATTGTAAAGTACTCTCCTATACATGGTCTTATTTGATTTGTGTCACAATTTAGCGGGCTAGACAAAACAACTATTGTCTCCATTCCACAGATTGGGAAACTTGAGAAATGTCAATCAAGGGAACCTAATAAAGGGCTAAGACTTGAACCTTGATCTGCCAGTACTTCAATCTATATCCTCATTACCAAATGTCTACATTATTGCAATAACTACCTGGACAGCCCCACCCCACTCCCTATGGTCCGCTGTAATCTTTTCCTCCTCTGAGCCATTCTACACAGTGCTGCCAATTTCATCTTCCTAATGCACAATTCCAATTATATCAAACTGCTGATCAAAAACTTTCAGTGACACCTCTCTTCCTAGTAAAGGAAGTCCATGTCAAGATCATTCCTAATCTGGCTTTAACCTACCTTTCTGGCCTTACACTACTGCTCTCCAGGTATTCTATAATATAGCTAAACTAGCTAGCTAGCATTCATGTTACACTTTGGGGTTTTGTAACAATAATACAATATTCACAACACTCATGGTGGTTATGAATATGCTGGTATAGTTGTGAATCACAAAATGAAGCAGACGGTCCACAGGGAGGGCAGGAGCAAAGCCTTTATGCAAATACCAGAAAACTGAAGCCCAGAACCAGAAAGCTAAAGTATTATAGTAGCCACAAAGTTGATACACATGGTCAATACAGTGAAAACCCACATTCCCAAGCCTTCACAACAGAACAGGCTCCCTCAAGCAGGGATCCTCCTCTTTCACTCATGGTAGCTCCTTGGCCTGGTTCTTGGAAGTTCTTAGCAGAAATTTCCAAAGGAAAGGTCTTAGCAGAAGAAAGGTCTCAACAGAAGCTCTAGCCTCCAGATGCTTACCCCAGGAAATGCTGCCTTTCCCAGCTAAGGCTTTTCTTTATATATGCCTTAGCTCCTCCCTATTCTGCCACTTTCTGTTACATCAAGGACTTCCTCCCAAAGTGTTAACTACTTCTGTATTAATTAAATAGCTTAAACAAGGTGTTAACTTGAAACAAGGTGCTAAGTACCTGCTTACTTGCCAATACAAAGGGGCTTGGAAGATATTCAGATTCCATTAATATTACAGGTTTTCAAAGCTCTTTACAAATATGAGCTCATTTTATCCTCACAACAATCCCATTTTGCAGAAGAGGAAACTGAGGCAGATAGAGGTTAAGTGACTTGCCCAGGGTCACATAGCTGATAAGTGTCTGAGGCTGGATTCAAACCCAGGTCTTCATGATGTTAGGTCCAGCTCTCCATTCATTTGGCCACCTCACTTCCACAAACTGGATTTCTAAACTTTCACAGAACATATGTGCTTTCTCACCTCCATATATTTATTCATGCTATTCCTTATGCCTAGAATATCATCCACATACATCTTCTTCTGTCAAAATCCTCTTTAAGTGAAAGGACCATGTCTTCTCCCAAGCCACCTAGTACAGTACCTTGTACTTAATACATTTTTGCTTAATTGAATTGTGGCTATCAGATCATCATCCAAATGAAAGAGACCTATCATAACATAGATGTTTTGAAATATAGCTTAGATACAAAGGTTGCAACATACCTCCAAACATAGAAATACTCAGTAACTAATAGATGATTTAACCATGAAACAATTCCTTTGGGAACTCTATAAAATAACTATGTTTCTCAAAAGAAGGCACTAATCAGTTATTAATTAAAGCTAAATCAGCTTGCATAAAAACCTCAGTTTGCTCTTCAGGGATAGTATGAATCAATCAATAGACATTTGCCTCCGGTATGGAAAAAGCCTTGGATTTGAAGTCAAAGAACCTGATTTCCAATCCCAGCTCCTTCACTTACTATCTATGTGACCTTGGAAATAATTAACTCTCTGAGCCTCATTTTCCTCATATGTAAAATGAGGGGATTGGACTTGATGGCCTCTGGGACACCTTCCAGGTCTAAATCAATTCTCATATGAATTATTAAACTCATATTACAAGCCAGGTATTGAGCTAGGCATTAGGGATGCAAATGTTTTTAAAAAGTGAGATGCTCACTACCCTCAAGAAGCTTGTATATTCACAGCAACAGTGGGCATACTTACCAGATATTTCTGAGAAAAATGCAAATTTTGGAATGCATGGTATAAATTACATAGTTGATTAACAAGATAGAGACTGAACTCCTGCATGAGCAGGGAAGCATACTACATTTGCTGAGGAATTAATTATGGCCCTAGCTTAATCATTTTAATACTACAACATGGTTTTGTCTCATTCATTAAGACATGTTCACATGTATAGCAATTAGCATGTATATAGTGGTTTAAAGTAGACAACTGTTAACTCGTTTGGTCCTTACAACAACCCCATGAAGTAAGAGCTATTATAATCCTCACTTTACATTTGAGGAAACTCAGGCAAACAGAATTAAGTGACTTGCCTACTATCACACAGTTAGTTAGTATGTAAGATATAATTTGAAATTGGATCTTCCTGACTCCAAGTCCAGTGCTCTGTCTGCTACACAATCTCCTGTTCAGTCACTCTCAGTTGTCCCTGACTCTTACTGACACCATTTAGGGTTTTCTTGGCAAAGATACTGGTTTGTCATTTCTTTCTCCAGCTCATCTTATAGCCAATGAAACTGAGGCAAACAGGGTTAGATGACCTGCCCACGGTCACACAGCTACTAAGTGTCTGAGGCCAGATTTGAACTCAGGAAGATGAGTCTTCCTGACTCCAGGCACAGCATTGTATCTGCTGCACCACCTAGCTGTCTTGTTATACAACCTAGCTGCCAATTAATTAACATAGAAAGATAGAAATATGCTATTGCCTTTTCTTATTCTTCTTCATCCCTGACTCATCAGCTTTCCTCTCCTCCCTTGCAAATCCAGTGCATCAAGAACATGTATTAAAGAGAATCATAATATCTGATAATACACAGGCTCACTAACAGGTTTTCACTCAATTCCAGCCCTCTCTTTGCTACATCAAGGTTTGTCAGATTCATTGATCTGGCAGAAATAGACTCCTCTCTTCTTTAAACTTTAAATTCTTTTTCAACTCCAACTAGTAACAGTATAAGAACAGCATATAAGCCATTGATGTATCATCTTTGTTACACAAGTGTCCCCAGGCAACTTGCAATTAAAAGTCACTAAGCCACATTGAGTTTTCTTATAGACATCCTATAAAGGCAGTCAGAGCCGCCTTTAAGAATCTCAATGCAAAAATTTCTAATGCGACCAGGTCTCAAAACAAAACAAAACAAAACATTTGATGGTGCATATACACAGTACATAAATACGCATCTACATATTTACATATATTGATCCCATCCCCTTTGCTTTCCTTGAGTGTACCTTTTCAATCATCTCCCCTTTTTTCCTAATCACTCTATCTACTATTTCATTCTTTGGGGCATCAAAATAGACCTAGTTCTCTCCTAGATATTAAAAGACAAAAACAAAAACATTTCATATGATGACTATCTCCTAAAGCTATCATCCTATATCTGTCTTCATTTCAATGTCATGCCCTTATTTAAAAAAAAACTGTCTAAACTCATTGTCTCTACTTCATTACTTTCAATTTACTCTTCCTGCAACCTCCATTCAAGGAGGGTGCCCAGGTCAGCCATTTCTTCATTTCCTACCAGGCTGCACTTTTCTGAACTTCTCAATCACACCCATGTGCCAGGTACCTTCTTCTCCCACCCACTGCCCCAACCCTCTTCTTGGCCATTTTCAGCTTCCTTTTACCAATAAATAAAAAGACAATAATCATCCTCATTAGAAAGTAAGCCCCTTGAGGGCAGGGACTGTCTTTCCTTTTGTTCTTCTTAGCAGTACTTAGCAGCATAAAGTTACTCCTTAATAAATACTTGTTGACTGACTGGCTTCTATCCCCACTACTAGATTGAAATTGCCCTCTCCAAAATAACCACTGATCTCCTAATTGCTAGATCTGATTGAGGATGGAACCTTTTCTCAATTCTCACCCTTCTTTACCTCATTGCAGCATTTAAAACTGTTGAATGTCTCCTCCTCCCAGATTTTTCCTCCTCCCTTATTTCTATGATATTTCACTCCCCTGACCCTCAAATATCCTTTTTTGAAAGCCCTAAGCCCTTTTCTCTTTGCTCTACATCCTCTCACTTGACAATCTCATCAACTCTTATAGGTTCTATTATTTCCTGTATGAAACTGACTCCCAGATCTACATAATCAGGCATAATTTCTAACCTGGGCTCCAGTCCTATATCACGACTTGCCTGCAGAATACCTCCACCTGGATGTGTTCCAAAGGTAACACAGTCAGCATGTCAATCAATCAATAAACATTTATTAAGTGCCTACTACGTGCCAAACACTGATAATTGCTGGGGAGACAAAAAGGCCAAAGACAGTCCCTGTCCAAATGGAACTTATTATCTTTCCCCTTAAGACCACTATGCTTCCTAACTCCCAGTATCTATTGAGGACACCACTAGCCTTTCAAGCACACAAGTACACCAACTCAGAGGCATCTAAGGACTCTTCCTTCTCCTTTATACCCAGTTACCAAGTCTTATCAATTCTACCTCTGCATCATCTTCTGTCCATTCCTTCTTTGTGCAAGGGCTTCCTTAAGAATTTTTCTGGTTCCATCCCTACTGTTGTTAGTGCTTCCAAACTCCCTGAAAAAATTATTTTGTATTTATTTATCTGCACGGCATTCAACCTAGTAAATCTTTGTACACCCACATTCCAGTACAGTGCCTGACACCAACTACATTCTTAATGATTTTTAATTGAATATGTACATATGTGTACTCATGCAAGTACACGTAAGTGAAATCTTTTCTTATAGCCATTCAATTTTTAGTAATTAGATCCCTTGGGCATTTGGACTCTTTCAAATTGGTTCTGTGTTCCCTGTATATGATCTTAAATCAATACAAGGCAACAAGCATTGATCTCATGTTCATAGCTTCCATATAAGAGAGATCCAGGAAACCTTCTACATAGTAGGCAGGACATTTGTTTTTTATTACATATGGATCGATAACTCAGTTGAAAATAGGATCATTTGAAAATGGGAAAGTTTAAAGAGAACATAATAAAGCTGCTATGCTTCATATTTCTGGCAGAAAGCTGATGAGGGATATAATGGTTGCAAAAAAGGGTACATGAGCTTGAAATGTTGAGAAATGCTGGTGTCCAAAGACGAATATGTGTATTGGAATCTTGAATACAGAATGCCTAAGAGATTATCCCCTGCTTATGCAACTGTAAGTTTGATCACATGACAAATCTTGTTTGAAGTATTGGCAGCGATGCCTCTTTTGTAAATTACAATTCATCAGCATGCCTACCTTTTAAAAATCAGCTTTGTAGGATGTGTGTGTGTGTGTGTGTGTGTGTGTGTGTGTGTGTGTGTTAATTTCTGCATTTGGTAAAGAAAGGGATTATCTGAATGTAGTAATTATGAATAATGCAGATAAATTATTTCCCTCATATTTTTCTATCCTCTCTTTTGTAGTTCTGATGCATTTGTGTGCCTGCCCCATTATGAGTATCTGAATACCTAATTGTGGCTAATACGTTTCTAATTGTCCTCCCATGATAGTAATGGCACGTTAATCTAAGTGAATTTAATACACATGAAGAAGTATTCTTTTTTTCCTGGAGGTTTGAGTGTTAAAATCAAAGGACAGAAACTACCAGGTATATAGGAGGGGGCTTTCCATTCTGCTGTCAGGAAGAAATTGTTCTGCAGCCCTAGTCCCTTGAAATCTATAAGCAGTCAATTTGCATGTCCCCAAGAAAGACTGAATAGACAAGGAGAGCAGATCCACTCCTTAAGGATTACTGACATAAGGTGATAATGAACATTTGGGGCATCAGATTTTGTTAAGAATTGACAGACAGGTGTGTATCAATAGTACCTGTTCAGATGCAAGGACAGGTTCTGCTAACAAACCAGGATATAAAGGTTTATCTTCCCCATCCAACATAAAAATCACCATAATGAACATAAAATCCCTTTGGTTAAGCTACACTACCATGAAAGTATTGCTGTAGTGCCATTTCTTCTACACTGTTAGATATGCCCCAAATCCTCAAGATCATAAGCAACATACATTTAACAGCATGACATGTTTAAGGGAGAACAAATTTCTTTTCTTCATGGCAGATGGGAATGGGAGACGTGAGTGTTGTGCACAATGAAACAATCCCTATAAATCTAGTATTTTATCATCTCGTTTCAGACTATAAAATTAGAAGATTCATCAGTTATACCACCGCTCATGAAAAGTACCTGCTGAAGTCGAGGATTCCCGAGGGAAGATTGATGCAGATAACGCATTCAGAGAAGTAAAGATATACATCAGTGAGCCTTACAGTACTGCCAGGAGCCATGACCCAGCCTCTCCACCTGCAACTATATGATCTATAGGATGCAGAAATGTTGCTGCAACTCAAGCAGCTATTTGGGAAACACCAAACTCCCTAATCCAAAGGCCTTAGTAAGATTTTATTTTTAGGAGTTTATACACACACACACACACACACACACACACACACACACACACCATACAAAGATGGAATTTTAAAGCTATGCAAAAAAAAGAAGAATTGCTTCTGTTATTAGGGTACTGTTTCTTTTAGAATGACAAATACACAGTCTCTCTCTCTCTCTCTCTCTCTCTCTCTCTCTCTCTCTCTCTCTCTCTCTCTGTCTCCCCCCTCCCCCTCTCTATTCTCTCTCTCTCCTCTTCTCTCTCTCTCTTTCTTTCTTTCTCTCTCTCTCTCCCTCTCTCTCTCTCTCTCTCTCTTCTCTCTCTCTCATTTCTACTCTATTTCTCTTTTTCCAAATGTATAAATTTCTGTTCCTGTCTTCTATAAAATGAATGAATACATAAAAACAAATAAAATGCTGTCTTTGGAAAGTCCATAAATAATATTCTAGAATAATCTTTGTTGTTGTTTGCACCTGTCATTTCATTGGCATGAAGGCAAATCCCAGAGTGGAACCCCCTACAATGAGGCATTTCATCTGTAACCTCTAAGTCTTAGAGAGGTACCTGGGATGCTGAGAGGGTAAGTGATATATCCATGGCCACTTAGCCAATATGTAAAAGACACAGGATTTGAACCTAGGTCTTTATGACTCCTAGAATAGCCCTTTAGCCCCCATAGCCAAAGCCTTTCCTTATGTTAATAAGATAAGACCTTATGTATATTTTAGAGCTGTCAGAATACTTTCACTTATATACGAGTTTATTTCAGTCTGACAAAATCTCTGTAGGGGTGGTATTAGGGCAGATGTTATCTCCATTTGGCACATGAAGAAACTGAGGCTCAGAGAAGTTAGATGACTTTCTCAAGGTCACACAATTTAGGAAGAAGCAGAGACAGGACAGGAATCTTCTGATTCCTTGCCCAGTGTGTTTTTGATTGTTATTCTATAAGGAAGCATACCTTACAGACGATTTTTAAATATATAATGAGCCTATGAAGACCAAGGTAAAATGAATGAAAAGCAAAGAGGACATCTTACAATTGTCCATTTTATTTAATCAGTGCTGATTCTTAAGACAGGGAGGTGAAGAGAGGGGAAGAGAAAGAGAGAAAAGAGAGAGAGAGAGATGTAGGGAGACTGATATATTTGTTTATATATATATATATATATATATGAAAATATATGTGAATACATATACGTATATAAAGAGAAAGAGGATCTAAACAATCAACACATTAAATAAATTGAAAACTGTTAGATACATAGTTTATATATATGTAATATGTGTATGCGTTACATATAAGGTTATACATTATTGTATCTAATATAATATATCTATGCATGTATATATACCATATATGTGTGTATGTGTAGAATGTTCTCACCCATCTTCCTGTCCTAGCACTGGTTAGAGTTCTGCAGTGGGGCTTATCCCCCTTTTAACATCAGGTACTTAGACCTGGACTCCTTCCAGAGACTCTCCAAGCTGCCTTGAGAATGCCAATCTAGATCTGTAGCATATAGAGAGTCTCAAAAGTCCTGAAACAAGTCAAGGTGCTAACCTAGCACAGATATCGTGATGACATTTTCCAAACCAAAAATCAGACACATGGTCTAACAAAGGATATCTCCTCTGTTAGACCTTGTGGAAAATATACTTTCTTTTCTTCAAATCAGAACTGTCTAAGAAAATCTACCATATTCAATGTGTATTCAAAATCTGTCAACAGCAATCACCAGAGTGATTTTCTTTCCTTTGGCTGGGAAAGAGGGATGTAGGACAAGAGGAGTCCAAAATGATTTTATGTTACTCAAACAAGAAATTTTCCTGTCTTGAATACATTAGAAGATAGAGGAGATGTGACCTGTTTCCATATAAACCTATATATATCTGACTCAAATCTCAATCACTAGTCTTTTTCCCAAGCCTATTTTGTTTATATGTTTCTAAGGATAGAACAGTATCATCCTCTGCATGTTCATGTCCCAGCCCATTAACAGAAGTTGGAATTGCAGTTCCTACACTTATTTTCCTTCACATCCCCTTCAGAAGTCTAAGCTCTTGATGATCAATTTTTCACTCTTCCTCACAGATTCATTTTCAGAAAACCAGATTAGTGATAAAATTCCTAATGAACTGATGTCTTCTCAATTATATAAATGAAGTATCTTGATGAATTCTTCTAATTAACTTCAGCAATATTTGCCATCATCAGCTACCTTGAATCACAGAAACTTTGCCTCCAAAACACTAGTGATACAATTTAAAAGAATAGTTCATATTTACAAAATGCCTTCCTCTCAGTTTGATCAGAATGTTCTGAAATTTATGACTTAGATATTAGCTAATAACTATTTCCATAGAATTTATCTCCAAACTAAATTTATCATTCTTAGAAGTATTTTCTTACTGAATTATTAAATAAGGTATCACGCAAAAAGAGGCAATTAGATGACTCAGTGGATAGAGCACTGGTCCTGGATCAGACTTGAGTTCAAATCTGGCTTCAGACGCTCCCTAGGTGTGTGACCCTGAGCAAGTCACTTATGTTCCATTTGCCTTAATTCACTGGAGAAGGAAAAGGCAAACCACTCTTTGCCAAAAAAAATTCTATTCAAGGTCATAAAGCAGATAAAATGCCAGGCCTGGAGTTAGAAAGACCCATCTTCCTGAGTTCAAATCTTGCCTTAGACGCTTGCTAGCTGTGTGACCCTGGACAAGTCACTTAATCCTTTTTCCCTCAGTTTCTTCCTCTGTAAAATGAGTTGGAGAAGGAAATAGCGAACCACTCCAGCATCTTTGCCAAGAAAACTCCAAATGGGGTCATGACAAGTAGGACACAACTGAAAAATAACTGAACAACAAAATTATGCCAAAAAAAAAGTACGTCACTATAATAATCATCTCCTATCTATAATAATATTTTGATGGAATTCAGAGAGAAATGGTCTTGGGACAAGTTGCTCTCCTGTTACTTAATGTCTGGTGAATTATCGTCCAGGTGACTGCTTTTTGTGATTGAACAAAAGCACTGGGATGTCTTCTGTGGACTCACTGTAAATCACTGGTACAATTGGAGCAGCAGATAGGAAACTGGGGATAACGCAGACTTCTTCCAGTGCACAGCTGGTTTTTGTTTTGTCAGAACTCTCTCTCTTTTAAAATTTTGTTATTCCATGTAGTTTGCAGGATATAAGCATTTTGTTGTTCTTGTTGTTATGATCTGTTACATGAAAACAACATGGCTTAGTCTTAGTGGATAGAAGACATTGAGCCCAGTTCTGTCTCCAACACATGTGAGCACAAGGCAGTCCCTGAACTTCTAAACAGCTTCATGACCCCGTGGCTAGAGCAATGGGCCTGGAGTCAGGAAGACCCAAGTTCAAATCCATTCTCAGATACTTAGGAGTTACCTAAGTGACTCTGGCAAGTCATTTAACCTCTGTTTCCTCAACTGTAAAATGAACATAATACTAGTTCCTACCTCCCAGAGTTGTTATGAGGATCAAAAGAGGTAATATCTGTAAAGCACTTAACACAATGCCTGCCACATAGTGAGTGAATAATAAATGTTTCTTTCCTTCCTTGTAAATACCCCAGGGAACTAAAACTGTAAGTTACAGAGGAATTATCCATCTGTATAGGTGATGGCAATTTCCATAATGAAAGTTTTCTTCTTGATGATATCGTGGGTCAATATCACATATAATTATGCAATACCCTGCATAGGGCAAGCATTTAATAAATGTTTCATTAAATAGAATTATTACTTTGAATAACACTTTATCCTAGTATTTTCATTTCAATTCTACTGATGGGGACTAAGCCCGGTTATTTTTTTTATTTAATTATTTAAAATCTAAAAAGGCCTAGGGCAGTGGTTCTCAACCTCTGGGTCACGACCCCTTGGTGATTGACCCTTTCACAGGGGTCACAAGGGTCACCTAACACCACGAGAAAACACATATTTCCGATGGTCTTAGGAACCTAGATAGAGCTCCTCTATCCACCTCCAGGCAGGTCCACCCACATGCAGATACACCCACATATGAGTATTAAAGGGTCACGGCATTAGGAAGGTTGAGAACCACTGGTCTAGGGGATCAGAAGAAGACAAGGAGGAGATCACCAAATATTTACCACAAAAGCCTGGAATTTGGATTCATTTTCTTTATTCATAGCATATTACTGAATTCTCTCTTTAGGTTTCAAATCCTGGAAAAAAAATCTTTCCAGAGTAGTAGAGTTACAGTGAACTATTTCTCCCCCTTTCACCAGATAAACATTTCTATTTTACCAGCTTACCTTCAGTTTACTTATCTTGGCTGACTGCTGACTTCTCTCACACAGACAGCATTGTAGGCTCTGCTAGGACAAGGACAATGGCTTCCCTGAGCCACCGACCCATGTTACCCTCCACCCCTGCACTCAGTAAAGGCAGTGCCAGGAACTCCCAGGTCTAAGGAGATCGGAATTAAATGAAACAGTAGCTATAAAGAAGACATCACCACACTATTCTTCAATGTCAAAATGTATTATGTATATTAATTTAAAAATTCTTCCATCTCTTCTGCCTGATTTTTAAATCTAAAGTGAGCTCCATTTGACTTCTCACTGTTTGTACACACTAATATTAACCCAGAGATTAACTTCTTTAAGAAAAATGTAATAATTTGTTGTCATTCCAACCTTGAATTGGAGCACCTGGCTATAGTTAATAGAGCACAAGTCTCCCTTCTGGACTCAGAAGCAATCAATAAGGTGACCTCTCAGTCCAAAGAGGGGATGGAAAACCTTCCCTAATCCCTCCACCCAGATTTTCTGTAATAGCCCGGCTTAAACCTAACTCTGCCCTAGAGAATTACTCAATGGCTACCACATCCTGTTACTAGCTGAACATCTGCCAAGAAAAGGACTTTCCATATACTTATTTTTCAGTAGAAAGAGAGTTTATCTCCCTCTGGTAATCAAAGAAAGGCTGCAACAGCATGGCTGTAGCTGGTCTCTGATGTTACCAGTTCTTCCAGGCCACAGGCCCAACCCCTGGGTCTTAGGTTGAGTTTTCATTACTCCCCAGGAGATTCTCAATTTCCTCATTTATAAAATGAAAGGGTTGCAATGGATGAATCCCAAGGTCTTTTCCAGTTCCAGATCCAAATGTTAAACTAGAGTGTATGTCCTGTCTTCATCAGCCTTTCAACCATCTAATCAGTATATGTCCCTGATGATCTTTGTTTTTGTCTATCTTCTAATGAGAGCATTCTTCTCTCAGCTTACAAATAAGAGGATCACTAACCTCTCTTCTCACTTTCTGTGTAAGATTTAGGTTGTGTTTATATTTCTGACCCTTGGTATCATGGTGGTGGTAGTGTTTTTTAAATAAGCAATTATTTAATGATTTGACACATAAGTCATGTAAATATTGAGTTCACATTTCTTATTGGTTTGTATTTGTCCTTGGGAGTTTGGGGGAGCAAAGCTTCTAAGTTTAAAAGCAAATGACTTTGGCTGGCCCTGAGGATCAGGTGTTCTAATGAAATACAAAGAAATGTGAACTGCAGCAGAGCACAAGGAGAGAGAGAAAAGGGGAAGGAGAGGAGAGGAGAGAGAGAGAGAGAGAGAGAGAGAGAGAGAGAGAGAGAGAGAGAGAGATAACGAACAGGAAGGGAGAGAGAAGAAAGAAAAGAGAGAGGGAAAAGAGGGAGGGAGGAGGGAAAAAAGAGGAAGAAAAGAGAGGAGGAGGAAAAGAGAACAAGGAAGAGAGAGAGAAAAGGAGAGGGGGAGGAAGAGGAAAATATGGGGCATTTAAACATTTGTTAAGCACTTTTGATTTGCCAGGCACTTAACCCTGTTTACCTCAGTTTCCTCATCTGTAAAATGAGCTGGAGGAGGACATGGTAAACCACTCCAATATTTTTGCCAAAAAAAAAAACAACAAATGGAGTCACAAGGAGTTGGACACAATTGAAAAATAACTGAACAACAAAACAACACTGAGGATAGAACTACAAAGACAGTCTTTACCAAACTTACATTCCAGTAGGGAAAAACAACCCATATTGGGGATTTGGAAAGCATCAGTGAGATGAAGCAGGGCTGGGATCTTTCCTAAAATGGTAATCTTCTGGAGAAAATCACCAATCAGGAAAGCCAGGATTAAAGACAGAGGTTTCTCCAAGGGAGTAGTGCAGGAGGTAAGGAAAAAGAAGATAGAGTCCAGAGAGAGAACTTAGACACAAGTATAGAGAAGTATGACTGGGATATTTCCTAAAATGGTGGGCAAAGAGTTACCAATCAGGAGTGGAGGACCCCATGGCAAAGTTGGAGGCAAAGTGGAGTCCAGGGAGAGAGAGTAATGGAGCAATAAAAATGTAGTCCTTGTGTAACACAGGTTCTGCTGGTCTCACTTTCTAAAACCCACTAACTCTGGCAGGGAAAGATCCAGAACTAAAGTTCTTCTCCCCTCAAGAATCTAGAGTAACTCCAAGGATTTAGGGGTGTTTATCTGGTACAACAGATCACAAGTCCCCACCAGTGGTTTTCTCTCACTGATTAGCAGCTGATAATTAATTAGCTATCCAAATATCTTTCAATTGCGGATATTTCATCAGAGGCATTCTAAGGCAGTATGGCAATAACAGTTCTAATAAAATATTACCCTATATGGAGGGCACATTCTCCCATAAATCATTATGGAATTGAGGAGAAAGTAGGCTTAAGCTTAAAGAACCCAGGTGGCAAAGAAGTAACTCACAGCATCTGGGTCCTAGAAGTTAATTTTTTCTTCCTTTGCTAAGATCTTCATTAATTTCTCTTTAGGTATGATAAGTCTTCCTTCTGGGTTTCTTGTAGAGTCCTGAAGCTGCCTTTATTCAGCATGTCCTTAACTCTTAATATGGGTGTAACCCTCAAGGCAGTACTATTCCAAGAACGCTGCTAAGATCCCCAAAAGAGGCCAAAAAGAGGTCTTTCCCAAGGTGATGGAGAAGAGGATGGATGGAGAAGGGGATGGATGAGAAGGGAAGAGAGAACTGCTTCCACTACTAAGCTGGCCTAAATTTGAATTCCAAACTGGCTTGTTATTTTATCCAAGACCCGTAGAGCATGACTGTCTCCTCAGTCAAGCTCAATATGCTTCAAGTTTAGCTTCACTTCATTTCATCCAATGACTTTCATTCCTTCCAAACCGATGAAATACTTTTTGGATCCAGTTTAATGCTATTGCCTGAGTGATTCAATAGAGGTGTTCTCACTTCATGAAGATAATAGAATCAGCCCTATTCGTGAAAGGGGGGAGGAGAATTTCCCTTTGTGATGTGCTTGGTTTCCTCTTAGGATGTCAAGGTATAAAATGGATAATTTTGATTTGCATTAAATTAAAAATATTTTGTACAAATTAAACAAATGTAGCCAAGATCAGAAGGAAAACAGAAAATTTAGAGGGGAGAATTCTGTAGACAGTTTATTAGATAAAGGTCTCATATCTAGAATATATAAAGAATGTCAAAAAAATCTATAAGAATACAAGTCATTTCCCAATTGATAAATGGTCAAAGATTACAAACAGGAAGTTTTCCAACAGGGAAATCAAAACAATTTATAGTCATGAAAAAGAATGCTCTGAATCATTACTGATTGAAGAAATGCAAATTAAAACAACCCTGAGATAACATTTTACACCTACCAGATTGACTAAAATGATAGAAAGGAAAGTGACAAATGTTGAAGAGGATGTAGAAAAATTGGGACACTAATTCATTGTTGGAGGAATCGTGAACTCATCCAACCATTTTGGAAAACAATCTGGAATTATGCCAAAAGAGTTATTAAACTACCTATACCCGTTGACCCAGCAATGCCACTACTTGGTCTATTTCCAGAGATAATTGGAGAAAAAGGAAAAGAATCTATATGTTCTAAAATGTTTATAGCAGCTCTCTTTGTGGTGGCAAAGAAGTAGAATTGCAGAGATGCCCATCAATTGGGGAATGGCTGAACAAATTGTGGAATATGATTGTTATGGAATACTATTATGCTATAAGAAATGATGAGCTCAATAATCTTAGAAAAACATGGAAAGACTTTCATGAAATAACGAAAAGTGAAATGAGCAGAACCCAGAGAATATTGTATACAATAATAGCAATATTGTTTGAAGAAAGACTTTGAGTGAATAAGTTATTTTGACTATTATAAATACCCAAATTAACTGTAAGGGACATGTGAAGAAAGATGAAATCTGCATCCAGAAAAAGAACTGATAAATAGGAGTGTGTATAGAATAATTTCACACACACACACACACACACACACACACACACACACACACACACACACACCTATTTGTCTCTAATGGCAGTCAGTGGGGGAGGGAAGAAAAAAGAAATTTACATGATAATTTTGTTATATATTTAAAAGGAATAGCAAGTTGTGCATAGTATATTTGCAGTTTTGTGTGCAATCATCTTTTTTATTGTACTATGCTATGGAAATGCTTGTTTTATTCCATAAATTAAAAAGATAAGAAAAGAAAATGTGCTTGATGCCAAATGGCAGCACTGAAATCACCCATTAGAACACTTATCCCTATAGGCTTGATATATCTTTCCATTTGCTGCTCTTATAACTTGTCTCTACTATTCATTAAATCAGCATATGAGGGATTCTCAAAATTCACAAATGAGAACTAATTGTCTCTCTGCCTAACTTTGAACCAGTATGAATAATTTAACATCACTTAACACTGTTCTTCAGAGTCTAGCAAGAGCCTGGCACATGGTAGGCATTTGACTATTGCTTTGTTGACTGAGTAGTTAACACTTAACTTGTGGGTGAAATATACATGAAAAGAATAATACCAACCATAAGTATAGTCCTTTATGGTTTAAAAAAACAATGTCACAATTATTATCTTACTTGAGTCTCATAATAACCTCAAAGGCAAACTGAGAGTGTTATGTATCACTGTGATTCCTACACAGATGAAGTAACCAAGGCTCAGTTAGGTCAACTGAATTGCCCAAGCTCACAGGACCAGTAAGTATAGGAAGAATCTAAACTAGAACCACTCTATGTTGCTTCCTGTTTCATTATTCTTTCCAAGCATGGGATGGGATATCTCTCATACCATCAAAGTTTTCTGATTTTTATTTCTTTTTTTTCTTCTATTTAAAGCAGTGGTTCTCAACCTGTGGGTCACGACCCCTTTGGGGGTCACCTAAGACCATAGGAAAACACATTTCCGATGGTCTTGGGAACTGAGACACCACTCCTCTATCCATCTCTAGGTGGGTCCGCCCACATGCAGATGCGCCCACATAGGAGTATTAAAGGGTCACGGCATTAGGAAGGTTGAGAACTACTGATTTAAAGTATTTTCACAGGGTAAGGGGGAAAAGGCCATAAGTTCTACATTGGATTGTTTTGCTCCTTCTATCTAAGTATTCATGAATGGATGGGCCACTGGGAGATGAGGCTGAGGAAATGAGCCAAAATGAATTTTAGGCTTGCCAGAGCTTACAATCTTAATGTAAATTCAACAATTAGCCCTGCCTCAGCTCTGAGATGTGGAAGAAGTTCCATACATCAGATGAGGAGAGGGACTGGTTTGCAAAATCACTTCCATTCACTGCTATCATTCCTTCATCTCCTAACACAACACATAACACTTGTTCATCTGTTACTGGACTATTCCCACTGAGAGACATAGGAAAACTCATATTGCTGACCTCTATAAATGCAAACATCCTCTTGATCCAAAAAGAAGTACAATGTTGCATGCAATTTAAGGGGAGAAATAATGATAATTTTAACATAGGAAATAATCAGCAGATTGAAGCATTGGTTTCAAAGATAGCCTATGTTAATATGCTTCACAGAGTCCCTGACAGAGTCAGTTCCATTGAGGGAGAAACACAGAATGAATCACTTTAGGGTATATATGTGGCCTTGAGATAGAACAGGCATCAACTGTGTTTAAGGCATGTTTGCTTCTCTACATACAAAGATGTTTCTTTGTTTCCATGCAGTTATTGTTGTTTGTCCTTCATTTCAAAGAGGATCCAATCCATCATGGGGTGGTGTCTTGATTTGCATGTAAATTGGACTCAAGTTGAGGCAGAGTTGCAGCCTCACTCTCTTCCTAAGTCATCGAAATCCAGTGAAAGGAAAAAAAATCAGGATGACTGGTAATGGCCCAGGATTCAGTGGATGACCTGGGCATCTTTGATATCTGACCAAGATCTAAGCACTTCACAGGGCCTGCTTAAGTGATCTTCATGACAATCAGAACACATTGTTCTTATCTGCCCATTCTACTGAGGGAAGTCTTTAAATGTTTGGGTAGACATCCCCTTAACTCACCAATGGGTTGGAGGCCTGTCAGTTACCCTCAACCTGGTTTAGTAGGTCTACCTAGGTAGCTTACAGGGGATATAGCCACTGTGTGTGCTTCAGCTTCTTGGAGCCACAAGTGAGAGTTGGGTGAAAGGTGGACACCAAAGGTCAAAGAACAGCCCTCAAAAAAGCTTGGCAAGCCCTCTGCCACTTAATAACAACATTATCTTCCTCTTTGGCTTGATCTAAAAACCCTGGGGATCTGTTCTCATTTCTGGTATTATGAAAAATTATTAGAGTTGTGAGACTTGGGCTCCAGTCAGAGCAATAACTAGGTCGAGTAGAGCTTTGTTCTAAGATGTGATGGCAGAGTTAGAGATCACTGATAACAGTTACAATCCCTCAGCGGCAAGAATAATTAGTTATCGTCATACACACTTAGTATTCTCCAAAATAGCAAATGTCTAGAGTCAATGTCTCCCCAATTTTGAACACCACCAAAATTCACTGCAAAGAAAAACCAAAGTTCCAGAGTCTCTGTCTCCCTTCCCATCATGTTGACTTTCCATGGTCATTGTCTCCCTCACTACTACCACCTCTTAAATGGTTTGCTTCTTGCCCAGGGCACAGGGCAAGTCAAAGTTGTAACCTAGTTATGGTTCTGACTCTAGCCCTGTACTTTTCTTTGAGTGAAAAGGAGCTCAACTGAACATACACAGCCACAGGTACCAGTGGTTCTGATGAATAATATTGGAAAGGTTTTGTAATGTTGAGATTGAGGAAATTCAAGACTGTCATTCTTTGTTCATACAAAGGATTTGACTTTCCCCTCACCAATATTCTCTATTGCACAGCTTTTCCATCATCATTTATAATAGAAATTTACATGGCACTTGAAAAATCTGCACATTTACACATGCTATATCACTTGAACCTCAAAATCATCACCTGAAATAGGTATCCCAGGATTATTACTATTTTACAAACGAGAGAGGTGAGGCTCCTGAGTGTCTATGATCATACAGCTAGTTCAGTATCACAAGCAGGACTCAAAATCAGGTCTTCCTAATCCCCAATCCAACCCTCCTGAAAATATCAACTCTGGGAGATGCTCATATGTATTTAAACCTTCTCATTTTTACCTCCTACTCAGTGTTAAATGCTATTTACCTCCCAGAATTCCTCCTACATGTCCTTTCCTCCTAGTCCTTGCAGTCATCTGACTAATTCAGATTCTATCTTCCTCATGCAATTCAAAGAAAATCAATATTACTTAAAAAAAACTATCTAGCACTTCCAGCAAAGAAATGGAAACAAAAATTGTAGACGCCTGTTGATTGGGAAATGGCAAAAGAAGTTGGGAACACAATGGGATATTATTGTGCTTTATAAAAATGAATATGAGAAACTAAGAGAAGTATGGGAAGACTTCTGTGAAGTGATATAAAATGAAGTAAGGAGAACTAGAAAAACAATATACACAAAGATTATAACAATGTAAATTAAATATACCCCCCCAAAAATAACAAAAAACAATCAAGAGGCAGCTAGGTGGCACAGTAAATAGAGCACCAGCCCTGGGATCAGCAGTATGTGAGTTCATATCCAGCCTTACATACTTAACATTTACTAGCAGTGTGACCTTGGGCAAGTCACTTATCCCCAATTGTCCTGCCCTCCCCTCTCAAAAAGCAAAAAAAAAAAAAACCCACATTTTTTTAAAAATCAAAATCAATTGCTACAAAATAAGATTGGCTCTTAGAGGACATAGGAAAATACGGAAGTGAGACACTGTATATATTGTCAGAAGTTTTGGATATGTGGTTTCGTTTTGCCAAACCATTTTCCCCCTACTTTTTAATTCTTTGTTATAAAGGATTGCTCTCAGGGAAGTAAGAAAAGAAGGATGCATTTGGGAAAGGGAGACATTAAAAAAAATGAAAGATACCTATAAAATAATTTTTAAGAATAATAATCTCTCCCAACCTTTCTTTCTAAACAAAATTCATTTGGCATTTGAATAAAGTGTGTGCATGTCTGTGTGTGTGTCTGTGTGTGTGGATGCAGGCCGGCATTTTTTTTTTTTTTGCTATTCCACAACTGCTATTTATATCCCTAAACTCAAAAATTTACCAATCATTTTACAAATTGAATTGTGGGATCATAGATTTGAAGCTGGAAAGGTTATTATAGGTCATGTAGTAAACCTATTCATTTTGCAGATGAGAAGACTAAGGCCCAGAGAGGTTAAATGACTTAACTAGAGGCTCCACAGGGAATAAATGATCTAGGCAGGATTTTTATTCAAGTTCTCTGACTCCAAATCCATCACTCATTGTCTTTTCCCTCAGACCCAGTTCCTTATTCGTCCCAATAATCCAACTTCCCTGCTGTAATGCCATGCACAACCAGCTTTCCAGAGGACTGCTACTGTGAACAGCTTCTCAAGGTCCTGATTACATATTATAGTGAACTCTCTATTTATTCAATAACAAATCAGAGCAAAAACATTTACAGATAATTTACATTTACAGCATCCACAATATTACAACATATCACAGAAAATCAAAATACAGCATTCACAACAATTTATCACTAAAATGGCCAAATAGTTTTCACCACAGTGGTCACATAGTTTTGAACAAAGTACAATCATTTGGTCAATCAATTACTTAGTAACTCAATCATTCAATGATCCTTAAGGAGGATTGCCTCATTAAGGGTCACAAAGTACAATAGTCAAAGTTCTCCACTCATCAGGCACAGTAAGTTACAAATCAGTCACTATTCAGTCATTATTCACTACTCAGTCATCAGAAAATACACAGGCCATCCATCTCTCAGTCACAAGTAAATCACAGTCTTCTCAGTCAGTACACAGTATCCAAGTAAAGTCTTCTTTCAGCTTGACTCAGCGTAGTCTCTCACATTCCATAGATAACCTTCCATGGTCCCAGCTCTTACCTGGATTCACCAAACTGTCACCTGGGTGGAAAGGTAGACAGCTTCCAGCTCCTTGTCCAGCTCCCCATGCAGTTCCTGTCCCACGCTGAAGTTCACAATGTCCAGTACACCTTAAATCCTTCACAGTCTCTGTTCCTGGGAAGTCAAGGCTTAATAAAGCCACAAATAGACAAAATACTGGCACCACAGTCATGCTTCCTCAGTCTTCTGCAGCTCTGGCTGGTCCTCAGAAATCCTCAGCAGCTCCAGCTAACCCTCAGACTTGGCAGCTCCTCAGCAACTCCTCAGCAGCTCTGGCTGGCCTTCAGACTCAGCAGAAGTTTCAGCTGGTTCCCAGAATCAAAATCACTTCATCCAGGTTCTCAAAATAAAAAACCATTCTGTCCAGCTTGGGCCTCTCTTCCTCAGCCTCCAAGATGTGGCCCCAAGAAGATCTGAAATTCCAGCTAGGGCTTCTCCTTATAGACCTATTAGCTCCTCCCTCTTCTGCCCCTTCCTGTTACATCAGCAACAGGGGTTCATGTTTTGTTTCTTAAAAGAGGCTTGATCTAATTAATTTCAAACTAGGTGCTAAGTACCTATTAGCTTTGCCAATACAAAGGGATCAAATTACATTACTATTATACCTGCATCCTAAACCTGGGTACAAGAGTGTGTGTCAGTCTCCATTCTGCAAATACAGGTTTGGAATCCATTATTTTAAAGATCTGTCAAAGCAATTTTACCTCACATGAACACATCATGCCTAACAGCCCTCATTCTTAAAGCACAGGGAGTGGAAAGCAAGATATTTGTCTCAACTAACATGAACATACACATGGTGTTTGACAGAAACCTAAAAAGAAGCACATTATTCTTTTTTTTCCATTTTGAACTCATTTATCTCTTTTCCTATAACCTCTCAAATTTTATAGCAATAACAATAAAAGCAGTTCCTTTATGTTTTGATTTTTCTTTTTCAAGAAGAAATATGCTGATAGGAGATTTTTGTCAAAGCAAGGATTGTTGTTCTGTGTTCATATGGGTGAATGTGTTTGCTATGCTTTCTATATTGGGCAGGTACACAGACAATAACACAGACATAACTTTAGACGTTTTTTACTATGCCTAACAGTTAAATGTAAGCTTTATTCCAGAAACTCATTTCAGTTTCCCTATCTAATGTTTTCCATAGAATTTTCTTTTTCCCATATCTCCCTCTCCTCAAGCAAAAGTAACTTAATAAGTAACTCTAGCATCTGGAGCCTGTTCCTCTTCAGCAGCTTGCCCAAGTACTGAAACAGGAAAAGTACTTTTCCAAGATAGTTGCTGTATCAGAGGCTAATGATAATGTGAATTACTGTTTCAGGGATTTTGTGAAATCCATACCCCACTTCCTAGATAGGTCAAAGCAGAAGGTTGTTTTGACACTGGAGGAGTAGCCTTGATGAAAGAATTGTCCTTTCGTGCAAGTATAATATACACCTCTGGCTGAATCATATTTCTTTGTCTCCAAATTATTGTCCAAATTTATTTTGTACAAATTTCCTTACAGAATAACTCAATACAATGCAATATATATTTAGTAAATGTCTGCTGTGGGCAGAAGTGAATGAGATGCAAATTTTAGATGAAACATAGTCCCTGCCTTAATTGGGTTTACTACCTGAGAGAGGAATATGCCACGTACACAAATGGCCATAGTCTGAAATACTGCAACCATGTGTGGCAGTGCACGTCTCTGCAACAGAAGGGACTAAGGATGGTGGACTCATTGAGCTTGGAGGTTCTGAACTATTGCAAGCTAAGTTGATTAGGTGTCCACACTAACTCCAGCACCAATATGGTAAGACCGCAGGAGCAGAGGTCAGCAGCTCACATAAGAAGGAGAGAACTGGCCCAGGTCAGAAACTAGAAGATTAGAGCTCTTGTACTGATCAGAAATGGCTGTGCCTGTGAGTAGTGCCTGTACTTGAATCCTGGACAGGATAGGGAGATGGGAAGGGTAAGGACAAGGACAGGAGAAAGAAAGGAAGGAAGGAAGGAAGGAAGGAAGGAAGGAAGGAAGGAAGGAAGGAAGGAATGAGGGAGGGAGGTAGGGAGGGAGGGAGGAGAAAGAGAAAGAGGTACACGATAAATAAATAATCAATGAAAATTATCAAGCGCCTACTATCAGTCCAGCAGCACACTAGAAGCTAGGATACAAAATCAAAAGTGAAAGTAAACAGTCCCTGCCACAAGGAGCTTATGTTCTAGCTACAGAAGACAATGGGTACATCTATAGACCTATTCTAGACAGATATAAAATGAATACAAAATTATTTGAGGGGGAAGGCTTCATGTAGAAAGGTACATAAGACAAACCTCAAAGAAATCTGGAGATCCTGAAGGATGATAGTGAGGAGGTGCATTCCAGTCATGGGGAACAACCAAGACAAACACATAGAGGTGGGAGATGGAATGATATGGATGAGGAATAGCAAGAAAGTCAAATAGGCTTGACTGAAGTATGATACACAATATTGCTAGTTGGGGAGAGCTTTAAATGATTTCTAGAGGTGCTGAGAAGATATTGAGAAATATCAGAAACTTTTATAGTTAAGAGATAGCTGAAACCCTATTGGAACAACTGCTGGACAAGCAGAATTTCCAGAAATCACTGCTTCAAGTTATGGCCATAAGGAGAAACAAAGAAAATGTCAGATAAATTTCACCCATCTCAGAGTAAGCCATCATTCAAAGAGAAGAGTCAATTTCTGTTGTTTCCATAATCTGTAGAGTAGAACATAAGAAAAATGATCACAGGTATAACTAGCCAAACCTGCATGCCTAGGGCTAATTCACTCTGTGTGACTGTGTATGAATGTGTGTATGGAGGAAGGGAGTGTGGATAAAGTCTTGAAAGTCTGAAGGGGTAAAAGGGATGAAAATTCAGAAAACAGTCAACTTAAAGGTCTAGTTATGCTGGGCAATGATGGTTCCTTACCCCCAAAGAATTGTGGCCCTCATTCCCAGGTATCGATAAAAAAGTGCACTAAGAAAGTATTATTGTGTCAATGAGATCCTGGGGCAGTGGGAGAGAGGATACAATTTAATCCCAGTTTAGGAAATGGGTCTATTAAAAAATGAAATGTGGCCATAGCCATTCTGCCATACTAGTTACAATTGTGTTGGTCTTTCATTATACTCACTATCTGAGAAAATTGAAAGGATTGGAAACCCAAAAACTCAGGAATGGGAGACTGACAAGATACCAGAGCCTTCAAAAAATGTCATCTGTTCCTCAGATTCCCAACTGGCCATGGTTCAGCCTGAAGAGAAAGGGTTACATTGGTAATATACCTTCGAGTGCAGGCAGTAAAAAGGACATAATCCTTAAGCGTATCTTGGAGAGCTTCCTTTAATTTATGTGGCAGAACTAAATCTCATGTGGAGATTTAATAGGACCCTCATGAAGCACAATGTAGAACACTGCTTCTGTTACCAAGATAGGCTAGATAGAACACAAATGAATGCCTCATGGGAAAATGTATCCAGTCTCCTTCAAGTGGCATGAATGACCTCTAATGTAAAACTGTATCGAAAGAGAGATAGAGGGAAGAACAGCATTGCAAAGCATCTACCCTTTACCATCTTCCCAATTATGGTTGTAGTGAGTCACTGAATAGTTCCCCAAAGGAAAGCAAGAGCTAGGTGATATATGGGCCTATTGCCAGTAATCGCCCAGATATGAATGGCCACAGAATTGTTGTTTCCTTTTTCTTGGTCTCATAGAGGTCATACAAAGAGCCGAGCTCCTTTCACACTAAATGCTACTGACCATGAAGAGACTGGAGAACTATCCTATTAATATTAGATTTAGAAAGGATTTTACTTTGCCTATGATCTCATCTTATTAATTGCTAAATGCCTTTTAAATCCTGCCGCAGAGGACAGAGAAGTCATTCAAATCCTTTTCCCAGAGAATTAATGCTTTCACTTAAGGTTTTTTGACAAAATGGACTCTAAGTATTACTACTCACATGACTTTAACCACAAAATGATGAAAGGATTTTCATCCAGTTGTGCTTTAGAATCACTTTGCAGTAGTATTTCAGGCCTGGCCAAATTGAACATCAATTTTAATTAGATTTACTCTTGGGGCCCTTGACAATCACAACAAACACAAGATTTTAGGTAGTTTAGGAAATGGGTCTATTAAATGGCAATTAAAGTTGTCAGCCTTCCAGAGCTAATTTCCAGTTAATTTGATCCCTCATAGAAAGTTAGAGTACTTGTGTCTGCAAGAATCAAAGAGTCTTCTGTTCTCAGACTTCTGAGGGTCAAGAACTGGTTGATTAAAGAATTAGATGTGAAATGTGTCATCTTTTACTTGGATGATAGCTTTGGCCTCTGACTCTATGCAAACAACACCAAATTCAGCTTTCCTACCCAACTCAAAGTCTTGTCTTAAAGTTTTGCCGTTGCTGGGAACCAATTTTCAAAGAAGCCAGAAATGGAAAACTCAGGTTTTCAGTGATCCTCTCATTGTGGTGATCAGAAAAGGTTACTAGATTTTAAGGGCCTGAAAGAAGGGTTCATATGATCAATTATTCAGGAAGGGGCATTAGGGTCCAGGCCCCTCACTTTACAGATGAGAAAACTGAGGCCAAGAAAGGTGAATGCCTTGGCCAAGGTCACACGGGGGTAAGTGACAAAAGGAGGATTTGAAATTGATCCTTTGACTACAGATCCAGTTCTCTGGGACTGTATAATTCATCTTTGTGTCCCTTACAGTGTCAAGCATGGTCCCTTTTCTACAATATTTACTCAATAAATATTTATAAATAGAAGGAAGGAAGGAAGGAAGGAAGGAAGGAAGGAAGGAAGGATTGTGGAATTTAAAATTGAATGTCAGCTTAGATATCTTCTCATCCATCCTCTATGTTTTACAAATAAGGAAACATGCTCACTAAATCTAAGTGCCTCCCAATTCAGTGCTTTTCCCATACACTTCCCCAAGTTTATGACAAAAGATTGATAGTTGGAAAAGTACTGAATTGGAAGTCAGAAACTTTGAGTTTGTATCTCAGCTGGGTTACTCGCTTACTTATGTGACCGCAAGCAAGTCACTTTGTCAATTAAATGGAATTCAACTCCTGCCTTTAATACTTACTCGTTTTGTGATCCTGGGCAAGTTACTTCAACCCTTTGTCTCACATTTCCCCCTCTGGAAAATGGAGATAATAAGAGCTCCTACCTTCCCAGAGTTATTGTAGGGTTAAAATGAGTTAATCTATTTTTTCCTGCCTTAGTTGGAGTATTAGAGCTACAATAGACTAGGCTCCAACTTGTGAACTTCAGAAGTTTGAGAGATTATCAGGGTTCTAGGAACTTGAAACCCTGCCAGAATTTGTGGGCAGCCAAGCCACGAGAGAAGTGAAGCACCAAACAACCTGTGTGACACAGCCCAACAGAAAGCCAACATCAAGATTCTGGTTTCTGTAAGGGATCAGTTCCACCCATCAACTATATATATTTTTACTTTTTTAAAGTTAATATTTTCTTTTCCCCCAGTTACATGTAAAAACAATCTTTAACATTTGTTTTTAAAACTTTGAATTCTCTACCTTCCTCCCTCCGCACCCTACCCCCATTGAAAAAGGAAGCAATTCCACATAGGTTCTTCATGTATAGTCACGCAAAACATATCCATAACAGTCATGATGTGAAAGAAAACACAGCCAAAAAAATCCTCAAGAAAAATAAAGTAAAAAAAAAAGTATGCATCAATCTGTATTCAGACACCATCAGTTTTTTTCCCCTGGGGATAGATAGCATGTTTCATTAAAAATCCTCCAGCGTCGACTTGAAGTATTACATTGCTGAGAATAGCTAAGTCATTCACCGCTGATCATCTTACAATATAGCTGTTACTTTGTTCACAGCATATTTCACTTTGCATCAGTCCATGAAAGTTTTCCAGGTTTTTCTGAGAGCATCCTGCACATTATTTCTTATAGCACAATATTATTCCATTATAATCACATACCACAATTTGTTCAGCCATTTCCCAATTGATGGGTATTGCCTCAATTTCTAATTCTTTCTCCCCAGAAAAAAAAAAGCTGCTATAAGTATTTTTGTACCTACAGGTCCTTTTCCTTTTTGTTTTTATCTCTTTGGGAATACTAACCTTGTAATGGTATTACTTGGGTCACAGGGTATCCACTAGGCAATATTTCAAAGTGAACTTAGTGGCTCAAATTATTTTTAACAACTGCTTTGCATTTAAGCCCATTCTCCCTAGGGACTGAGATGATATAAGGGAAATTGTGCCCCTAGACCATGGGGTTAGTTTTGTACTTTGGTCTTTGCTATGTCTTGTTGGTAAATATCCCTTTATCAAAACTAATTGATGTTAATGGGCTAAATGATGCTGAGGCAATGATCATTTGTGATTAAGAACACACCAGGATTGGGTCTAAAGTTGATTGCATTAGAAACACACTCCTGGGCAGCTATATGGCGCAGTGAATAGAGCACTGGCCCTGGAGTCAAGAGGACCTGAGTTCAAATCTGACCTCAGACACTTAATACAAAAAACTAGCCATGTGTCCTTGGGCAAGTCACTTAACCCCAATTGCCCTACCTTCCCCCTCCAAAAAAACACACAAAAAAAATAAGGGGAAGAAACACACTCCAGACTCTCAGAGGAACCCCTAGAACCATGATAGAAAGAGGTCATGAAATACAGCAATGAGCGCTCTGGGGATCTGACTTATCAATGCAAGTAGATTTGGTCTTAGGACTCCCAGAGCCTACACAGGTTTCATCATTTATCATCATGGTTCTGTAATAGCAAGCACCCTAGCATACCCAGGATGGCTGCTAGCACAGGTTCTTTGATCTGCTTTTCTAAAGGAAAGCAACTCAAAAAGGGTTAATGCTCTTAGTTTAATTAAACATATATCATTTACCTAGTTCAGAGGGAAAAGTCAACACCCTGAACTTCAGAGAATACAAACAAGTTGCAAGTAAGCAAAAAAATACAGATAGAAAAAATAGCACAATTCAGCAGACCAACAGACAGGACTTCTCACTGTCTGACCATCACATACATACAGCTAGTCACCAGAGAGAGAAGCACTAACATCTGGGTTTTCAAAGCTGGGGGGGGGGGGCACTCAATGGCTGCCCAGAGTCTCATCTGGCTGAATCACACAACTATTCCCATAAGTGAGCCCCAAAGCAAAACCTTGTCTCAGGGGTATATATAACCTTCTCCAGGATCACAGAACATCACAATCCTCGTGACCCACTTGACTACAAAGTAACAAAAGTTGTGTCTCCTGAAAAACAAGCCTCCCACAAAGCTTGTGGGCTCTGCTCTGCCCTTCAGTAAACTCTTCCCACCACAGGTCCCAAGTGATCACATTTAGCCTATTAGGGGGTAGAGTATATTTTCAGATCAGGGAAGGTGCTCAAGTTCAACTTAGGCTTATTAAGGGGCAGGGAAGATCTTCAAATTCCCATTACCATTACATGTTCCCAAAAAGTTAAACGAATGCCTTATTCAAAACCTAACCCAGAGTCATATTTTACTATTGTTGGTTGCTTTTAGAAGTCTGGCTATATTAAAATTATTTTAATGTGTTTATGTATTTTAGTTCACAAGATCAAAGATTTAAAACTGAAAGGGACTAAAGAGGTCATCAAGTTAAACCCCTTCATTCTATGGATGAAGTTGGAGGCCTAGAAAGGGTAAGTAACTTGTCAAGGTCACATACCTAATGAGTGATAGAGCAGGGATTTGAACTTGAATCTTTCGACTCAAAACCCATGACACTTAGCACTGTACCACACTTTCCCCTTTCCCTGCAAAAAACATGGTCAAATGCTTCCTAATAGCATGCAAGTGACCCTAGGTTCTTAAAGGCTATACATTGATGATATCAGGGCCTACCAAAGCCAGAAAGACTTTGATCAGACTGGATATGGAATACATGTCTGAGGTCCAGCCTAGAACAGAATCATAGATTTAAAACTGGGAGACACTTTAGGTTTTGATCATTGGATCTACCCTTCCCTCTCCACCCCCCCCTCATTTTGCAGATGAAGAATTTGAGGCCCAGAGATGAGATCAGTGAAGCTAATAACCATAGGCATGGCCAGTAAGTGGTGTCTTTTTAAATTATTTGTATATTTTTTTCCACAATGAATTAAGAAACCACCTACTAAAGACTGGAAGAGTCCCAGTGTGCTTGGCTCAAGAAAGTGCCTGTGCTGATGAAATCACAGACCTTTATAAATGTTGAAGTACAACCTTTAGTTAGGTTCAATCATGATAAATTGTCCATGAATACATGTTTCACGATCCAGATCCCGAGGAAACTATGAAAGAGAGGGATTAGAGAGCCCTTTAGATGTCTATCAGTTTCAAACATGTTAGTGCAATAGGCACTTCTCTTTCTCCTGGGCCACTGTCTTGGGGAACGTGTAAAAAGGAATATTTAGTCTTGCACTGAGTGGCCAGGAATGGAGAGTGGGTTCCTGTTAATACTAGAAGATGGAATAAATTTGAGGCAAAGTGATCTTCCATTTCAAGGATGGAAAATTTGTTTAAAATACAGCGGAAGTTTAAAGGGCACAATGGAATAGGAGGACAAGGGAAGATACAGCTTATGAAGAGATAGAAGATCTGAATGTGTAACAAGTGTTAGAAAAATCTCTCCACAAGCATTGAAGAAGGATGATGTACTTTATTCCTCTAAGCTTTGAGCTTTCATTGTCTCCCCTATTAAATAAGGAGATTGGAATCAGTGACTTCTAAGAACCCTTCTAGCTCTAAATCCATGTTCCTATGATCAACCCAAAGCTCTGGATTAAAGTGCAGGAAGTCTTCAAGAATAATTTAGACAGTAAGTGATTTTTTTTTCCTAAGATAAAAGTTACTCAAGATTATTTCTGAAACAGCATAACACTGACACAGGTCACAGTCTCCCTGTACACTTAGTAGATGGCTTCATGAGTTGCTATGGTCAAAAAATATTACCTATTGTCCACTTCTGTCATTTTTACTTCTATAACATCATATACAGGTATGTATGTTTGTATTTATAAATGTGCATATAAATACATGTATATATACATACATTATATGTGTATATATATTTTATGTATATGCACACACATAAACACACATATGTTGTATATGTCCAGAGATACATAGAGATCTCATTCTCTCCATTCATACTTCCATCACTCTGGTTCAGGCCCTCATCACCTCACTCCCAGGCTATTGTAATAATCTTTTGAGTGGTCTCCCTGTCTCACCTTTCTCCCTACTCCAATTCTTCTCCTTAGCTGCCTAAGGAATTTTCCTAAAGCTCAGGACTGACCATTTCACCTCTACCTCCTGGTTACTTTCAAGATTCAGCTCAAATCCTAAAAGAGGATTTTCCTTCTCTCTTCTCCCCACCCCCAACTACCATTCATCAGAGATTACCTTCCATTTAGATGGTACATATCTGATACATAATATTTGTTTGCATGTTGTCTGACTCATTAGAATGTATGCTTCATGAGGGCAAGGAATATCTTTTTACATTCTTTGTATTCCCAGAGCTTAGCATAGTCCTTGGCACAGAGTAAATGCTTAAAAAATACTTATTGACTGAGTAACTGACTTCACAGCCATCAGTAGATGATTTAAGAATTCCTAATTATGAGAGATCCTAAGTCAAATATAAAATACTTGGGAGTCTGCCTCCCAAGACAAACCCAGAAACTATATGAATACAATTACAAAACACTTTTCATACAAATAAAGTCAGATACAAATAATTGGAAAACTATCAGTTACTGATCTGTAGGCCAAGCTAATATGATAAAAATGACAATTTTACCTAAATTAATTTACTTATTCAGTGCCATACCAATCAAATTGCCAAATATTATTTCATAGAGCTAGAAAAAAAATTATACCAAAATTCATGTGGAAAAACAAAAGGTCCAGAATAGCAAGGGAATTAATGAAAAGAAATGCAAGGGAAGGTGGCCTGGACATACCAGATCTAAAACTGTATTATGAAACAGTAATCATCAAAACTACTGGTAATGACTAAGAAATAGAGTGGTGCATCAGTGGAATAGGTTAGATAACACAAGATACAGTAAACAATGACGATAGTAATCTATTGTTGGAAAAACTCAAAGACTCCAGCTTCTGGGATAATAACTCACTATTTGATAAAAATTGTTGGCAAAATTGGAAAACAGTACAGCAAAAACCAGGTATAGACCAACATCTCACAAAGTATGCCAAGATAAGATCAAAATGTGTACATAATTTAGATATAAAGTATAATACCATAAGAAATTAGAAGAGTAAGGAATAGTTTACTTGTCTTATGTATGAAGAAGGGAAGAATTTGTGAACAAACAAGAGATAGAGAACATTATGAAATGCAAGAAGAATAATTTTCTTACATTAAATTAAAAAGTTTTTGCACAAAATCAATGCAACCAAGATTAGAAGGGAAATAGAAAGTGGGAAAACATTTTTTGCGCCCAGCATCTCTGATAAAAGTCTAATTGCTAAAGTACATAGAGAACTGAGTCAAATCCTTAAGAATACAAGTCATTCCCCAATTGGTAAATATGGTCACAGGATATGAACAAGCAGTTTTCAGAGGAAGAAATTAAATATATCTATAGTCAAAAGAAAAAAATGATCTAAATCATTATTGATTACAGAAATCCAAATTAAAACAATTCTGAGGTACACTATCACATTGGCTAACATGATAAAACAGAAAAATGATAAATGTTAGAGATGTGGGAAAACGGGAACACTAATACATTGTTGGTGGAGTTATGAACTGATCCAATCATTTTGGAGAGCAATTTGGGATTATGCCCAAAGGTCTATAAAACTGTGCATACCCTTTGATCTAGTAACACCACTACTAGGTCTGTATCCCAAAGAGACTATAAAAAAGGGGAAAGGAACCACATGTACAAAAATATTTTATAGCGGCTCTTTTTGTGGTGGCCATGAATTAGAAATTGAGGAGCTACCCATCAACTGGGTAATAGCTAAACAAAATGTGGCATATGAATGTAAGAGAATACTATTGTTTTATAAGAAATGATAAGCAAGCAGATTTCAGAAAAACCTGGAAAGACTTACATGAACTGATGCTGAGTGAAGTGAGCAGAACCAGGAGAAGACCATACACAGTAACAGTAACATTGTGCAATGACTGACTTTGTTAAACTCAGCTCTTCTGAGCAAGGATGCAATGATCTAAGATGATTCCAAAAGACTAATGATGGAAAATGCTATCCGCATCTAGAAAAAGAAATATGGAGTCTGAATACAGATTAAAACATACTATTTTTTCTTTCTTTTGTTTTTTTCTCATAGTTTTTTCCATTTTGTTCTAATACTTCTTTCACAACATGACTAATGTGGAAATATGTTTAATATGATCGTATATGTATAACCTAAATCAGATTGCATGCCATCTTGGGGAGGAGAAAAGAGAGAGAGGTGAGAAAATTTAGAATTCAAAATGTTATAAAAGTAAAGGTTGAGAACTAAAAATGAATAAATAAAATTAAAACCAAAAGAGAGAGAGAAAGAGAGACAGACTACTGCAAAGGGACCCACAAAGTCGTCTGCCATCCAGAGCCTTAGGGTGTCCAACTACTTCTAGGGACTCTAAAAATTGGTCAGAGTCCTTGCCATATGTGAGGGTGCCTTTTGGGAGTTTGTTATGCCTCTCCACCATAGGATAAGACTACAGAAGTCATATAAAGTATAAATTTAGTCCAGCCAAAACAAACAAACAGGACGCCATTTCTTTGCTGAGTAAGATGTTATTATTCAGTGGTGTTTGACTCTTTGTGACCTCATTTGGGGTTTTCTTTGCAAAGATACGAGAGAAATTTGCCATTTCCTTCTCCAGCTCATTTTATAGACAAGAAACTGAGACAAATAGGTTAAGTGATTTGTTCAGGGTCACATAACTAATAAGTGTCTGAGGTCAGATTTGAACTCAAGAAGACGAGTATTCCTGACACCAAGTCCTTCAGTCTATCCACTGTACCATATAGCTGAATAAGACAGAAATCTTTATTGCTGACATTCTCATCTCCAGTTCCCCTATGTTTGGAATAAACATCTACGGAAGTGGATGGAGGCCACCATACCTGAGATCATCACCAGAGATTATAGGATCCTGATGTATTTGTTCTTTCCTCACACTAGGGATGAAAAAAGTCCATTTTCTGCTCATCATATCCCTGGTGATTCCGAATTGACATTTGCTAAAATAAAAATTACTTTTCCCTTGTACTATTTCATCCCTAGCCACCCAGGTCCTATCTCTTCATAAGCTGTATCTTCCCTTGTCCTCCTATTCCATTGTGCCCTTTAAACTTCCGCTGTATTTTAAACAAATTTTCCATCCTTGAAATGGAAGATCACTTTGCCTCAAATTTATTCCATCTTCTAGTATTAACAGGAACCCACTCTCCATTCCTGGCCACTCAGTGCAAGACTAAATATTCCTTTTTACACGTTCCCCAAGACAGTGGCCCAGGAGAAAGAGAAGGCATATATTCCTTGTTCCTCACTGCCACTTCAAGACCATCTCCCTCTCCCATTGCCAACCCTCAGAATCTGTCATGTCTTCAGAAGTTTACTCCATTCCTTTGTATCAGCAGGTCTAGATCTTTGTCATCATCACTGACTAGTTTCTTGGTATCCCCTTACCCCCTTTCTCAAGGAGTGTAGCACCTGATTCACAGTTTTTATCCCTATCCCAAATCTTTAGCTTTATACTCAGGGACATCAAAATACATTCTGTCTCATCAAGGCCTTTGCCCTTCCCATTCATCCATTTCTTTAACTCTCAGGATACACATTTTCACTCTACCTCGGATACTTATGGTATATTCATAGCTTACATGTTACCATCTCTCATAGCTGGCTTATCCTCATAATGTAGAATTCTGATTAGAGTCTCTTAGCCTCGGTTTCTTCAGCAGTAAGATAAGTAAGTTAAGGATAATACCTAGAGTCCTGCCTTATAAGGTCATGTGAGGATGAAATGAGATGTATGCCAAGTACTTCGCAAACCTTAAAGCATGTCATAAATGTTAATAGTCTTGTGGTTATTTTGTTATTTTGTCCACATTTGTTTACATGTTTACTTTAAGTCAGAACTGTGATGTCAGCGGCAGAGGGAAATGCAGATGGGGAATTTTCTCTGCTAATACAGACTAGCATATTCTCTGAAACATACGTTATGTCTCAAATGTCTTGGTGTAGTTTTAAACTACTAAAGTTTAAAGTACCAAAAGCTTAAAATAACACTAAGACTTTTGGAACACCTTTTACTGGTAATAAAGAATTGCCTGGGGTACTTCAAGCTTCATGACTTTGCCCAAAATCAAAGAGTCAGGATACGTTAGACTTAGGACTTAAGGCTAGGTCTTCCGAACTTCAAAACCGGCTTTGTATCCACCATATCACACTGCATTTCTGGTAGTTATTACTGTTGTCATTATTGTTGTATCACAGTCCCTCCTGCCCCCCAAAATGTGACACAATTGCCCATTATGGCCAAGCTCAATGTACTGTTCTGAATAACCATCTATTCAATTATACAGGTCTGAGTCGCTACCAAGATAGGTTCATGATAGACCATGACAAATAACATGTGAATTCATGGCAAACAGCTCTAATGACACAGAATAATAAGCAAACAGCAAGGGGTCCAATCAAGAAATAAACATTCTTGGTGCCCATATCAAGTGGTTGCCATCTCCTGTGCTTCTATGGGGGTGATAATCATTTCCAAGTAATTCTTCTGTACCATCAAGACAGTGGAATAAGGAAATGGTCATATCATTCTTGGCACCAGGGTTAAAATCCAGCATCGAGAAGTGTTCTGCTTAATCATTTCCCCTTCAGTCTTGGCATAGCAGTCTAGTAAGCATTACATGTTCTTGACATGGCAATCAAAAAGGCTCTGACTTCTCTTTACAGTGTGATTTCTCTCTGCTGTCTCTACCTCTACCACCTGTTCTAGTTTTCTATATCTCCTTGGCATTGCTACCTGGGTCCACAACCCAGCTATTAGAACATACATATTTTGTCCTACTATATGACTCTTGTAGTACTTCTTAAATCTCCCACACTGCAAAGCTTCCTACTCAATCGAAGCTCACAATGGTGAACCAGATGATGTGTACACATTGTAGCTTCCAAGAAATGTAATGAGATTCTCTCAGCTTCAAATATTATGAGAAGTGGCCCATGGATCATTGTTTTAATAGTTCCTGGACACAACCATATTATTATTATTATTATTATCCTACCTCTTCCTATCTCTTCCTGGAGCTTGTCACTTCTCAATTTTCTCTCTTTATGTCATCTTTAACCTGTCCTTGTTTGACATCTTTTTCTTTTGTTACCTACAATATATATGGTTCTCCCTAATGCTTAACAACAACAATTAAAAAAAAAAAACCTTTACTTGACTCTGCATCCCCTCAACCTATCATTTTATATGTTTTTATTTTATTTTTATACAATTTTGTTTAGAGATAATTGTACATTTTACTTACATCATTATATATTGTATTTTAACTGTAATTATATATGTATAGATTATAAACAACTTTTTATATATCAATATGTACACATAAGATAACTTTATTTATATATTCATATTATATATATATATATATATTATATATTTCCTTTTCATAGGCAAACTCCTAGAGTTATATGCATCATTTTCTTCACCTTCACCATTGACTTCTCAATACTATTTAAACTCATTTCTAATCCCATATTTGATTAGAAAAAAAGAAACTTCTCTCTTCTAGTCTACCAATTATCTCAACTAATCTAGTGGCCTTTTCTTAGTCTTCATTCTATTTAACTTCTGTACACCTTTTGATACACACACCATCTCCTTCTTTTCCTGGATAATATATCTTTCCTTGGTGTTTCTTGGTTTTCCTGTTACCTATCTGTCTTTTCTCAGTCTCCTTTGGTAGATCATCATTTCTACTAGTCTTACACTCATTTAGCATAGGCAAACTCTGAGACTGTTTTCAGTCCTTCCCTCCTCTCATTATGTTCTTTCTCAATTTTATTTGCTTCCATGGGGTCAATTATCACATCTAGTCCGATGATTCCAAAATCTATATATTCATTCCAAATATCTCTCCTGCATTCCTCTCCCACAACCCCTATATCATATTAGACATCTCTGCCTGGATACCAAATTCACCACCTTTCTTTTGAAGGTACCGCTATCCTTCCAACCACCCAAGTTTATGAAGCTATTCTTTATATCCCACATTTAATCAGTTGTTAAGCCTTGTTGATTCCACTTGTACTGTATTATTTTTTTATGTTCAGTCCTTTCTCTCTATTCCCACAACCACTAGCTTTGTTTAGGCCCTCGTTAGATCAAGCTTACTCATAATGGATACCCACTTGGTCTCCTTACTTCCAATGACTTCGGTTCATCCTCAGAAGAGTTAATATTCTTAAAATACCAGTTTTATCCTGTCATTCCATTCCTCAGAAATTCAATGGTTCTCTATTGCCTCTAGAATAAAATTGAACCTCCTCACCCTCACATTTAAAACCCTACACAACTTGGCTCCTATCTATCTTTCTCAACATTTCATATTATTCCCCTTCACATACATTAAATTATAGATAAATAGACCTACTAGGTATTCCTTGAACTCAACATGCCATTTCCATACTTTGTGCAGTCTATCCCCATGCCTAGCGTTCATTCCCACCTCATCTCTACTTCCAGGATCCTAAAGACTCGACAAAGATCATCAATGAGCCCAGGGGTGACCTTCATGAAGCTTTTCATATTATACCCAGTAATTAATGTTCTTATCCTCATCAAATTAATTGGCATTTACTTCTCTGTGTATATATTATTTTTTCCCACCTGTACCCCAGTAGGCAGCAAATTTTTTAGGGCAGAGATTATTTCATTATTGTATTTTTATCCCCATGGCCTGGTACAATGAGGTACATATAGTAGGCGCTTAATCCCATAAAATCAAATTCAGATGATAAGCCTCTCTAAACCTTAAGAGACTCACCCTCTACTAACAGTTTGGAGAGACTCAACCTCCACCCTCAGCCCATACTCAAAACGTTTCCAGCTTGGTAAGACTTTTGTGAATTCTGCTGCCATCACCTTTTTCAGGTCCTGGAGTCTTCTCCACACCACAATGACACACGAGGGAAGTATCTTAGTGGAGGAGGATGCCTTGTATAAATTTAATGGCACAAATATATTTTTCAGTGGTCTGTGCTCAACTTGTACATGTACAACCATTCGATTTGCCACTGATTAAACAAGTAGTATCAGATTCCCAATAATTGACAGTATCTATCAAGAGACCTAGAATTTAGATATCACTCATGTCATTTGTGCTAGAGGAGATACAAAAATAAATGACACTGTTCTTGTATTTTTAGGACTCACAATGTAGCCCATGGATACAACACAGATAAGCTCACTAATACATGCTGGTTCATTGGGTGATTGATAATGCTCACAGAGCACCCAAATGAGTGCCTATGGTTCTCAAGGGAAAGGATTATTTACTATGAGGGACAGTTTCCAGGACAAGGTAGAATTTGAGATGAATCATGAAAGCTGAGTAGAATTTCAAAAGGTGGAGATAGCAAGGGTAAGCATTCCAGGCATACTGAAAATTCTGATCCAAAGTATGGAGGGAGGACAGACAGCTCAGGACATCATTTGGAGGATAGCTAGTAATACAGTCTGACTGAAGGACAATACACTGGAGGAGAGTAATGGGAGATAAGGCTGAAAAGTGAGGGTAGTGCCAGAGCATAGAGTATCTCAAGTTCAGGGCTAAGGAATTTGAATTGTATTTTAGACAAGAATGAACCAGTGAAAGTCTTTGATTAGAGGAATGACCTGATCAGACCTGTTTGGAAACATTAAGTTTGATTGTTTGGGGAAGAAGAGGATGGAAAGGGGAAGATCTGTGAGACGGTTATTTGTGGTAATGGGGGCCTAGACTAAGGTGTTAACTGAGAAAATGGGAAACTGGGTTAGGGGAAGAATGTGAGATATTATAGATGTAAGAGTGACAGGATCTGACAGCTGATTGGAGGTGGTCAGTTAGGGAGAGAGGCAATATCAAATATAAAACACTAAGTTCTCAAAGGTCTGTATGAATAGTGGAAGAAAAGGAATATCATATAAGATGATAGCAAGCATGCTCACTGCCTTACAAAAATACTGAGGATAAAGCTGCGTATGAATTTTTGTAAGAAATTGTTTTATTTATCCTACTTGGAAGACACTATGGAAATGGGGGCACTGACAAGAGGTAAACTTAGCACTTGCCTAGGGAGAAATATAAAACCTTTGTGAAATATAGACTGTCTCCTGACACTGTGAAAGGCCCTCACTAAAAAATGGGGCCAGTGCAAATCTTAGTGAGTCAGAAGCTTCCTGTGATGTCTTCGCTGTGCCTGGTATATAAGTGATTCATAGAACTGATCAACTCATTATTCTTATTGATCTACAATCTAAGTCTGTTTATCTTGCTCATAAAAAAAAAAAGATGAAGGAGTTGTCTGCATCAGAAAAAGGGGGGGAGATGCAGACAGCTCAACTGCCTGGAAATATGCATTATCATCAGCACGATGTATAACTTGCCAGATGTGTATCTCAATGGGATAAAATGAATAGGATATTTTATATTACATTTTCTTACCTAGTTGGGAAAATATGTTATAGAAAAGAGCAAGAACTCTTGAAACGTTACAAAATCCCAATATTGTTTTTAAAATAATTGCCAGCTCGGGGAACAAAAAATAAAGTTATACTAAAGGGTTTCCTCTTGTTTCTTAAAGGTCTTCTCCTCAAAGCTAATATTCCTGTAACATGATCCACTAAACAGATAATTATCCTGACTTCCGATAATTATAAGCTACAGAAGGAATTTTCCTCTGAGGTTGTCCTTACCTATAATGATGGTATTTTAAAATTCACAGGCATATCTAAAGTATTGAATAGAAATAGAAAGAATAAATCATGAGGAATGGACCTACCATTGTTCTGGTTGGTCCTAAAGGACAGAACAAGGAACAATGGATGGAACATGAAAAGAGGCAGATTCAGGATTAATGTAGAAAAAAAAATCCTAGTAATTTTAACTATTCAAAGGAAAATAACATCTTATAGTGGATAAAGCATTGGACTTGGAGTCAGGAATATCTGAGTTCAAATCTCAATTTACTAACTACTACCCTGGACAAATCTCTTAAAGTCTAAGTCCTTCTGTTTCCTTATCTATAAAGAGGAAAGAAAAAAACAAACATGTTATTCAGAAAGGGCAAACTGTTTACATACCTACATGGGAAGATGATACTTGTAAATCTTGAGAATTATATCTTTATTACGACATTTTAAAGGGATATACATAGAGGATGTAAGTACAAATTAGCTAATGTGATAATAAGAAACCTAATTAAAGGGTGAAAAGGGATTGTAATGGGAGAAGAGGAAAGGAGGAGATAGAAAAGAGTAAATTCACATAAAGAGACACAAAAAACATATTACAATAAAGAGACAGAAGGGAGAGAGATGAGTATTGTTTGAACTTTACTCTCATCAAATTTGGCACAAGGAGGGAATAACAGACTCAGGTATAGAAATCTAACTTTCCCTACAGTCAGTAAAAAGGGAAAGGGGAAAGGGGAAAGTGGAAAGAAAAGGGAGGAGGTGGTTACAAGGAAGCAAAGAAGTAGTATAGGAAAAGAGAAAGAAGAGAGAAAGGGCTGATAGAAGAGAGGGAAGATTGAGGGAGGCAGTATTCAAAAGTAAAACTCTTTCGAAGGGGGAAAAGGAGAAGGGAGAAATAAAAGCATGAATATATGTAAGTTCCTTGGGGACAGGAACTGCCTCTTTTTTTTGGGGGGGGGGGTTGGGAAGAAAAAGCAATTGGGATTAAGTTACTTGTCCAAGGTCACACAGTTAATAAATGTATCGAGTATCTGAGGCTGGATTTGGACTCAGGTCCTCCTGACTCCAGGAGGTGCTCTATTCACTACACCATCTAGCTTCCCCATGAAACTGTCTTTGTTTTCGCTTGAAAGTTTATCATTAGTGCATAGTGTGGTGTCTAGAACATAGTAAGCACTTATTAAATCCTTGACTGACTGACAAACACACCAGTAAAGCAAGGGGGTTGCTTAATAATGGAACTTGACCACGTTTTCCCTATTTACTATCTCTAACCAGAAACTGGGAGGAACAATAATCCTTGCTTTTTCAAGACCCTTAGTAGGGAGGGACTATGGTCTAATGAAGTTAAGATCACTGAACTTGCAGTCAGGAGGCCTGGGTTAGAATTCTCACTGACTTAATCATCATGGGCAAGTGTCTGAGTCTGTTTTCTCATTTGTCTAATAGAAATAACTGCTTCACAGAGCTACCCTAAAAAGCTTTGTTAGCCTTAAAACACTATAAAAATGGGAATTATCACTGTTAGGAGTGATACGATTTTGAGGGTAAACGTATTTTGTGCTATCAACCCTGGGCCCCAGATTTCAGTCTTAAGCAAGCGTTCTTAACTGAGGTCCGTGGATACCCGCCAAGTAATCCATGCATAAATTTCATGGGATCCATGAACTAGGATGGGGGAAAATCACATATTTGTTTTCACTAAGCTTCGGAATCCTATGTATTTTACTGTATGCATTTTAATACATTATTCTGAGACAGAGTCCAAAGACTTCCCCAGATTGCCCAAAGGGTCCAGGACACACACACAAAATTGGTTAAGAACTTCCAGTCTAAAACTACTACAGTAAAATTCCTATCAAATTGTCAACATTCTACATAATGAAAACATTTTCTTTACTGCTTAATTAATGTATTTTTGTAGAGCTTGTTCCTTTGTCTAAGTATCTTTAAAATGTCTGCCTACATGAATTCAGATTGTGGCCTCCTATAAGACAAGGGCCATCTGTTCAACATATTATATGTAGGCCTACAACACCATAAGCAGTTAAGATGTTTAATAATATTCTTGATGATGATTATAATAATTGATTTCTGAAGTGCTAATTATGGCATCCACAATTATACTTCTTAATAGCAAAACTAGACTGGGCAGTAGCTTGGACACCAGCCACAAGCCACATCTAATTCCAGCACTCCTTTCATCATTGAGTGGAACCCAAAGATCAGAATATGTGTCATATTTACATGACACCCTTCATCCAATAAATATTTAAAAAACAGTATCTCTGCTCATGTACAGAATATTACAATACCATTTTTCCCCTGAAGAACTGAAACCAAGAAATTGTGTTAAAGGTCATACAGTACAACACAAATGATATTGAGACAAAAGACAGTGCCACCACTGCCAAAGGTAGAATTCAGACTCCCAGTTCTTATTCTCACCCCAGTATTTTTGCTTTTTATATCATACCATAAAGAGTAATCAGAATCTTAATAAAGCATTTCTAGTTGCAAAAATCCAAAGCTTGACTTATATTTTGTTTTGTTGTCTATGAGAACTTCTTTAGGAACAAAGATAAATGAAGATAGAACATATCCTTCCATCTACTTGAGACCAGTGGAGAAATGAAACACACACAAAAAAATGCTCCATAAGGATGCAAACACAAGGATTACATTTCTTATGGAAAAGTGAGCTTCAATATTGTAAAATTCTCCAAATCACCAATAATTAGAGAAATTCAAATTAAAGCAATTCTGAGGTTATACCTCACACCTATCAATTGGCAAAGTTGCCAAAAAAAAAAAATAACAAATGTGGGAGGGACTGTGGGAAACTAGGCACATAAATGCATGGTTGGTGTTGCTATGGATTCATTCTGAAAATCAATTTGAAACTATGCACTGAAAGTCATTAAACTGTGCACACCCTTTTATCCAAAAATACCTCCAATAGGTCTATATCCCCAAAGAAACCAAAGCAAGTTGAGTCAAGTAAACAAGCATTTGTTAAGCTCTTATTATGTTTGAGGCACTGTGATAAGCACTGTGGATACAAATACAAGCAAAAGTAAAAATGATTCCTATTCTAAAAGAGCTCACATTTGAATAAGGGAAAATAGCAAATAAAAGGAAGCTGAAAAGTGGGTGGGCTGGGAGAAAGAAGGTGCCTGTGTAGGGACATAGTAGAGAAAGCCCAGAGAGGACGAGATGACTGGTCTGGGAAATTTCCGCAGAACGGAGGGCCTGGGAGAAACAGCCAATCAGAGGAAAGTATCACAGAAGCGGAGTGTACTTTCAGCATGAAGAGGCCGGGGGCAAAGTGAATTGATGAGACCAGAAGGTTTCTATGACATGGTGATGGAAGTCTGAAGAGTCCCATGTTCCATGAGGAAGGGAATGCTGGAAAGGAATAAATAAGGAATAAATAAAGAATATTTAAGAATAAATAAATAAAGGAGGGGGGAGAACCCACATAATAATATTTACAGCAGCTCTTTTTTCTAAGGGTAAAGAACTGGAAATTAAGGATGTTCCTATCCATTGGGGAATGGCTGAACAAATAATGTTGTGTGGATATGATGGGTACTAGGGAACCATGAGAAATGATGAAAGGAATAGTTGCATAAAACTTGAGAAGGTTTGTAAGTGTTAATGCTGAGTGAAGTAAGAAGAACCAGGAAAATGATTTATGCAACAATAATGAAATAAAAACAAACTAGTTTGGGAGACATAAGAACTCTGACCAATGCAGTGAAGAAGCCATGACTCCGGAGGACTGATATTGAAGCATGCTTCATACCTTCTGACAGAAAAGGGAGGGACTCAGGCTACAGAATGAGAAGCATTTTTTAGACAAAGTGAGAATTTGTTTTGCTCAATAGTTAAAGAGAGAAAATCAATATTTGTTCGTTGAAAAAAAATTTCATTTCTTTAAATGAGTTTCATTCCCTTTCCCACCTATGAGGCAGTCATCATCCAACAACAGTCCTCATTTACACTGGGTGGCTGCCTCAGAGGATTTCTTCCATCTTATTGGTTAGAAGGAGCCAATGGGAAAGCAAAAGTCATGAGCTCAATTCATCTTTAAGAGCCAAATAGCATCTCGACCATATTGCAGTTGAAAACTTGATTATCCATATCACAACTAATTGTGCCAGTGGTTACAAGGGGGACAGAGGAATCTATGCAAACCCAACACTAATATGGGAAACATCAGGCAAAATTAACACAGTCGTTGTGGTGGATAAGTTAGATCATTTTTCTATGCAAAAGTTGGTGTGTTTGTTGTTGTTTTGTTTTTGTTTTGATAAAATATGTAGGCTTTTGTAGAGAGAGTCGATAACAGTTTAACTTGGACATCAAGGAGATTTGGTTTCAAAGGCTGCCTCTAGAATACTTATTACAGGGAAGGATCTTATGATTGGCATTCTTTCCCTCATATCTGGAGTATTAGGAGATATGAAGAAATGAGCTGAAAACTATATCTTTGCTTGAATAATAAGGGAATCTGATATGTCTCTTTGGAGGAGAGGTACTGAGAGGCTCCAAGGAGAAAATGGTTGTAAATAAAGCACTTTGCAAACCTTAAAGCAATTTATAAATATAAGCTATTATTAGCATACACTTATAAGCTCTCCCATGTGGTGATAACTCCACTGCCTGAGCTTCCACTAGAGGTCAAGCAATGTTTACAGAGCAAGACAGGGGTGGGGAGGTAAATGTTAAAAAAAAAAAGTATGCATGACTTTAAATATAATCCACGTTATTAATACTTTCTTTTTTGTAAATAAATTTATTTATTTGTTTACATCATTCATTTCCACAAGATTTTGAATTACAAATTTTCTCCCCATCTTTTGTCCACCCAAAATCTCAAAACAGACATCCTACTGTATAACCCCTCCCCCAATCTGCTCTCTCCTATGTCCTCCTCCCTCCTCCCTCTGACTTTCCTGTAGTGCAGGATGGATCTCCCTACCACAATGCCTGTATATCTTAATTCTCAGTCGGATGTAGTGAAGAAGAAGAAGAAGAAGAAGAAGAAGAAGAAGAAGAAG
>CM053582.1:324630390-324716532 GCA_028627135.1 Pseudochirops cupreus | reverse complement strand
TCACAGCCCTCTTGACCCACTGCCCAATCACAAAGCAACAAGGTGAGGGCATTCCTGAAGAACAATCCTCCCTCCACAGGCTCCATGTGACCACATTCAGCCTATTAGGGGGCAGAGTATACTTTCAAATCAGGGAAGGTTCTCAGAGCCACTTAAACCTACTAAAGGGCCTAGGGGCAGGGAAGGTCTTCAGATTCCCATAACAGGAAGCTAGCAAATACAAAGATATTCAGGAGGCAAAAAATTGCCGCAAAAAAATGGAAGGAAAAAGAAAAAAAAGGCATGCCACCTCTCCAGACTTCAGTCTCCTCATCTGAACAATGAGGCATGGAGACCTTTCTCTGAAGTTGCTTCCAGACCTCAGATTCTGTGGTTTGTCTTCTAGGAATTAACTTTCAGCAGCTAAATCTTTAACTATGGGAAGCAATCTCCCTAAGTAAAGACCTAGACCTCACAGAGCATTTCTTCAGCAGAAACATATGAGTCCCTCCATTCTGATTCTTTTCCACGACTTTGCTGCATTTGAGATCACCAATTATAACCCATATGAGACTTCTCATCTTTGGTAATTCTTATTCTCCTCTTTCTTGAAACCCTTAATAAAGAATCTACCTCCCACTCTCTGGTTCTTTTAACATTTCATGGATACTAGTGTAACATTCTAACTGTCCATCTGCTGTTCCTCACTCTCATTATGTGAGCAGCCCACATCTTTTCAACTCATATCTGCCCTTGATGGTTTTTACACTACTCACTGAATACAAGTTATGATTGGTAATGTGCTACATGCAGCCTACATACTCCCACCATGAATTTTTCCATTACCTTTTGGGTCCCCTGAAATTTTTATTCTTCTGAGATCATGTATACAATGACTGATAGCCTTATCACACCACTGAAAGGATGCTGGTATTAAAAAAGATGGGCTTTTGAAACAACTAGCTGTTTGAAAATATTTAACTTTGAGCCCAGCGCACTCTTCATCCACATTGCCTACCCAAGGTGAGCATGTATGCGCACATACACACATGTGCACACATGCACATACAAGTACTAAATGAAGGTGTTGCTCATCCAATTGCATGTCCTAATTGAGTCAATACACATTATTTTAATTTTTCTGGACTTATTAAAAACAAATAAAATTAACATTTCCACATACCAAGTAGAACACAAAATGAAGATTGTCCATGAAAATGTGAATCAAATTTGCTTTTCCTTTTAAGAATATAAAACATTCAGCATATAAGTTTCAAAGCTATCCTGCTAGTCTAGGCTTTCTTCTAGCCTTTGCTCTGCTCTCTTCTGTACATTTTTTAAAGGCTTCAGTGACCCTCTTTTCTTTCTTTTTTCTTTCAGTAACCATATCAATAGCTACCTTCTCCCTCCAAATTGAACACCAAAACTCTAGTAACAAACATACATAGTCAAGCCAAAGAAATCCCCCTGTCATCTGTGTTCAAAATTGTATGTCTCCTTCTTCATCTTGAATTTATCACTTTCCTGGCAGGAAGTTGGTATCGTGGATTATCTTTAGTCCCCTGGATTCATAGTTGTTGCTTGCATTGATCAGATTAGATTTTTCTTAACCTCTCTTAAAGCCAATCCACATATAGGCATATACACCTAGGTTTAGGACAATTAGAAAACACAATGAACTAGGGACAAGTAGATAGGAGAAATGGGTGGGGGAAGCTGAGAAAGAGGAAGTATTTTCCTACAATGACAAAAAGTACAGGGCAATAGGTTAATGAAAAATACACAAATGCAAAAATCCATAATTTTATTTGGTAAAAATTAGGTTGGGTGGGGTTTTTTTTTTTGCAATTTTAATAACAAATCAAGAGGCTCTGTTTGTGAAACAATTTTCAAGCTATCATCATTAAACCTGAGTAAGTTACCATAAAATCAGAGATTTAAAGCTGACAAGGACCTTAAAGGTCATCTAGTTTAATGCCTCCAATTTACCACCAAGGCAACTCAGGTTGAGAAGATTAATAATGTCTACAGTCACACAGGCAACAAGCGAACTGAACTCAGCCCCTCAGATTCCCTGATTCTGCTATACTCTGCTGCCCTCTCTGTGTTCAAGGAGGAAGAGGAGGAGGAAGAAGAGGAAGAGAATGAGGCCATGAGTCACAAATAACAGAAACAATCTCATTCTGCACTTTGATTGAGCAGCCCTTGGCAAAATGTAGCTTATCATGTATTTTTAGTAACAGGTCCAGTTAATCATAAGCATTAAAAAAAATTTAGAAACTACCACTCAGTCTCTTCAAGAGTTCAAAATCAATGAAATCTATTTTTGTGACAAAGAAGTAGAGTTTGGGGGCCAACTGGAATCTCCCCTTTATTGTCTAATCAGCCTAATATGCCATTTTTATTATGTGACTTGAGCTATTCTTCCATTCCTTCTGTACTCAGGTTTTGCTGTTGGTCAGATTGTAATAAAGTACACACAATATAAGACATCTAGCATATAGGAAGCTTGATACCCTCCCTTCCCATAAGAAATCAATCCTTTGGTGACCTTAGAAGTCTCAGATCAAAGCTCATGGCAAATGGCCATGTTCAGAAGGCAGAAAGATTTACTCTTAAAGCAGCCTCCCTAATGTTTCAGATAAAAGAAGAGAGCTCACAAATATACACATGTGCACACTCACATGCACACACACTCTCAAACATCTCCCACTGCTACTATTTTATTCACAACTAGACTCTAGATCTACCGACTCCTCTTAAGTTTTCTCTTTTCCTGTGGAGAGATCACTGGGGCTCAACCAATGAGATACTTCTATCTGCAAAAGCTTTATCATCATAGCTCCTTTAAAAAATTATATCACCTCACAGGAATTGGCCTAGGGCTGAGTACTCTCTAGGCAAGCTCCATAGACCAGGATCACTTGTCTCTTGCCTAGCCCAAGAACCTATTCTCTATCCATCCAGTACAAAATTAATTCAAAGGATTCCTGCTGGGACTCCTTCTAGCTTTATATTCACTCATGCAATGAACACCAGTTCCATTGATATTTTAATTCTCATTCCCACTCTTTCACAGACACAGCTTCCTTGATTCAATAACCTTTTCGCACTTCACCACAAATGCACCCAGGTTCTACTTCATTCATTCAATAATTACTCCGTGCTACAGGACAAGCACACCCAAAGCACAGATCCCAATCATAGTAACTGAGCAGTCAAGTACACATTTTGTAGTATACGTGTACATGAGAAGAGAAGAGAAAGAGTGGTAATTACCAACTGTAGACAGTCATAGGAGCAATGCTTTTCCCCTGCATAGCTATCTGCCTTACCCTGGGATCCTCAACTTTATCAAAAACTTCAGAATTTAATGATAGTCATCAAGGGCCATTAAGTATATATGGGAGAGCTTATGGTTGAAATATAAATATAACAAAAAAATTTTCTTCTCCTTCCCCTTCTTTTTTTTGTTCAGGAGAAGCCTGAAGATTTAGGTTAGATTAACTAAGAGTCATATTCAACTCTATATAGTACTTGGCAAAGTATCTCATATTTGGGAGTCACTCACTAAATGTTTTAAGTGACTAGCTACTTATTTATGTTTTCCCAAAAACTTATGAAACTTTATGCTTTCAAGCTATATAACATGGTTTAAATAGGGATATGGGAGAGGGGGGCAGAATGACTCAAATGCTATTTTAGGTTTATTAGGCTATGTAATGCTTCAGATTATCATATGTAGTCCTAGAGTGTGGAATGTAGTTACAGGGTTCTTACTCAAATCACATACGGATGAATTAGAGTTATAGAATCATCATAGAAACAAAAAAGCATGGAATGTCAGGTGTCATCTTGCACACACACAGAGGAATCAACATCCCTGTCAAAATTTCATTTTACAGTTAAAGAAACTAAGGTAAACAGAAGTTAATTGACTTGTCCAATGTCACAAAACTGGGAAGGTCTGATGTGAAATTTTAAATTGGATCTTTGTGATTCCAGATCCAGCACTCTATTACCTGACTGCTTTACTCATCTTGTCTACAGTATTATCATGGAAAATTAAAGAACTTCAGAGATCAACCAATCTTCAGAAACCATCTAGTCCAATCCATACCTGAAAAAAATCCATACCTGAGAAATTATAGTCCAATGAGAAGGAAGCTGCTCCTTCCCAAGGTAGTCTACCTCACTCAGACCATTCTAATGATGAGGAAGATTCTTTTGGCTATTGAGCTTAATTTTTATCTCTTTGCAACTTTTCCCCATTGTTCCCATTTCTGCCCACTGGGAGCAAACAAAATATGTCTAATCCTTCTTACACAAGTTAAGTCATTCAAATACTTGAATATAGCTATCATACCCACCACTGCCCTGCCCCCCCCCCCCGAATCTTCTCATCTCTGGGTTAAAACACCCCTAGTTCCATCATCCAGATATCATCTGGCATGACATTGAATCATTCCTTGATTCTGGTTGCCTTAGACAGCCTGGATAATCTTAAACCTAGCAATGTCCTTTCTAAAGCTTGGCACCCAGAACTGAATATAATACCTAGATGTTAGCTGCCTAGGACTGAGTTCAGAAGAATTACCTCTCTAGTCATGGAACCTGTGTCTCTCTTTGTCAAATGCCTTATTGAAATCTAGGTATTGAACATCCATACCATTTACTTGATCTATCAGTCTCATAATCCTATCAAAAAAAAAAAGAGAGAGAAATCATGTTAGTTTTACATAATGTATTCTTGATATGTAATGTATTCCTGATAAACTCGTGCTGCCTCTTAGTCATTGCTTTTTCCCTAAGTGCTCACAAATCATTCCCTCAATATATTCCGATGGCAATAGTCTTCAGCTTTGTGACTCACTAATTTTCCATTTTTTTGAAGGTTAGGATGTTTGCTTGTCACCAGTCATGTAATTCCTCTTCCATTCTTCAAAATTCTCAAATGTTACAGTGATTCAGCAACAACATCTACCAGATCTTTCAAACTCTGGGAATTAGTTCATCCTGCTTGATTTTATTGAGGATAGTGAAGTGTTCTCTTACCATCTCTTTAATTACCTTGACTTTTGATTACAAGTCAATAATTTTTATTCATGCCATTTTATTCCAAATATTGTTCTTTTGGGTAGAAAAAAGTAAGTCCAAGTAATTCTACCTCCTCTCCACCAGCTATAATGATCTTTTCTACCTCAAGCAGCAGTCCTATCCATTCTTTGATCTTTCTCTTGCCCCAAACATAGCAACAGATGCAGTTTTGTTATCTCTATTTATCACCAACCTTAGCTCATTCTCAATTTCTGGACAGTTTTAGTTCAAGTCTTCAATGCCAAAAAGGCCTTCTTCTGCACAGCCCCCTATTTGTATAAGATTCCATCTTTTTTGCAAGGCAGATGAAGGGATATGTGACTTACGAATACTTTGGGATACTGGAATATTCAATGATTAACTAACCCTAGAAAAAGGTTTTAACCCCTATTACTTAGACTCAGTCTTCTGTAACCTGTATATTCCAATGGGAGATGACAACACAGAAAATGAGTTGGAGAAAAAAATGGGGATTGGTGAAAGAAAAGGGAATGTACAGCAGAAGGTAAGGAGGAGTCTGGAAAGAAAATGCAGGGATGAGTGAGGTAAAGCATGGATGGAGTCTTTCCTAAATGAATGGACCTAGGGGAAAAATTCTCAATCAGAAAACTAGAGCCTTAGAGTAGCATTTACTGTAAGTGTTAAAGCAGCATATGAAGAAAAGGATTCTGGATCCATGTACTCTCAGGATGCCTGTCTCCCATATTTGTTCAATATATGATTTTTTTTTTCTTTGTGAAGGGAAATAGGAGATCTATGAGGTAATCAGAACCATGGTGAAGAGGTAACTGGTTTACCTTCTCCTGACCTCTTGAATGTAATCTAGGGACATTCCCACCTTTTTTGAATTGATAGAGATAAGTATTATCAAGGCCAAGGTCTCTTCATCTTCTAACTTGTCTGGGAAAATTATATATACATATAACATATAAATACATATAACATATATATATATATTTTGCAACTTCTACCCATTGCTCCCATTTCTGCCCACTCGGACCAAACAAAATATGTCTAATCCTTCTTCTACAAGTCAAGTCATTCAAATACTTGAATATGGCTATCATACACCCCCCTCCTGGCATCTTCTCATATCTGGGTTAAAACACCCCTAGTTCCATCATCCAGATGTCTATATATAGATATAGATATAGATATAGATAGATAGATAGATAGATAGATAGATAGATAGATAGGTAGATAGATAGATATATGATTACCTAAATGCTGAGCCAATGACTTCTCGGACTTGTTCTCCCTTCTGTAGACTCGATGATACATTGGCCAAGCCGTTTGTCCACCCTTTGCTATTTCTTGATTTAATTCCGTAACTATAAATTCCCCTATCATTCACATACAGCTATGTTTCCGCAGGCCTTGCTTTGAGTCTTCCAATTTAGGGATACTTGTCTATAGTGAATTCTAATGGTCAGAGGTCTCATAACAAAAGCAGAGGCTATGAGAACGTCCCCACAGCTTGAAGGAAGAGGGATCTCCTGTTAGCCCCTAACCATATGCAGTCAGTACTTGATTGTTGCGACTCCCTCTCTATGCTCATAATCTGAGTCTATCCCCTGTGAGATCTATTAATCTGGAACAAGTGTGTGGGGCCCAGGTTTCCCATTAGCCTATCCTTTAATTCCAGTTTAAGCCATTGTTCAATATCTCAGTCAATACCACCTCCTTTCAACCCAAAATAGTTCACAGGTGCTGAAATGAATGGATGTGAGTTATAAGGGGTTAGAGTCTCCTTATCAAAGTCTTAACATTAAAGCTATAATATTGAGTTTACAAAGGAATTACCATAACTGGGTTAAGATCTTAGCTTTAAAATGCCCATTATTTTCCAACAACAAGCTACCTTTCTCTGTCAAGGGAGCCACCCGATTAATATGAGTTTTTTCCTTTACCTGATCTCTCACAAAATATAGGGAACATTAGTTCATATTATCCAAAGAAGTCCAACATATGCTATCACTGGCCCTCAAATGCAAGGATACCAAAGCTGACTCAGGTGGGAATGAGGATGCCTCCACTTGCAGGACAAGAAGATAGCCAGTTTTTTATGATATCATTCTAGCTGTCCTCTGATCTCTGAACATCTTGTTCCAGCTCTTCCAGAGGAACAGGGGAAGAGGAAGAGGTTTCTTTAATGTTACTAAAATTATAATATCTGTGAGTTCTCTCAGACATGCACTTCTGGAGTTGGAGAGGGTCTAAGAGTGCTTAACTCAGATGTGCATCCCATTACTAAATCTGAATTACAGTATCCTTACTGACTTATATTGTTTTCAGTAAGCTCAACTCCAACTCGAGTGGATAGCAAGGACACAAGGACTGCTACAGACACAAGAGTCCTGAGGGAAGGGAAACCCAGACACATCACACACACAAACATGCACACACACACACACACACACACACACACACACACACCACCTCCCTGGCTCTCTTCCCAGAAATTCAACATGCTGGTACAGCATAGACAATGGCAAACAGAAGGAAACTCCAAGTTTATAGGGAGTACTCTGCTTTTTTCCACATGCTGAAAGTTTATCTGAGGCCATCCCTTTCACATTATGACTCAGCCAACCAAAAGATACTAAATGACTACTGTGATAAGGATCTGAAGACAAAAACAAAATGTACCTAATGCACCTAAATATATAATTCACTGAATTTCAGTGAGATTTTAAAAACAGAAAAGAAATATGTTCAAATGGAAGAGACATGTACATAGGATCATAGACTTGGAGCTAGAGGTGACCTTAAAAGTCATCAAGACCAATTTCACATGCAAAAAGACACACACACAAAATATGTGGGTATGGGTATATGGATGTGTATATACATATATATATATATAATATGCTGTATATATGTGTGTGTGTATGTGTGTGTGTATATACTTCCCATGAGCTATTCTTCCATTCCACCTCAGTCACACAAAAAAGGGTCATGCCATTAATCTTTCCATCACCCACAAATGCATCACGTCCACATTCAAGAATTCCAAAAATCCCTTATCCAATCATAATCTATTTGTACAAAACTTTTTAATTTAATGTAGTTGAAATTATCCATTTTAAACCTAACTTTGCTCTCTGTCTCTTGTTTATTCATAAATTGTTCACCTATCCATAAGTCTGATAAGTAACATGTTCCATGTTCTTCTAATTTCCTTGAAACACCTCTCTTTTTATCCAAGTCATGTATCCATTTTGACCTTATCTTGGTAAATGGTGTAACATATTGGTTTATGCCCAGTTTCTGCCATACTACTTTCCAGTTTTCCCAGCAATTTTTTGCCAAATAATGAATTCTTATCCCAAAATCTTTAGGCTTTACACTTGTCAGATACGAGGTTATTATATTTATTTGCTGCTGTAAATTGTATATCTACTCTGTTCCATTGCTTTACCTTTTTATTTCTTAGCCAGTACCAGATAGTTTTGATAATGACTGCCTTATAATGTACTTTAAGATCTAAATCTCTTCTGCCCTTTGTGGCAAACTTCCCAAAAAGGCTGTCCACAATAGGTACCTTCACTTTCTTTCATCTCACTTTCTTTTTAACTCCCTACCATCTGACTTCTGACTTTATCACTCTCCTGAAACTGCTATCTCCGATGGCATTTTCTTTACCCTCATTCTCCTTGACCTCTCTGCAGTTTTTGACACTGTTGATCATTCTTCCCCTTCATATTCTCTTCTCTTTTTCCTCCTACATATCTGAGTGATCTTTCCAAATTTCCTTTGTTGGACCCTCCTCCAGATCACTCGCTCTAACCAAAGGTGTCCCAAAGGGTTCTGTCCTGGGCCCTCTCTTTTTTCCTTTCTATATTACCTCAATTGGTAATCTCATCAGCTTCCATGGATTCAATTACCATCTCTATACTGCCAATTCTCAAATCCACCTATTCTACCGCACACTCTCTGCTGACCTCCAATCTCCACCTGCCTTTCAGATACTTCAAACAGGATACCTAGTTGATATCTTAAACTCAACATGTCTAAAACCAAATTCGTTATTTTCTCCCTAAACCATACTCCAATCCTAACTTGCTCATTACTGTAGAAGGCAACGCCATCCTTCAAGTTCCTCAGGCTTGCAAACTAGGAATCATCCTGTACTCCTCACTATCTGCCACCTCCTAAATCTAATCCATTGCCATGGTCTATTCATTTCACCTTGGCAGTTCTCTCACATATGCCATTCTTCTCTGACAGTCAGTATTCTGGTGCAGGCTCTTATCACTTCATGTCTGGACTATTACAATAGCCTACTGGTGGGTATGCCTGACTCAAGCCTCTCCCCACTCTAAGCCATCCTCCAATCAGCCACAAAAGTGATTCTTCTAAAGTGCAGCACCAACTGTATCATACTACTACTCAACAAACTCGAGTGGCTCCCTACAACCCCCAAGACTTAATACAAAATCCTTTGTTTGCATTAAAACCCTCTATAACTTAGTCTTCTCCTACATTTCTAGTCTTCCACACCTTACTCTCCATTATGTACTCCTCAGTTCAAAATACTAGCCTTCTTATTGCTCCATGAACGAGATGCTCCATCTCAGTTCCAGGCATTTTGTCTGGCTCTCTCCCATTCCTGGAATGTTCTTCCTCTTCATCTCCACCTACTGACTTCACTGACTTTAAATGCCATCTATAAGTCTGTTTTTCAATAGGAAACCTTTCCCAATTCCTCTTAATTCTGGTGCTTTCCCTCTATTATTTCCTGTTTATCATGTATTTGGTATATATGCATATGCTTACATTACCAGACATATGTGTGTGTGTTTTCTCCCCCATTAGATTGTGAGCTTTTTGAGGTCAGGGACTTTCTTTTGCCTCTTTTTGTATTCCCAAAGCTTATTACAATACCTGGCACGTAGCAGACACTTATTAATTGTTTATGAATTGATTCATATAAAACAAGAGGTAAAGTAAGAAAGCACCAGCATTTGGGGGTGGACGGCAAGATCTAGAAAAGTATCACACCATGCTTGGTACTTGAGCTAAGTTTTATGGAAAACAGGGATGCTAAAACCAATCCCACTACTAAACTGGAAATACTCAACAACAGCGAGATTTTGTAGTTAGTCTATATGACTCTGGCAGTAGTAATTATCCCCTTATAATTAAGTACCTCAACTGAATACAGTCTCTGTACACTGAAAATGGGAGTGCAGTCATTTCTGGAGCAGCATTACCTGTTCCTTCCCTGCTATTTACCATGCTAACAAGCCAAAAGAACTAGAGGCAAACGCAGATTTGCGTTTTTATCATTGTCTATTTAAACCCACATATATTAACAAGCTTAAGTATTTGAGAATATTAACAAGTATTTTGCAGTTGCCTCATTGTGTTTCTGAACTAGCTCTAGATTGTTACATTTCCAATCAAATTTATTTTTTAAATATCCATTATTTCTCATGCATTTATGAGACTTTCTGCATAGGAGAGAATAATTCTATCTTGCCCTCTAGGTCTTAGCATTTTATCTAACATCATCAGGAACCACTTTAATTTTGTGGGTGTTTTTTTTTAAGATCCTTTCAAAATGTGATGACATCATTTAGTTTTGATCCCTGGCTTGTGAATAATGAGTTTCCACATTTCTGAAAATGGGTAGATTGACTTATAGTTTCTGGCTCTGTCCACCTACAAGACAGTCACAGAGGGCGAGGTCCTTGTATGCTATTCAGATTTGTCCTTATTCCGGATAGTCTTACTGAATGATTAGTTAAGGCTTTGTTAACAGAAAAAGCAGTTAACTAAAATACCACTTGTTTCCTCAATGTTATGGTTAATTGGGAGTCTATAAAACTGAGCTAGAAATGAGCAGAAAAGATATAAGGTAAATGGAACAGAAATAGGAAGAAGGATTGATGAATCCAATAGAAGTTCTTTGCTGCATAGGGTTATTGGAAAGAGCTTTGGAAGTAGAGTCAGAGGACTGAGGTTCAAATCCCAGTTCTCCTAATTACTACTGGTATAACCTCAGGCAAGTCATTGATATTCTAAAGGTCTTAATTTTCTCTGCTGTAAAATGAAAAGTTTGGACTAGAATATCTCTAAGACTCCTTCAAGCTCTAAAGTAATGACCTTATGCAACTTGACTGGAAAGTCTCAAATGGGTGGAGGAGACAGTCAAAGAAGGGGACAAGGGCACAAGCCCCTGCATGATACTTTCATTGACATAGACCCACTGCTACTGGCAAATATCTAGAACAAAAGTTGTTGAGGCAGCAGAAAGAACATGGGCCACGGAGTGAGAAGACTTGGATTTTGAGTTCTACCTCTGATACTGAGTAATATTGGAGCTATGTGACTGTGGCTATGTCCCTTTACCATTCTGAACCTCAATCTTCTCTTCCATAAAATGAATAATAATAATAATACTCATGTAATACACTATATATATGAGATATATAATATACATATGTGTTTATAACATACATATATGTATACATAATATACATATATAATACACATGTGTGTATGTGTATAAATACTCCAACAGTGAGAGTATTTATACATATATATATCTATATCTATATAGATATATATATATTAGGAATGTAGTCAGGTTGAGAAGAAAGCACTTTGTAAATGTTAAAGTGCCATATCATAGAGACAGAGTTTGAGAGTTGACAGAGATCAGCAATGGAGTATGCTGGTAAATGTTTAATAACTGGCTCCACAAGGGAAACAATTGTATACACAACACACTTTTCAGTTTAATTTGAATAATTAATATTTTCTTTTTTAAGTCTAGATAATCAACAAATAAACCAAGCCCTGATTTGTAGCATTTACCAACTTTTGGAGTTAAACAACACATTGAGAATTTAACAATTAGCTCTTCTAAGGTAGTTTGAGATGGCTTCAGTATACTCCTACTACTAATCCATACCCAAAAAAGAGTCTCCTCTGCAGCACACCCAATAGGTAGTCACCTATCCCCATCTTTAAGAGCTCTGGTGAAGAGAACCACATACTTCCCCAGGAAGCCCATTCTGCTTTTGGATGACTCTAATTATTAGGAAAATTTTCCTGATATCCAATCTAAATTTACCTCTTTACAACTTCTACCCATTGTTCCTAATTCTACCTTCTGGGAACAACAGAACAAGTCAAAAGGTTCTTCCACAATCCTTCAAATATTTGAATTTTCCCCCCCTGAACTCCACCTCTACAACCATCTACTCTTATCCTCTCCAGAATAAACATCCTCAGTTCCTCCAAAGGGTATTCATATGACAGAGACTTAAACCTCTTCACCTCCTTGTTATGGGTCTTCTCCAGCCATCCTGACAGATATCTGACCACTGGATCCAGATTGCTCTGGAGGAGAAAGTGAGGCTGGTGACTGCACAGGCCTCCCTCACTCAAATCAAAGTCAGTTGCAGGTCATACCACCATCTCTCAGATGACATGGTCCTCTTCAAGAATGAAGGACAAACCACAACCACGTGGCATAGTGGAGTACTGGATCTGAGTCAGAAAGACTCATCTTCATGAGTTCAAATCTTTCCTCAGACACATACTATGTAAACCTGGGTAAGTCACTTCACCCTGTTTGCCTCATTTTCCTTATCTGTAAAATGAGCTGAAAAAGGAAATGGTAAGCCACTCCAGTATCCTTGCCAAGAAAACCACAAAAGAGGTCACAGTGAGTTGGACATGACTGAAAAATGATTCATCAACAACGACAACCCTACTTCTTGCCTGCCTCAGTACACTCATAAGTTTTTTAAGGCCTTTTATAGAGTGTGGCAGCTAGAACTGACTACAGTACTCTAAACCAGGGCTGACCAAGTCAGAGTACAGAGAAACCAGAGTGTATGGGGTATTCCCAGAGGACTAGCACCTCTGGTGTGAGGATTTGCTGAACCCTTTTCAGGGCTGCTCATTCAACTTTGGTGTCCAACTAGTCACCCAATTTTCATCTGTGGCTCCAAGATGCAGTAAAACCATGTCAGCACAGGGGCTAAAACATGTTGAGGGTAACTGACAGGTCTCAAAACTGTCAGTAAGAAAGGGGCATGTCCACCCCAAGCATGTGAAGACTTCCCCTGGTGAAATGGGCAGATGAGAACAATTTGTTCCAACAGCAATGCAGGTGGCTGAAGCAGGCAGTATGGAGTGCTTAGAGCTTGGTCAGGCATCAAAGATGCAAAGGTCTTTCACTGTGTTCCAGGCTATTGTCAATCATCTTGTTTTTTGTCCTGCCACTGGCCTTCAAAGATTGAAAGAGAGAATGAGGCTGACAACTTTGTGCAACTCTGCCTCACAACCAATTCATGCACGCGTCAAGACACCACTCCATGATGTCATTCTTCCTCTTTGAAAACACAGGACAAACAACAACAGGGGAAACTTCTTATTACTGGAATTTATCCCTTCCTTAATGCACCCCAAAATAACATGAGATTTTTTTAGCTGCCATCTCATATCATTGACTCGTTGAGCTTACAGTCTCCCAAAACCTCTAGATCTTTTGTCAAAAGTGTTATCCAACAATATCTGCACTATCATGTATTTGTAACTTTTAAACCAAAACCAATTGTTTCTATTAAATTTATTGTTATTAGATTCAACCTAGTGTTTAAGTTTGTCAAGATCTTTCTCCAACAGTGAACTTGACAATCTAGGTTGAGTCTTGATTGTTGCCAACTATACTGATCATAAAATTCTTTATTAGAATACTGTTCTCCAAACAGGTCCAAGTACCACTCAAATTATTACAAGATTTTCCCCATCTTCCTCTACTTCATCCTTTGACTCCTTTTCTGCTGCCATATATTTCTGATGAGGATCCGTACTCATGACAGTAATAGGAGAAGACAAAAGAAATTAATATAGAATCTTTACAGGAAGGAATCATGAAAGTTGTTATTTGAAAATGGCTTAACAGTAATTTATGCTGAAGTCTCGTGTAAATTTTGTAAAAATATATGCATAGACACACCCCTTCTTAGGACTTAGTAATGACCACAGACAGCTTTTTATGCCCTCCCTGGACTTTCTATCATTTTCTGCATCAAATAGCCAGGTTGGTTTCCCTTGTTCAGAAATCATCATAAATGCACACATTACCCACAAGGCCACTTCTGATTAACTGCTTCCTACAAAAGCATAAAAATAAAAAGTGATAAATCTGTCTATCTCATCTTAATTGGAATTCAAGCAATTAAAATAAAAGATGGCGGCAGAGAGCCTTTGCTAAAACACTTAGCACACCGAGGTTTTTAAATAAATATAGAATCATTCCACATGCATGAGAATTATCCATCACCCAAATAGTCCATAATCCAAAGAGCACAACCTCCACATCCTGCTTTAGGATATTTGTGGGAACTCGGAGTCTCTAAAGAAACAGCTCTGGCTGTGCCAATATCATCTCAGAAGTTTTCTGAGAAGGCAGAAGAAGAAAATAAATTTTTTAAGAAGTAAAACTGTTTTCCTTGTGGTTACTGGCAAAAGTTAGCTTGAACAAAGCAGCTATTTTTGTCTCCTGTGTTATTAAATCCACATCTGTAAATAAACTGTGCTGCTCATTTAGAGCTCAGATGTTCCTGTTGTCGTCACTTTACCTCCCTATTCATACGGTTTCATAATGCTCTGGTTGCCTTGGCAATAGAAAAGCAGATTCAAACCTTTTAAAATGACGATCTGAGCTCTACATTATTTGTGGACTTTCATTCAGATATGTTCCCCTTTCTCTGTGTGTGTTTTTTCTTTCTAAATTTTAAGATACTCTCCATTTTCTAAATACTTTTCAATTTACCATTATTTCTTTCTCATTCTCTTCAAATGGAAAATTGAGGGGCTGCATATATGTATGTATTTGTATAGATAGATAAACATGTATATACCAATATACACATATATGTATATACAATTGAAGAGAGATATTTGTAATCAACTTTAAATACCATTATGATTAAGGTTCAAATTCTGTCAGCATGGAGAACAGTTTCTGTACATCCTGCTCATCTCTGCCATGAGCCCTATGACCCTGTGTGGGGAGGGACTGCTCTGGAACAAGCCAATAGTCAGAATAGGCAGAGTGGGTAGGTATATTGTCAGAGTGGCTATGCATTCTTCATCTGTTCTTCCCATTTTCTTCCCCTCCAGAACCATCAGAGTTATATATCAACCCCCTCTGGAACTAGTTGATCTCTTTGCTGAGTGGTTCTACAAGCAGAACACAGCTGCTTCAGTGGTTAGGACTTTCTCTAGGGCTTCTCAGAATAGAAGGTGAGACCATTACTATTCTCATAGATAAAAGTTTTCCAGTTATTTTCTCTTTATGTTTAATATGTGGTATATGAACCAACTCTTGGAGCCCTGGGCTGTGAATCACAAACTCATCACAAACTTACTTGTCCTACTGACTCACTATAGGGAACTTGCCATCATGAAAAAATCTTATAACTTAGAGATGGGAGGGAACAAAAGAGATCATTGATCTAGCTCCCTGCCTTCTGGAATCTGAAGTATTTTTGAGGTACCCACAGCCTGAAGAAGAGGCTCATTTGGGTTGATGGGTGAAGTCAGAGAATAGCTGCTCTTAAAATCCAAGCACTTGATTTCAGAATGGTTAAACAAATTGAAATGGAAAGACTTTGCTCTGTAAGAAATAACGAATACAAAGAATTCTGTAAAATTTAGGAAAATATATGGACTTATACAGAATGAAATAAGCAGAACCAGGAAAATAACATACACTGACCACAACAATATACTTAGAAAGAAAATCAAGAAAAAACAAAACTGAATACTGTGTAGTTACAATGACTAAGTTTAGCCCTGGAGAAGAGATGATGAGCAAATGCAAGGGGAACAGTGGGTCCATTATTCCCATAGTTTGAGGGGAAAAGGGCCTTCTACTAGTCTCTAACTATATCCCATTGATTGACCAACAATAGGCCTGAGCCCAAGCCCCACCTGGCCATTGTTTGGGTCCTGATGGCTCAGAATGAATGTTTCTGTTTTGGCTAGAAACCCTGAGAGTCTTCTTTTCCTGGATTGATCGAGTTATAATTTTTTTTTACTAGGGAAAAGAGGCTGTTTTCTGCCTCATTTCTCACCTAGCTTTAATCACTGAATGGTCATTGCCTCAGTCAAACTGAGACCTAGGAAAAACCTTAGTTTAAAAGGCCAAGGTCCCCTACTAAATCCTGGGCCACCTCCAGTCATCCTGATCCATATCTTACCACTGGGCCCAGATGGCGCCTGAGAAGAAAGTGAGGCTGGTAACTTTGCACAGCCCTCTCTTACTTAAGTCCAATTTACTTGCAAGTCATGGAGTCACCTTCCTGATGTCATGGCACTCTTTGAGAATGAAGGACAAAAAACAAGTCCATGTTCTCAATACTCAACTTTCCTCTCTCTGTGCTTATAATTCTGAGTCTATCATCTGTCATAATTATTCATCTCTTCATCCAATTTGTGGAGCCCAAGTGCCCCACTAACCTATCCTTTAACTTTCTGATTTAATCCATTACTCAATATTTTAGTCAATACCACTCTCTTTCAATCCAAAATAATTACATACACTTTCAGACTTGGTTAATAGTTTGATTAGTTTTGCTAAACAGTTTCTTCTTTTTTATTTTGCTTTTTGGAGGGCAATTGGGTTTAAATAACTTGCCCAAGGTCACATGGCTAGTAGGTGTTAAGTGTCTGAGGCCAGATTTGAACTCAGGTCCTCCTGACTCCAGGGCTAGTGATCACTGTGCCACCTAGGCAACCCCAATTTTTTTTTTGCTTTTTTTTGTTTCTTCTTTTTTTAAAAAAGTCTTTGTTATAAGGCATAGGGGGTAAGGGTGGGAGAAACAGGCAAATATTTTCATAATTGGAAGTGAAGGTGATGTAAAAAAAAAAAAGATATCTATTTTTTAAAAAAGTTAAATCCAAGCAAAGGAGTTGAGAAAATTCAGGCCTGACACAGTTTAACTCACCTCAACACAAAGGGTCCCTGTAGTCATCCTCATCATCCCAAACAACAAAAAGCATTTACAATATTAATCGAATAATTACATACTATATTATGTTAGCTACAATTTTTTTAAGCTACATAGACCTATATCCTTCTCTTTGGGAATTTTTGTTCTCTCAAATTTCTTTTTCCCCCCTGTCCTTACAATTTTGTGGGTCAGCAGAATCCACAGTCAGCGAGCAATCAGCCAATGGAGATGTTGATATAAGATTCATGAGCTGCAACCTATTACACAAAGCAAGAGCCATTATCACACCTGAATATAAAGCAGTTTGACTTAAGTGGTTCTTCTTTTATGCATGAATAATAAATAAAAGCAAATTAATCTATGAAATAATGTGTCACAAAATCCGAAGTCTTAGCTATCATTAAGAGTTCAGTAATTATTGCACCAAATTGTTTGGCATTACAAGGATATTGCTGATACATTTGAAAAGATTTTTTTTAAATGATGTGGCAAAGGAGTATACAGAATGAAGAACTTTTCAGAATTCACATAACTTTCTTGCTAAAAATCTTTGACATGAAGATTATGAGGTAGATTTTTGCCCTCCAGGAGGCCTTGGGCCAATGGCTACTATAATTAACTTAAGGATAAACTTTATGTTCATTAGAAAAAGTCTTGCAAACCATCACTATACTTTGTTGATATGACACAGAGCAAGTATCATCAGCAATGTCATTTTTCTTTACTGAAGAATTTTTAAACGCTAACTAGCTTTCGACAGGAAAAATGAAAAAAAAAGACGGTCAAAAAAGTTTAATTATTTTTATGACAATTTAAATATGTATTCTAGATTCAAGACTTTTCTAGGAACCATAAACCCACTAGGGAATCCCTATGTGTCTATATTTGGTGTGATTTTGTGAGAGAAAATGGGCCCATAATGAGGTTTATGCCATGGAAAAGACTACCACGTCCTATTGCTCTCTGTAGTGGATAGTGTGCTATGATGCAGGCTCAGGAAGTAGCTTATTCTTTCAGATTTCTAATCAATTGAAGTAGTTTGATCTTATGACATGCTCCTGGTATAGCCAATGAAGATTCAGGATTTAACAATTTAATTGAACAAACATTAAGTAGCTACTGTTTACAAAGCAACTGGGTTCTGTGCCAGGAGAAATATGAAATGTTAACAAGACTTCACCCCTTCCTTCCATGACATTCCAATCCCTGGAAGAGAGGAATGTGTCACAAATACTTTCTCAAAAACTCCAGTGCTTCTATGATCCAATGATGCACATCACAACACATTCTGTGCAACTCTTGGCCTTGATTTTCCATAAGTTCTCTTCAAGAGGGTGCACCCAACATCCTGGTTGCCTTTCTTTCTTTGTCTTGATATCATAAGAGTAAGAATGGATCACTCTGTTAATCTATCATCCTTTGCCCTTGCCACGGGACTAAAGGATCTCTCTTTTAGTGATACATTTCCCAAATGACACCTTTTACTCTTATTCTTCAGAGTTCTTCATCAAGTATATATTGCAGCCTACTCACTCATGATGTTAATTTTCATTTTTAATTCTTAAGAGATCATTGTCTCTAAGTCATACTATATACAATAGCACAGATAATATGGCATTTAAAAGATGTTGTTTTTTTAATTTTACAGGTTTGGAGTATTGCAATTTGGACACCAGATATTCCTCATCTACTTGGTCTTTCCTGTATAGATAGAAAGACCATACACTTTTGAGTGATTACAAATCCATTCTAGGAAGTTTTCCAATGTTTTAGGGTTTTATGTAATCAACATAAGGGCACCTATAAATAGGAAAATCTAAAAGATCTTACCATCCATAAGGAAATTCTCTTTGACTTGAATGCTGTGCAGGATCACTTCCATCATAGTGTTGAATACCTCTGATAAGCATATATGTTCCTGGTTCGTGCCTTACCTGATGTTTTTGACCTGAAGTTCATTGAACAGGATTATTTCTGTTGTTGTATCTCTCAAGGAATCTTGAATAATATGGATATATAACATGGCTATATTAATAATTATAATATAAATAACATAATTATTAATTAGATAATAATTATAATCAATAATATTCATAACATAATATATCTATGTAATGATGTGGATATCATAATATTATATAATATATGATAATATGGATACCCTTGTTATAAAGGATCCTTACAAAATGGTATAGTCCTCTACCAGATCAAAATGATTTTTTTTCTTGCATCAGATACTACTTCTGTGACCCTGGGCAAGTAAGGTAATCTTTGTCAGCCCCAGTATCCTCAATTATGAAATAGGAAAATAAATAATATCTCAAATGAGATAACATATGTAAAGTGTTTTGCAAACTTTTCAGATTTACCTAAATACTAACTATTATGGAGCATACCGTTTGCACCAATTGATTTTACAAATGTTTTCTGTTTTCTATTTGTTGTCCTTCCATTTCAATCTTTAAATGCCCTTGGAATGACTTTTCCTAGTTGGATACCTTGCCAACCTTTCTTAGAACTAGTTTTACTCTCCACTGCCTCTTTCTACTTTATGAGACAGCACTGCTCATAATTGTCCATCATTCTTCCTCGTAAGGTTTTACAGACGACTTTATATTCCAGTCCAGTGTTGCTTTTGCAGCCACCTTTCTATTTGGCAAGTGAGTCAGATGTTTCCTTTTTCCAAGTTGCTCCCTGGGATCTTTTGGTCTCCTGCTGGTAATCACTTTATATTGGTTAAATTTCTGGATAAAATTATTACAGTTGGTGTTATTTCTGTCGTTCATTTTCATTTTGTTTTATTATCAGTTACTTGCTTAAGTTGAGAATTAAGTTGTTTCAATTGTAAGACATATCTTTTTTCTTATTTTTATTCTTTCTTCCCATTTTTTTTTTTTACTAAATCTGATCTTACCTCTGAGGAACTAATGGTCTGTACACAGACCACCAACTTCAGGGAACACTCTCAAGCTTATAATGAATCCTTTACTTTCTATTAAAATACAACTTATTTCATTTTTATGATGTTATTGGTGCTCATGATGTCCAGATCCTACCCATTCTTTTTCCAAAGAAAATATGTTTATTATATTTACAAGTTTTTAACTTTTCTCATGCCTTCTTCTAGAACTATGCTTTCCCATATATTTTATATCCTCCTCACCTTTTCACTGAAGTCCTCAAGTATCAGAGGATACATTGATTTAATTTGTAGGTTCCAATAAGGTTTTTCATAGAATTTGTCTAGCTCTTCATATACACAGATAATGAAATACATGAAATTATAGTCTCCAGGAAAAGAACTAAAGACATGGTCTGGATGGTTTCCTATATCTATGGGTCCTCCCTATTCCTATCTTCCAAGCCCCAGAAACCTCTGATTTAGTCCCTGACTCAGAATCTAAAACTAGGTAAGTCACTCAACCTATTTGGGACATAGTTTGCTTATCTATAAAATGAAGAATAAAAAAAAAACTCCAATATTATTTCAAGCTCCAAACCCATGGACTGATGGTCCATAAAAGAGTCAGTCCTAAGTGTAACCAGAAAAAAATTGACTCTTAGAAAAACTCAATGCTCTTGATGGAATTATTCCTAAATTCCATCAAATAACTGGTCATTTCTCTCAAAACTATCAGCTAAGTAATCAGTGAACGATCATTCCATTGGGTCAAAATGGTAGAACTGGATATTGTGAGTAGAAGCAGTATTAAAAAACCCTAATAAAAGAGGGAGTCATTGAGAGTTTGACTACATCTTCTGCCACTGAAAATCAGCATCCAAAAGCTTTGATGTTGGGAGAGGGGGTATTATAAAATAAGGGACTTATTGTAGAAGGTAGAGATTATTTCCTTTCCTTACACTGTGTATGAGAGAATTAGTGATGCAGGGAAGATGCATAATCAAAGCTAAGGTCAGGTTAGGTTAAAATTCTTTTCAATAATTTTGGACTGAGATCCTTTCTTAAGGGTCTAAGTTGCAGAACATTAGTAATACCAACTAATTTCACGGTCCATGATTGAACATAAGGCTTTAATTCAATTGTGAATTTTTCTCCAGATATTTTTAATAGCAAACACAGTGTGAATTCTTAATATTCAGCCAGAAACTGGCATCGTTATTTATAATACAGGCCAGAAAGTTTTGCAAGCACCTAGTCATTAGTTCTTTTTTTTTTTTACTCTGTCACACTGGAGGAGAAGACTTAATCCATATGATATAGAGAAGGGAAAAAAAGGATTGCTGTGAATCGGATCTCAGAAAGCCAGGACTACTAAGAAGAATTTTCCACACATGCTACAAAATCATCATCTTAGAAATATCATAGGTGCATGTACTGTGTTCAGTGGAGCAAGAAAGCTATATGGTCGGGTTGTTGGGATTAGTCACTTTTTACTCCTCCTCTCTCACCAAGTCTTATTAATTCTACCTCTAAAAGTATCTCTGGGGAACTCACCCCTTCCTCTTCTCCACTGCTGCTTCCCTTGTTAAAGTTCTCCTTACGATATTTAATTTGCTTCCCAACTACTCTTCTTACCTTAAGTCTTTTCCTTCTCCAACTTATTTTGTTGTTAAATCATTTTTCAGTCATCTCTGACTCTCCTTGGCCCTATTTTTGGGTTTTTCTTGGCAGAGATACTGGAGTGGTTGGCCATCTCCTTCTCTGGCACATTTTGTAGATGAGGACCTGAGGCAAACAGGGTTATGTGACTTGTCCAGGGTCACACAACTAGTAAGCCAGATTCAAACTCAGAAAGATGAGTCTTCCTATGTCGGGCTCAGAACTCTATTCACTGCACTATCTAGCTGCTCCAACTCATTGCTACCCTGGAACAAAACTCTACAATGGCTCCCCATTACCTACCAAATTAATTTTAAATTTTACATTTGTCATTCAAAGTCAAACAATATGACTCCAAGTTAGATTTCTAGTATTATCACCTACTCCTTTCCCTCACATGCCCCACTTTCCATCATCTCCTGAATACCTTGCTACCTCCAGGACTTTGTTCATGCCTGGAAGTCTTCCCTTTCTATTGACTGAATCTATCACTCAAGGCCCTACTCAGATGCCATTTCCTCTACCTGTCCTTCTGAAATATCTCCCCCCAGAATTAATAATAATAATAATAATAGTATTTATGTATCACTTCAAGATTTTCAAAGTGCTTTACAGGTTATCTCATTTATTTTAGAGAATTATTTCTTCCTTCCTCTCAACATTTCTTTCATGTGTTCTTCCAAAATTCCCCTACCCAGAATTATTACTATTAATATTATTAGAAATAATAATAATAAGCATTTATATAGTGCTTTGAGATTGGCAAAGTATTTATACTTTATGACACTTGGAGGAATTGAACTCTTTCCTCTTAACTTTCATAGTATTTTGTTCTTTTTATATACTTATATTGCACATATTTGTGTACTATATTGTAAGCTCCTTGAAGACCAGGATGATCCTTAAATCCTACTTTCATCAATCATTATATCCCACTCAGCACTCATTAAAATCTTGAGTGTATAATGTCTATTACCTGGGTATTTAGGCATGATTATGAACAAATACTGAACTAAGATCAGTTACCAACAGCTGCTAGTAACAAGACAGCATGGTAGAATGGAAAAGTCACTGACTTTAAAATTGGAGGATCTGGATTCAGATTTGAGTTCTGATGTTTACTGCCTATGTGACCTTTGACAAGTCATGTTGCTTCCCTGGGCTTCTGCTTCCTCATCTGTAAAATAAATAGATTGAGAGTGACCTCTAAGATTCATTCCTAGATGACCTCTAAGATTCCTTCCAGTTCTAATTTTGGTATCCTATAATCCAATGAGTTGCTTCCCACATCTTAAGAGTTAATGACAAACTAGCAGCTCCTTCCCCATTAACCACTACCATTAGGGACTCTAATCTCCTGTAGACATGAAGATAAGGAATTCCTCTTGGATTAGTATGTGAGACCCTGGCTTAGAGGGCCATTATACATACACTCACACACACACACTCACTCACTCACTCACTCACTCACCCAGGAAAACCAAATGGGACTTGGGGCGGGGGGAGGGTTTACAGCAGAAAGAAACTTGAACATGCAGCACAACACAGAGGCAGAGTTCTCTGTGATACGGCTTTCTCACCACAGACACACGCAGAGACCTCACTCTGCAAACAGAAGAAGAGACCCACAGTCTCTCTCTCTATTGATAGCTACTAAAAATTTAAACAGCTTACAACTGTCTTGCTTCATGGTAGGCGTTTAATCAATGTTTATGGACTTGAACTGAATTATGATGAGTTATTTTAATTTCTTTGTACAGTCATTTAAATAACTATCTAGTAACCAGTTTCAGACTATTGGTCTCCAAAAAAAAGTAGAAAAGATAGCTAAGATAATATGTAAGATAACAAGGAAAATGTGGGGCTTGTAATTATTTTGAAAGAGAATGAAAAGCCAATTTTCAAAATTCCATTTCAAAAAATGTTCAGAGAAATTGACAAACTTATCCAATATCTTTAACCTCCCCCTTTGCAAGCCTGGCTACTGACTAAAGTAGGAACATTTTCCAATAGGCTCAAGAGTTTTTGCTACATGATTTTGAATCTAACTACATGACACTAACCAAGAATCCAGATTAAAACTTTTTAAAAATCTAGTCATTACCCAAATCTTCCAAATGCATATTTATAATTATTTGTAATTAATGATATCATGTAGACAATCTATATGACTGATAAGATTGACATAGGATATGACAGCAGAGGATGAGATGATAGGAGGTCTAACTTCTAATTGAGATATTGTCAAAATGACAAATTTGTCATTTTCTAATTTGCCTTCAAAAAAATCAGAAGTACTGAACTAATTTTACCTATAGACTTTTGACCATTTGAACACAGGTTCTAGTTTTCACACTATAAAAAGTGCTCTCATTTTCTTTTCTATTCCAAAAGACAGACTAATAAAAAAGAAGCTTTAATGCCACCTTCAAGGAAGGCGATAGGTTAGTTAATTTTCTGAGATAATCCTTATGCACCTTTCTGATCAGCGCTGACATTTATTCCTCGCTACTAATCAACCAGAAATATTATGGAAACTCTTTTCAACACTTCATTGATGTAAACTCTCCTTCAACTAATAAAGATAGCAATTCCCCTATGACTTAGTAGATTATTTTAAAAGTTCATTTGACCAGAAACAAAATCACCCTGAGGCCACCACGGTCACCAGTTGCTAACTAGACTATTCCTCAGATATCCATATGTATTTAGTATATTTTAGGCAGAAAGTTGGGTCAGTGGATAGAGCACTAAACTTGAAAATGAGAAAAATCTGAGTTCAAATACAATCTCAGACACTTACTATTTGTGTGACCCTGGACAAGTTATTTAACTTGAAGAGGTTAAGAAGTGGCCAGAATACACAGAAGAACTATACAAGAAAGATCTTGATATCACCAATAACCATGATGGTGTGATTACTGATCTAGAGCCAGACATCCTGGAATAATCGAGTGGGCTGTAGGAAGCATTGCTAACAATAAGGCTAGTGGAAGTGATAGAATGCTAGCTGAGGTATTTAAAATCTTTAAAGATGATACTGTTAAAGTGTTGCACTCAATATGTCAGCAAATTTGAAAAACTGGATTGAAAAAGATCAGTTTATGTCCCAATCCCAAAGAAGGCAATACCAAATAATGTTCAAATTACTAAACAATTGTACTTATTTTGCACCCACCAATGTTATGCTTCAGATTTTGCAAGCTAGATTTTATCAATTTGGGAACTGAAAATTAACAGAAGAGCAGGATGGTTTTCAGAGGCAGAGGAATTAGAGACCAAATTGCCAACATTCACTAGATTATCGAGAAAACAAGGAAGTTTCAGAAAAACATCTACTTCTGCTTCACTGACTACACTAAAGCATTTGACTATGTAGATTACATCAAAATGTGGCAAGTCCTCAAAGAGATGGGAGTACCAGATCATCTCACTTGTCTCCTGAGGAACCTGTATACAAAGCAAGAAGCAATAGTTAGAACTGAATGTGGAACAACTCATTGATTTAAGTTTGGAAGAGGATTGAGACAAGGCTGTATGTTGTTATCTTATTTATAACATGTTCACAGCACAACATAAGAAATGCTAGGCTGGATGGATCAAAAGCCAGAATTAAGGATGCTGGGAGAAATATCAGCAATCTCAGATACGCAGACAATACAACTCTGATAGCAGAAAGTGAAAAGGAATTAAGAAGTCTCTTGGGAAGGTGTATCAGCAAGCACCCTAGCATACCCAGGGTGGCTGCTAGCATGGGTTTTTAGATCTACTTTTCTAAAGGAAAGCAACTCAAAATGGGTCAACAATCTTATTTTAATCAATCAAACATATATCATTTACCTAGTTCAGGGGGAAAAGTCAGCACCCTGAACTTGAGAGAATACAAATACAAGCTACAAACACAAGTTACAAGCAAACAAAGAAACAGATCAACAGATGGGCTTCCAGTCATCTGACCATTGCATCCATACCTATTCAGTTACCAGAGAGGGAAGCACCAACATCTGGGTTTTTCAAAGGGGGAGTAGGGGTGGTGCTCAACAGCTTCCTAGAGTCTCATCTGGTCAAATCACACAACTCTTCTCAAAGTGAGCCCCAAAGCAAAACCTCACATCAGGGTATATATATATAACCTTCTCCTGGCTCAGAGAATGTCACAGCCCTCTTGACCTACTGCCCAATCACAAAGCTTCAAGGTGTGGACATTCCTGAAGAACAAGCCTCCCACCACAGGCTCCATGTGACCACATTCAGCCTATTAGGGGGCAAAGTATACTTTCAAATCTGAGAAGGTTCTCAGAGTCACTTAAGCCACTTAAGCAAGGGCCTAGAGGCAGGGAAGATCTTCAGATTCCCATAACAGAAGGGAGAAAGAAGAGAGTGTAAAAGCTGGCTCGAAGCTTAACATTAAAAGAAAAAACCTAAGATCTCATCACTTCCTGGCAAATGGAGAAGAGAAATGGAAGCAGTTTCCAATTTTATATTCTTGGATTCAAAGATCATTGCAGATGGCAACTGCAGTCATGAAAATTAAAAGATGTTTGCTCCTTGGCAGGAAAGCTTTGGCAAATCTGGACAGCATAGAAAGTAGAGACACCACGTTGTCAACAAAGGTCCACATAGTCAAAGCTATGTAGGTTATTCACTGGGAAGTAAAAGACTGAAGCTGAAACTTAAATACTTTGGCCACATAACGAGAATATGGGACTCATTGGAAAAGACTCTGATGTTGGGAAAGATTGAAGGCAAAAGGAAAAGGTGACAGCAGAGGATTAGGTGGATAGATCGTGTCATGGAAACAATGAATATGAACTTGAACACACTTTGAGAGATAGTGGAGGATACATGGGGTCACAAAGAGTCAGACATGATGAAATGAGTGAACAAAATCCAGCTTCCTTATCCATAAAATGTGAATAATAATAATAGTACCTATCTCACAGAGTTGTTGTGATAATAAAATTAGGTGTTTGTAAAGCACTTTGCAACCTTTAAGGCACTATTTAAATACTACCTATCATTGTGTACCTACAGGTCCTTGCTTTGGGACATAACTTAAAAAAAAAACAGAAAATAGAGAAAAGATCATTTCTTCCACATTCTACTTCCAGGAAAAGCTATTATCCCATAGGGGGTAAGAATTGGGAGCTGTTCTCTATTGTTTTTAAAGATCTCCAGGGATAGCAATTCCCTAACTCCCTCAGGTAGCCTATCAAGTGTTTAGCCACCTTTGCCACGAAAAGATTAAATTCAGTAAACAATTAAGTCCCTGCTATGGATCTCAGTTCCTTCATCTGTAAAATAAAGGAACTAAATTAGATCTTAAGAATTTAAATTTTCATGATGCTTTATGACTTACAAAGCACTTTCCTCACAATAATTTTGTGAGGCAAGTGTTATTATTATTGGAACAGCTAAGTGGCACAGTGGATAGAGCACTGGGCCTGGAATCAGAAGACCTGAGTTGAAATCTAACCTCAGACACTAACTGTGTAACCCTGGGCAAGTCATTTAACCCTGTTTGCTTCAGTTTCCTCATCTGAAAAAAAATGAGCTGGAGAAAGAAAAGATAAACCACTTCAGAATCTACCAAGAAAACTCCAGATGGGATCACAAAGACTTGGACACAACTGAACAACAAAAAAATACTATATTATTCCCATTTTGTAGATGAGGAAATTGAGATTCAGAAAGATAATGGGACTTACCCAAAATCACAAAAGTAATAAGGACTTCAACCAAGATTCAAACTTGGATCTCTCAAATCCAATACTTTCCATTAGACAACACTGCTCTTAAAGGCCCTTTGAATTACACCCTATGTGTAAAAGGCACTATGCTAAGGACTGAGCATATACAGGTGAAATAAATATAATTCTTGCCTTTGCAGAACTAATGGCCTAGTAGGATGGATGATGGATGGGCTCAAATAATTAGTACCACTTAGAATATATGTAAGGGCCTAGTAGAGGTGAAAGAGAAGATTTAAGGAAGAATAGTTAACTTCTGAAGGCAAGGAGATATCAAAGAAGTCTTTATGAAAGGAGTAAGAGTTGAACTAGACCTTATTGGAAGAGCAGGATTTTAACAGTCAGTAATATGGGATAAGCCTATTTCTGGCTTAAAAGATGAAGTGGACAAGTCATTGGGGTATGGAAATAGTAAGGCTATCAAACAGTAAGTAGTGTAATTTAGCAAAGACCCAAGGAAGCTGAAGGACAGTGGCATGAAATAAGACTGAGAAGGAAGATTGGAGTCGGATGTTGAAGGCCTTAGCTACTATTCTAATGGCCCAAGTGTCCTCGGCCCCTGAAACTTCTCCCCGCTGATTGTCTGGTTTCTTCTGGAACCTCTGTTGTAAAGAGGAGGCCCAGGCCATGGATGTCTTTATTCCTCTCTAGGACATACTTCTGACTTTCCGTAAGACTTTCTTTTCCATGCCCCCACCTTCCTTTTCTGTGTGCTATCTCACCTTGTTAGAACAACAACTCCTTGAAAGCAGGAGTTTTTTTTTCTGTTTCTATTTGTATTCCCAGCCTTCAGAGCAGGGCCTGGCACATAATAACCACACAATAAATGCTTTTTGACTTAGTAACTAGTAGGTATGTATTTTATTTAGTAAGCAATGGAAAGCCACTGACTGTTTTTGAGCCAGTGAATTAACATGAGTAGACTCATGGCTTAATGAAACTCCTTTGACAGCAACATGAAATATAGATTGGAAAAGGAAGATCTTAGAGGAAGGGAAACCGGTTATGATTGTTATAATTATCTATAAGAAAGATGAAAAGGCCTTAAAAGAAGGTGAGAGCAATGAGATTGGAGAAAAGAGGCCATGATTCAATTCAATTCACTAAGCATGCGTAAAGTACCTACTAAAATAATACCTAATATTTATACAGCACATTAAGATTTGTAAAAATAAATACATATATGTATACATATATGTGTATAATATCTTTTGATCCCCACAAGAAACTTATGAGGTAGTTACTATTATTATTTCTACTTCACAGATGAGTAAACTGAGGCTAAGTAAATTGTCAAGGTTCACATATCTAGTAAGTATGTGAGATGGAATCTGAACCCAGATTTTCCTGATCCCTAACCCAGGACTTTATGACTCGCCTTCTGCTCTCATGAGGCCTAGCCCAATTGCAGGTAGATGGGCAAGATGGCCTCTCAGATTATATGTATACTATAATCTAAGGCAGATTTTGTGTGCCATATTGCAATCTGGTGGTATCTATGGACACTTTCAAAGAATAGTGTCTTTAGACATGTGAAATAAATACATAGAATTACAAATAAAACTAATTATATTGAAATATTGTTGCCAAAATCTTTTTTAAGTTATTAGACCCCAGGCTAAGAACTCCTTATTCTAAAGGGAGAGCCCCATGCTTCTCTAGCAATCTGTCCACTAAACTCCCTCTCTACTAATTTCTGGTACTGTGTTAATTGTCTAGGACAGAATGAAGAATGAAAAAGTAGCACCCATTCAGAAGATTACATTGTACTGAGGGAAAGGGGTGGGGCAGATAAGAAGTACTAAGGAGGAGATAAGGAGCAGAAAATTCCAAAAAGATGAGTTCTAAGAGAAATCCGTCACATTTTGTGATTAGGATATGTGTGGGTTTTCTTACTGCTATTCAAGGTTATTTCTTCAAATTCTGTCCAGTGAGGAAAGAAACTGACCTCATTGAAATAGCTCATACCTTATCTTTTCTAATTAAATGTTACAACATATTGCTCTTAGGTCTTCATGGTCCTATATTATTTCTGATTTCATTGCTGTTCTCTGCATCCTTTTGAATTTAGAATCATAGAAACCTAGAGCTAAAGAGAATCTCAAAAATTCTTTCAACTTCTTTGATTTATTAACAAGCAAACAGAGGACCTGTAGGGGTGAAATGACTGGTCCAAAGTCACATCGTTCATGACTGGCAGAATCAGTATCTCCTGACTCCCTATCAGAGCTCTTTCCCCTGAATTCCTCTTAAAATTGGACCAAATTGGAGAGATTGTCAATTTTGTGTGTGTCTGGGAGGGCTTAGAAAAATTAAGAGCAGCCTATAAATTCCCATGATTCCCAGAACTGTTGAAATCCCCAGTACTATTTGTAAAATTCTTCATGGCAGTGACATCCATCAATGACTGGCATACCCTTAGGAAATGGAGGAAAAGTATTCAACTCTGTTGGGGGAAATCATTATTTCCTAGCAGTAGTTACTTGTCTCAGAAATTTATAAGAAACAAGCCCCTTCTCCAGACCAGCCCTGCACAGAAAAGGCACTATCTTTCATTGCCCAAGGTCCCACATCATGATCTCTAGATACATAAGGAGACAGGAGGGCTTAACTACCTCACATGCTCCAGAAGGGCATCTGGATCTCATCACAGCAAGTACTTGAAAAATAAGCATAGGTCCAATACTAGGAAAGTGGAGAGGAGGAAAAAAGAATAATTATCAGGTCCTGCATTTATAGTTTTTACATCCTTAATGCCTTAAAATATTCCATAGCTATGATTTGAATTATTCTCACATCATTCGTACAAAGGACCCAAAGTTAAACTAAGTAATTTAGATTTTCTGACCACTGTGGCTATCACTCAATAATACATTAGTCACCACCATCTATGAATAGGATATCTTGACTAAAATACTAGGCAGAGAGGTGGCCCAGCGGACAGAGTGCTGGACTTGTTAACAGGAAGACCTGAGATCAAATCCTGCCTTAGACATTTATTAACCACATAACTCTGGGTAAGTCAATTTAACCTCTTGGCTCCAGTTTCTTCATCCATAAAATAGGAATAATAACACCTGCTTTCTAGGGTTGTTGTGAAAATCAAATGAGACAGCATATGTAAAGCACTATTCAAACATTGAAGTTCTACATAAATGCTGGTTATTACTATAATTATTATTTATTATTAAAGTCATAGTTTCATTTAAAATCTCAACAATTATTTATAGGTCATCCTGAGAAAGACCAGTGTAGTAGAAAATGGATAAATGGCCTCATTGGGATACTTCAATTACTGTAATGCCTATGCCCCATATAAAACTTGCCCTGGGGAGGTCTGAGTTGGGACTAAGGCCATTTATCCACAATAATCAATATATGTAGAGCATTTGGAGACCCTCTCTGGAAATGTGGTTGAAACCTGCCAATGGTAATTCATCATTAAGGAACTAATTTCTTCTCCTCTTAATAAAGTCACTGAAGAAAAAATATTCTGGATTTGACATTAAAAGACTTGTGATCTGCTATTTACTAATTTATATGACCTTGGGGAAATGACTTCACCTCTCCTCATCTGTAAAATGGGGATGAGAATACTTCCACTTACTACATCACAGACGATCAAGTAAAACAAAAAATATGTCAGTAAATTACTCTGGATATTTCATAGGTTCTTTGGAACCCTAAGGAGCTATATCATAATGCAAGCTATTATTATTTTTCCTCTGCTTCACACCTCCAGCAGAACATAGAAATGTATCTGTTACAAGTGTTCTTTTATCTACATGGATTCCCTACAAAGTATTATTTTGAATGAGTTTGACAAGGTAAAATCCTAGACACCACGCAGCTGAATCAACAACAGAACACATGACAGTTTCTTTAATACACAAATATAGCTACACAACTGCTTGGTCTCTCTGTGGTGGTTTTCCTGGTGCAAAGTGATACAAGGCTCTTTTCAGATTCATTTGGTACTAGTGAGCTAAACATTCTGGTCTTGAAAAGTACCACCCATACTGACCACCACCACCACTCCCCCTTAGCTCTTCTGCACTGAAAAGGTTCAGTTCACAATGGGAGCTAGGTTAAGACTCATAACAACTGCATAGGTGATAACTCTATAAATCAGAAGGGGACTCTTGAGGGTGTTTTCAGATCAAAGCACGACTGTTCTTCAGGAACTGAAAAACTCCACACTTAAGCCTCTGATTTCCATGAGTCATTAAGAGTTATTGTGCAATAAAATTGAATTAAATTCTTAGTTCATTGGCATGTCAGCCCATCAAGCAGATATGTACACTATAAGGAGATAGGGAGGCTGTGGGGGCTAGGAAGGGGAGAGATTACAATCCTCTGCCCATGAGGAGGTTGTCTCTTGCTATGGGAGCCTCTCCAGAGGCAAGCAATTAATGGCACTTTTACATAGGATATTCAGGAGTGTAGAGAAACTAGGCAATGTGGAACAGTGGAGAGAGCATGGGAATTAGAGTCAGAGGACTCAAGTTTAAATCCCACCTCTTACCCTCAAGTCACTTGACCCCTCTCACTGTTTCCTTGATGACTTTAAATTTAAGATCTCTCAAAGGTCTAGGTCTCTGATCCTGTGATATGTATGTAGAGTATTGAGGGCAGAGGTGGGAGAGGGGATGGGCAATGGAAAGGTTGAGAAACTGGCCTCTAGTGTAGTGTGTACAAGAGCTCAGGATGGGGGGGCATGTGGTTGAGGGAGGACAGAAGGAATAGACAAGAGTGTGAGGCTGGGAGCCCTTTCACTCATTAGCATTTGTCTTAGATCTCCTTCCTCTATTATTATAGGAAGGGCTCTTTAAGGCTAAAACAAACTTGTCCTTTATGCCTACTATTGAGCAGGCTACTCTTTAATACTGGATTAGTTAAAACAATGGACAGCTAGGTGGTGAAGTTTAAATCCAGCCTCAGTTCTTCATCTGTAAAACAAATTGGAGAAGGAAATGGCAAACCACTCCAGTATCTTTGCCAAGAAAACTCCAAATGGAATCACAAAGAGTTGGACACAACTGAAATCAATGAACAGCAAAAAGTTACCTCAATGAAAATGTCCATACCTTGTATAGGAGGGTGCCTTTTTTAAAAATTCCTTCTTTGTTATGAACTTAATCATATACATACACACACACACATACAAAAATTCAATATAATAATATCTAACACATATAATACTTTAAAGTATGTAAATGTGAGAAATAATTCATTTGGACTCCTATTAATCGGTTTGATATTTTATATAAATCATATAGGGATAGTTAAGTGATCTTATGGTAGGCCTCAAACTGTAATGTAATATTCACTATTTGTTTACCAAGTTATGAAGTTCATTTGCATAACCACAAGAATGCTGACAAAGATATCCCCATCCTGTTTTGTTCAGATTCCATGTCCAAACCCAGCATGGCTGGGATGCATTGATGCTTTGGAAAGGCTCCCGACTTATTTTTCTACCTCCAGACCACTCTCTCTTGTCCAACATGAGCAAGTGACTATTTTATGACCACTTAGTCCATGGAGATACCTCATGCTTTGCCCAACCTGTGAGCCCCCTGCTGATATGTCATTTTTTTGACCCTCAAAAGCAAAATCCATCAACCAATGGGATTCTGTATTTTGTGTAGCCCCTTTAGAGGGTTCAGGTATCAAATCTGGTACCAAACCTTATAAAAATAAGGTCCTGGAAGAAGGAGGCATCTCAGATAGTGAGGAAAATCTTAGATCCACTTCATTAGAGGGGACCATGGACCCTTTAATAAAGTGCCATTGGCTCAAAGCTCTACTTCAATCTCTTGTATTGTAAGTTGGACAATTATAATCTACACACACACACACACATACACACACACACATAAAATCTCATATGATCTTCACAACAGCCCCATGAAGTGGAAGTTGTTTTTATCTCCATTTTATAGATGAGGAAACTAAAAGATATTAAATGACTTGCCCAAGGTCATAGCTGGTAAGTGACTAAGGCAGGATTCAAACTCAGATCTTTCTGACTCCAAATTCTAGCTGCTACATCACCATTGATAAGAAACTTAGAGATGTCTCCAAGGTAAGAACAATGACCTTATTCCATGATCTTTTTGAACCCCACCAGCTTCCCTAGGTCACATCTTCTCTTCATATGTATATAAGAATGTCAGCCCACGGTACTGTCTGAAAAGGACACCCAAGATCACTTTGTGAACAAGAATCGTAGTTGATCTCAATGACAGTCACTCTCCACCTCAATATCTATGATTCCATCAAAGGCCCTAAGACATTATCTAGTCCAAAGCCCTAATTTTGCAGGAGAACAGAACCACCAAGTGGTTAACAATTGCCCACAGTCACACCAGTCATGATTATCAAAGGCAGAATTAGAAAATGAACTTCCTGACTCTAAATTCAATAATGACAATAGTTTACATTTCTAAATGACTTTCAGGTTTGCAAAGCACTTGACTCCCAACAGCCCTAGATAGTAATAGTGCCATAGTCAGTGACTCCATTTTGTAGAATATTTGAGTCTATTAGTGAGTCTGGCTAACTTTCTCATGCCCTAGTTCTTGTGTATCAGTGTCACTGCAATATTGTATCACCTGGCCCAGAGCACCATGAGTTTTTAAGACTTCCGTCAGTGGATAATGTCAACCTCAGAACAAGTACAAGACCCTGATGATTTCTATAAAGATGGCAGTCCATTGAATAAATCAGTCCAATCACCTCCTCCCATTTAAAGGAAGTGTCAGGATGCTAAACCCTGATACATTTATCACATGAGATACCTATCAGCTATTTAGGCCTGATATATTAATCAGGGGAGAATAAACCTGGATTGTTCACTAGGTTTAAGCAAGACCTCTTTGAATCAAAGACATTTCAATAGGTTCCAAGAAAAAAAATCTGTTCCTTCTCCAATTTTCCCGTAGCAATAGCCCAACCACAGCAGGGTACAGCAGAATTGCTGTCTTCCTTCTTCTAAGCAGTCAACCTTGCTATTCTTCCCCTAAAGTCCTGTAGGTTTTGGGCTTTCATATCATACTATTGACTCATAACAAGCTTGTAGACCACTGAAAACCCTGATTTCCAATCCAGTCATTCCATCATTTACTTGTGCAGCTGAATGAAACTGTAGGACTTTGGTTCTGTCCCTAGGGATCTCATCTTTCTAGATTCAGCCCACTGGCATCTTCTTGGATCCCGATTCTGTTGGTATTTTTGTATAGAGAGCTATTTATTCTTTTCTATGCTGCCTCTGTTGCTACTTAGCATTTTAAATGGTGAATTTATGCAAAATTGAGCCTCTACCTACTTAACTCTCATGAGGCAGATCCCAGAACCAGACCTTTTGCAGGTGAGTGCTTAATAAGCAATATTTTATAGTGTTACAAAAACTGACCTAATTCTGCTCTGATTATCTGTGTCATTATCCTTTGGGCAGTTGGTACCAATTAGCTGAAGAGAAGTGGAACACATGCCATATTTAATCTCACAAAAAATAATGCAGAAAACTTTTTTTAATGTCATATATCTGAGTTGATTCCTTATCTAGTAGCAAAAGCAAAGACTAGGTCCTTTTTAAACTCCTTCCTAAGTTGCTATTCTTTTTTTTGTTTTATTTCTTTTTTTAAAAAAAATTCAACATGATCAGACATCTGTCTCAAATTCTGCCCTGATTTAATTTAATTCAACCTGTTTAAAGTAACAGAGTTCAAAAGTATTCAAGGCATTTACTAAGTACTGGGATTACAAAGATTTTTTTAAAAAATGACAGTCCCTGACCTCAAGAAGGTTTACAAAAAGGAGGATAAGATGTACACACACGCTCACAAGTGATACTGGTAGAATCTCATCTTCTTTCCAGGCATATTTCACATTATCTCCCTCACCCACTTAGTTCCATACAAACTGACCTACTTGCAGCTTCCTTTAAATGACAACCCATCTCCTCCTTCTGTGCCTTTGCAAATGTTCTTCCCCCATATCTGGAATGCTTTCCCTCTTCACTTCCTTCTCTTGGAATACTTAGCTCCCATCAAAGCTCACTTTAGAAGCTATGATCCTAAGTGGATTTGAAGTCATAGATTGCTGGAACTGCTAAGAATCACATAAGTAAAATATATGAATGTAAATATAGCATGTATCCCTGCATATACACAGATACACACAAAGCAAATATACAAAGTGAATGAAAAGAAATTTCAGTGGTAGGGGAGGTGCTAACCATTGTGGGGAATAGAACCCTACTCAAGCCATTGATGATACAGGGCCACTGATGGCTGCTCCTCACTGGTTTCCAACAGATGCAGCTCCATTGGAGGTATCTCTCCTGGCCACATGGTCTCTGCCAGATAGTGCTCCACCAAACCCTGCTCAACTGCTTATTGTTCTACGAGATGTTGTCATGCTTTTTACATAGGCTTTTCCATACATGGGTCTACTAGACATGACCTGGGAAGCTTTTTTCTACTTCCAGCTTCTGGCTTCTGCCACCTCTTTCTCATGAGAAGAGTTGGTCTGCAATGTTCTTTCAGTTCAAAAGTTAAAGGTTTTTCAATAGCTCTTTGAGGAATACAGCTTTTCTTGGCCATAAGAACAGCATTAATCCTAAAATATCTTTCTCAGCCCTTTCTTTTAATTCCTTACACAGTCACCTGTTTTATTCTCTTAAGAGTCTTGCCTCTCATCTCTAGCAAAAGATTCTGAACCCAGGTGTCAGCTATTTAGAGCAAGATGAGATCTCCCAGATATCTCATGGCAATTTGTGCCCTCTTTTCTTTGAACCCAAATTCTTGGTGCTGGGGCTTGGATCTCAGTCACATACTTCTTAACTTCTGGTAGATATTTCTTAATGTGCACTGATTTACATCACTGAAGTCTAGAATATTACTATCACCACCACCACCTTGTGATTATCCATGATGTAAGGGCTATTTGTCCAATAACTGGAGAATTCCAGGATTTGGGGTTCCCCAGTTTTCTCAACTACTAAGCCCTTTCACTTTCCCATGTACATGGGTAGACAGAGAAAAAGGCCTGTGCCAGAGAAAAGGCTCAGTTCAGGTAGAAAAAAGGTATTTGCCTCTTCTTCCTATCTAGTCAGATGCCAGGCCTTTCTTATGTAGATATACCTGCAAAGTTTGAAAGGGGTTTGAGTTCACAGATCTGCTTACCTATACATATATTGTCTCCTTCCAATAGGGCGTAAGCTCCTGGAGGGCAAGAATTGTTTTCATTTTTGTTTTTAAATACCCCAGAATCCTACACAGCACATGGCACACTGTAAACGATTTTTAATAAATGCTTACTATACTGAGTTAAGTGGCATAAGAAAAAATGAGCTACCCAAATAAAGTGTTCTAGGAAACCTTGAGGAGGAAGAAAGCCAACCATCCTCCTGCCTTCATGTAAGCCATCATTAAAAGCAACTTGCACAGAAGCTTTGTGGTTTCGTTAGCTGATTAATATAAAATTTAATTAAAAGTAAATGAATGCTTCTCAAGTATGAAGTCCTTCTGCATGTGAACAACTACCTTTTCCTTAATAAATATTATCAGGAGGTTGTTTTGTTTCTTTTTTAAAAACGGTAACTTAGATAATGTCTACCAACCGAAGGAAAGCAATTTGGAGCTAATAAAATGAGACCGTTTCAGGTGCTTGGGTTCAAACTCAAGTTAAACACTGAAAAAAAAAAAAGCAAGCAAGGCTGCCACGAAATAAAGAGCGTGGTTATGAACTGTGGGTGGTTAGATAATCAGAATTGCAGAATGCTTCCAAGCTGTTCTTTTCCCTTCCTGGAATTCCCAGCAAGCCCTTTCAGCTTTGCTACACAGGAACAAGGCAGTAATCAATGGGAATTAGCTTGCGCTAACAACCCAGAGTGGCTTTTTTTAAAAGCTTCCCTACTTTTTCACTGTATATCAACACTGAACCACAGTCCCCAACCCCCCTCCCCAAAATATAACACATTTTAAATAGTTTCCTTTTTCTTTTCTTTTTTTTATTTTTACACTGTCATTTTGCAAGAAGTGATTACTTCCCAGGGCTGTGGCTGACAGGCCCACCCAGAGTAGGTGTGATGAGTGAGAGCTGCTTCTCTTGCCTTCCGGCTACCCAGATAAGGGAGAGCCGAAGATTGCTTTCAAACATAACAGAGTTACTGCCTGAATGTCTTGAATTGTTCTCATATTTCCTTTTATTTTTGGAAAGGGTTTAAACAGGATTTATGGCTGCGTCTGTCTAATGGGCTCCTGCAAAATTATGACTTCGGTCCTGCCTACCTACCACCCTTTTAGATGAGTTTTAATGAAGACATAAAATACAAAGATCAAGTCATGAGGGGGAGTAGAGAAAAGGCATTTTGTTAGCACCTGTTATTCTCCCGTCTTGTGGGGATGGACACACACCTACAAGATTGCCAGTGTTAACCCAGAGACTCATGGGGAGTACTGGGAGGGTGAATGAAATATAGTCAAAGGAGTCAGTCAAGTGTGTGCTGGATTCCTGTGATACTATGCCAATGATTACTGAGCAGAGGAGCCGGCTCAAGCCCAGCCTCTGACTACCCCTTCAAGAGCAGATCTCACAGACCGGCATTTTCCTTGCAATGCCAAACATAAAACCAGAAGGAAAAGATCAGCAGAACCAAAGTAGGGCATCTGTGTGCTCCAGGACAGGCTTGAATAGTGGGGTCTCTATGTTTCTCTATCTACCGGGGGTTTGAAGCCTTTGCTAAAGCACATATGACTCGACTTCACAACAGAAAGGTCTTACCAAGAAAAGCAGAATTTTCTGGCATTTAATACATGTGTATTTATAAAAAGTTATGTTAAAAAGTATCCCTTGTTGCTCTGCAGGCAGTTGCTTAATAATATCCTGCATTTATGTAACACTAAAAGGCTTATAAAGCCACTTATGTCTTCACCAACTCTAGTTAAAGCCTTCAATATCTCTCATTAGGAAGATTACCCTTTAATGCCTTTTACTGAGTTTCCCTACCTCAAGTGTCTCCTTATTCCAATCCAACCTCCCATTCATCTCCCAAAGAGATTTTCCTAAAGCATTGATCTGACCATATCACCTCCATCATCACTACCATGACTCATTAAACTCCAGTGGTTCCCTATTACCTACAAAATGAAATATTTCTAGAATTTAATATCAAGAACTTATCGTTCTTCACATATAACAGTCCATCTCCCCACTCCAGACCTTTAAACGACTGACCCCCAAACCTGGAATGCTCTCCCTCTTCATCCCTGTCCCCTAGCTCCTTTGGCTTCTTTTAAGACTCTGCCCAAATCCCACCTTCAGTAGGATGCTTTTCTAAAATTAACCTGGGAAGGTAGGATGTTTGAGAAAGTTTCAATATATATGGTGAAGACCTCTAGTATGACAGTGATAGTTGGGGTAGAGAGAAAAGCTATGAGTTATTGAGGCAGTAAGGAGAGTGGGGAGTGAGAAAGTCAAAATAACATCTAACGGAATCTTGATTGGGTGATAAGTGTGGATTGAATAAACCTTAAAGGAAGAGACATCAATGAGTGGTACTCATAGCAGGAGAGTCTGGAACTTACAATAAAGAGTAAGGAATATTCTGACTTCACCACCATGACCAGTATGTCAGGAGGTATGAGGGAAAGTACAAACTTTATGGGAAAGGGTGGCCAGGGAAGCTGCCATCAATAGAGAGTAAGGTCTCAGAGAAAGCAAAAAGCAAGAAAGAAAAAGGAAACATTTTAAGGTGAAAATATTTGTTAATTATGAAGCAGCCATTAAGGAGAGCACAGTGGAAGGGGCAAATAGATTTAGAGTGGGGTATTTGGGGTTCAGAGTTGAGAGATATGGAAGTAAGGGAGTGAGGAATGGGGACTAAGATTTGTACAATGACAGTTAGGAGTTCAGAATCACTGGGATGGGGACAGCATGACATAATGGGAGTATGCCAACCATTCTGATCTTCAAATAATTGAAGGGCTGTGACTAGAATCAATCAGCCATCATCAATAAACATTTATTAAGTGCCTTCTATGTGCTAGACACTGTGCTAGAGATATAAAGACAAAAGAAAAACTTTGCTGTCAAGGAGCTTGCAGTCTTATGAGGGAGAGAACAGGAAAATAATTATGCACGAACAAGATATATGCAGGACTGAATCAACTGAACAACAATGAACCAGAATGAGGGGTTTTCTGATTTCCTTACCTCTGCCTCTTTGGATCCCCAGTTTCCTTTAAAGCTCAGCTGGAACACAAATTTCTGTTCTCTGTGAGGCCTTTCCTGATCATTCCCAACTGCTAGTACTCCCTATTATCTTGTACTTAACATATATTTGTATAAATTTATTTTGTGTATACTCATACATGTACATATTATCTCTTCAATAGAATGCTAGTCCATCAGTCAACTAGCATTTGATAAATGCCTACTATCTGCCAAGCACTGCACTAAGCACTGGATGCAAACTCATTAAGTCAAGGACTATTTGATTTTTGTCTTTTTTTCTCTCCAGTACCTAATATAGTGCTTAGCATATAGTGGGTGCATAATAAATGATTATCGACGAAATTAGGTACCTAAAAGTGTTATGTAATGAATAATTCCGCTATACTTGGTCAGTCTATAACTGAAAGGCCACTTTCCATTCTTAGTATCATATTTTGTAAGGGACTCCAAACCGCATTATGTCCATAGTCAACCAATTAATAGTTGAAAGAATTGCAGGTTTTTCACTTAACTAGGAAAACAATAAAGGCAGACATGATAAATGTCTTTGTAATATTTTTAGGAACACTATACAAAGGAGAAATTTGGCTTATCCTATTCATCCCCAGAGGGCAGAACTAGAATGAAGGAATGGACATTACCGGAAGGCAGATTTCAGTTCAACAAAATGAAGAATGAGCTAGTAATTAGAGCTATGCAAAAATGTATTGTACTGTTTGGAAAGACTTTTAAGAATTCTGATCAATGGAAAGTCCAAAGAAATTGAAAAGGACTAAGGAGGAAGCATGCTACCCCATTTCTGACATAGAAGCAATGATATACATGGAAATTGTGTAGATTTGTTTTATTTGACAATTACATTGTCATTACATATTACATTGTCAATAATCATTGACTATTACAATGATTAGAGTTTTTTTCCCCTTTTTATGGAAGAGATGGAATTCAAAGTCAAGAAGTGTGCTGGGTATAATATTTCCTCCTCCTCCCTGCCCCTTGCAAAAAGAAGGAAAGGTCATTGAAGCCTGTTTAAGACCCAGAAAGGAACAAAAAGAGGTCCAAAGTGAAAACAGATGAAGAAGGACAGTTTTGAAAGCAACATGTCAAGAGGTTGGTTAGATAGATAGATAGATAGATAGATAGATAGATAGATAGATAGATAGATAAACAGATAGATGGATAGAGACAGACAGACATATATACATATATTTTAAATAGTATCTTATTTTGTTACTCAATTTCATGTCAAAACAAATTTTAATATACTTTTCTTGAAGTTTTGAGTTCCAAATTCTATCCTTCCCTCCCCTCCCTCCTCCCTGAGATGGTAAGCAATCTGATATAGGTTATATGTATGTAATTGTGTAAAACATTTCCATATTAGTCATTTTGTACAAGATGAGAAGGAGAGGAAGAGAGGAAGAGAAAAAGGAAGGAAGAAAGGAAGGAAGGAAGGAAGGAAGGAAGGAAGGAAGGAAGGAAGGAAGGAGGGAAAGAGGGAGGGAAGGAGGGAGGCAGGCAAGGAAGGAAGGAAGGAAGGAAGGAAAGAAGGAAGCACATGCATCAGTCTTATTCAGACAATACTAGTTCTTTCTCTGGAGACAAATAGCATGTCTCTTTATGAGTCCTTTGGGATTGGCTTGGAGCATTCATTGTATTGCTGGGAATAGCTAAGTCATTCACAATTGATCATTGTATAATATTGCTGTTACTATGTACAATGGTTCTGCTGGTTCTGTTCACTTCACTTTGCATCAGTTCATGTAAGTCCAAGTTTTTCCAAAATCATCCTACTCACCATTTCTTATAGCACAATAATATTCCACCAAATCATGTACCACAGCTTACTTGGCCATTCCCCAATTGATGGACATCCCCTTGATTTCTAATTCTTAACTACCACAAAAAGAGATGTTATAAAAGTTTTTGCAGAAATAGGTCATTTTCCATTTTTAAAAAATTACTTTGGGATACAGACCTAGCAGTGGTATTGCTGGATCAAAGGGTATGCACAATTTTGAAGCCTTTTGGGCACAGTTCCAAATTGTTCACCAGAACAAATGGATCAGTTCACAACTCTACCAACATTGCATTAGTGTCCTAGTTTTCCCACATCCCTCCATCATTTATCATTTTCCTTTTTTATCATATTAACCAGTCTGATAGGTGAGAGGTGGTACCTCAGAGTTGTTTTAATTTGCCTTTCTCCAATCAATAGTGATTTAGAGCATTTTATATGACTATAGATAGCTTTGATTTGTCTGAAAACTGTCTGCTCATATCAAAGCATATATAATAGAAATTCATGATTTCACATGTAGCCCTTTCTTCTATTTAACTTCACATATGAAAATATTCTCTTTCTTTCTGTCATTCATTAAATTTAAAATGTTGCAGTGCTTTATGAGGTAAGCAACTCTCCACCATTGAGTGGTGTTTAAGTAGAGGCTAGAGAATTGTACCTTAGTGATGTTATAGAAAAGATACCTTTATAATGGAACATAAATTTAGATAACAAATTCTATGTACCTTTCCAAGCCTAACATTCTAGGATTCCCCAACTCACTTTAATTCCTCAACATTCTCTAAAGAAATTACTTCCTTGCTTTTTTGTTTATTGAAACATATGGCTATGTATCATATGCAGATATGCTTATTCCTAAGATATTTTCATATTTATACATATTTATATTATGAAGACTATCTTAACATATCATATCAGCCTTGAGGCACACATTGGGGAAGGATGGGAAGAACAGAGAACACATTGTGTGTGAAAGAAATTATCACCTCAGTTTTGAGTTCTCTGTGGTACTTACTTTTATCTAACACTTCCAAATATTCTCTTATTATGAAAACATAATCTAAAATGTTCTATAGGATTACACAATTAAAATTTAGTTGTGTTAAAATCAGGTCATGGAACCCCCTGAAACTGTAAACTCCCAAGAACACTTCTTAGCATGGTTCCAGTTCCCTTTCATCCCTTCCTTTCTCTCCTGCAGGCCCCAGAGATTGGTCTGCTTGCACACCTATGCCTTCCACTGCCTCCTATTTCACCTGGGTTCCTCTCCTTCAAACATCCTTCATGGATCCCATGGAATGGGATCCAACTGAACAGTTTATCACTTATCCTGCTGTCTCTCTACAACATGCCTTAGAGAAACATGGAAAGACTTGGACCTATGAAGGAAGATACTATACACCTCCAGAAAAAGAAATGACAAATAAAAATATAGATAGATAGATAGATAGATATAGACAGATAGCAGATAGTTATAGTCTTAGATATATGTATGTGTGTACATGTAACATATATAGACATTTATATATGTGTGTATGTATACACATACACACACACACACACACACACATATATATGTATGTATATATATTCATGTTTAAGGTAGCCTTCTCTAGGGCAGGATGGGGAAGGAAGGAAGAAAAAATAAAATAAAAAGTGCACAGCAGAGAACACAAGAAAACTAAGAAGGAAGTATAGAAATGCTGGGTAGTTTTGAAAACAATGTGTAGTACTTATTACAAAGTTGGTTTTTTTTTTAAAGCAAATAATTTGAAATGAAAATTTATTGTTTTATATTGAATCCTCTGTGTTCTGGTTCATGGAAATGTTCTTATTTTTCCTTTTCTCATTTTGTATTTTTTTAAATGAACAAAAAATTAAAATTAATGTATAAAACAAGCTTGCAATCATGTAAATGGTTCCTAAGAGTTCTATCAGTTATAATTGCAAGAGATAGCACAGGACAGGGTAAATCACAAAGTTAGACATTTAAAATCTTTTTTTTTTAATTTAATTTTATTTTTTGCTTTTTTTTTTTGAGGGCAGTTGGGGTTAAGTGACTTGCCTAAAGTCACACGGCTAGTAAGCGTGTCAAGTGTCTGAGGCCGCATTTGAATTCAGATTCTCCCAACTCCAGGGCCCATGCTCTATTCACTGTGCCACCTAGCTGCCCCGACATTTGAAGTCTTCAAACAATAGTTATCCTAGGTGTTCACTGGAATCCAGTCCAACAAACAATAATCACATTCTCCAGGCAAAACAATGGTCTAGGTGCAAGGGCTTCAAAGACAAAAGCCCAAACAGTCCCTTTCCTAAATGAACTTAAATTCTAATAGGGATCTAACTAGAACTCTTCCTAATCTTTCTTAGATTCTGTGTTATTTCCACATTTCTAGATCTCATTTATTTTAAGATTTATCTCCATTAAACCTGCCTAGGCTGAGCCAGCTGGATCTCACACTTGATTACCTATCCCTTCCTCTTTCTCTCGTGCAAGACAAAAAATTTTTAATTTATGGAATAAAACAAGCATTTCTATAACAGTACAAGAAAAAGATGAACGTACATGAAACTACAAATCTATTATGTGCAACTTATTATTCCTTTCAAATATTCAGCAAAATTACCATGTAAATTTTTCTCCCCCACGCCCAAGATGGCTATCATTAGACATAAATAGGTGGTGTGTGTGTGTGTGTGTGTGTGTGTGTGTGTGTGTGTATTAGTTATAAGAACAAAGGGTCTAGAACAGGTTAAGTAACTTTCCCAAGCACCATGCAGATTCCAGAGCAGAGACAGGCATAGTTCCTGATTCTTGATTCTGAAGGTATCTTTACAATTTCTGAGGATACCTACTCAATACCATTGAAAACACCATGACGACAACACTAAGGACATGGAAAGAGTTAGGACATTTGTGGACTGATACATTATTCAAACTTAGCTTCAAGGTTAATCATAGGACCACAATTTTAGATCTAGAAGGGACGTTGCAGACCATCTGGTCCAACCTCCTCATTTTATGGTTTTTAGGAAAGTAGATCCCAGAGATATTCAGTGACTAGCCAAAGATCACACCGGTAGTGAGTGGCAAAGTCAAAATTTAAAGTCCAATGTTCTTTCTACTTCACTGCAATACCTATCCAAATCCAATTATAAATCAGGAAAATCCCCAGGGTACAGGGCCATGAAGCAGCAGTCTACTGTCCCTGGAAACTCAGAAAGTACAAAAACTGCAGGTCATACCACAGGCCTCCTGGCAAGCACCCAATTATTTTTTGCTATGTCCAATCCTAACTACCTGCAAGATACCTTACTCTTCATTATACTGGGAACATTTAAAAATTAAACAGGAGCAGGGATGGGTAGAATTATATTAACTTGATCTAGACAACAGCAACATGTCTAAATGCTGTACTCCTTAAAAAGCTAGAAAGCTATGCAGTCATAGAAGAGAACAAAAGTAACATGACATCGAGTACATAAAAAGCCATTTGGGTATTACCCTGAAGGCCAACCCATTTGGAGGATCAGCCCATGTAAAGGTGGAAAATTTAGGGTGGACGCCAAGCAGCCCAACTGCCATTAGGAATTATGTAAAAGTCTAGCTAATTAAGAATACAAAAAAAACACAAAATTGGCAGCTGCTTGACTTTTATTAAGGAAAATAATAGTTTCGGTTGCTTAATTGGGTCATAAAGGTCATGCCGTTGCTGATGTTCCTGTAATCCCTTTAAGGTTGTGAAAGTCATCAGTGTTTCTCTTTGGGCTTTATACAAAGGCAAGGAGGAAAGACCAAGATCATAAAAATTATGTGGTGCCATTTTCACAGTAATAGATTGTCATACAATAAAAACGATATAGAGGATTTAAAATTCCTAGGGTTTTTTTCATTCACCTGAGTTATTACAAGTGTTATTATTTACATCAGAAAAAAACTGCTCCTGCACCAGGAACCATTTTCTTCATTAATACATCTAAAAATATTTATTAAGGCTTATACCATGTGCTAGGTACGAATGTGGAGCTTTACTATGTAAACTAAAACAAAAAGCAATCTTCTCACAATTACACTCTATGACTACTATTCATTCACATATTAATTCACTCAGTAATGACCTTCTATGTGCAAGACACTACCTTAAATGCTGATCCTCAAACTTAGACACATACGTCTGCCAAAAGACACTGGAAGTTGACCTGTAGGCACACCTTCATGGTATTGTAATACAAGATGTTGCTCTGTGATTTTATTTATCTAGTTACTGCTTTTGGTGATCATTTGGCATCGGGTCCCAAGCTTTACAGAGCTTCATTTTCATTGATTATGCCATTGCTTATGCAGTTTCACAGGCATTTGGATACAAAGATGAATTTAGAAGCAATACCTTTGATAGTCTTTGATGCTTTTAAAAGTAGAAAGGAATTTGGAGCCTTTTGGAGTACTTACTAGTACTCCAAAAGGCTCCAAATTCCTGCGGATAAAAAAAGGATTATAGATCATGGTAGTGCCAGTTGGAACTAGTTGTACCCCCCCTGACCTTCTATAACATTTAAATACTGATCTTAGAACAACTCACTTTGTCACTGAAAGACAGAGACTTGACTTCAGAGTTGATTTGAGTTCACTCTCCACGGCTTTGGATGTAGGGGCCATTCACGTGAAGTCATCATAACAAAATGTTCTTTATGGGGTTGGGGGAGATGGTACCTCAGGCATTTCTTACAGGTAAGCTTGCTTGGTGATTTAGTCTAAACCTGAGAATATTTTATTTCATATCAGATGAGAACATTCTATATAGTTTGCTGTTTAAGTTAGAACACTTTTTTTCTTCCAAAGAAATTGAGATTATATTCATATTTTGCCAAATATATCAAGGCAATTTGTATGGACTTTACTTTAAAGCATTTACTTTAAAGGACAGTCTATTTTTGTCTTAGCCTACTACTGGAGCACATGGTAGAAAAATATGTAGAGGTCAAGATATAGGGTTATTTGTTTCTCCCTGAATTTCACATTCGCATAGTAGAGATAAGGAATACTTCAAGAGAAGAGACTATTTACCATATTCTAGAGCAGTTCTCATGAGTAGTAGCTGCCCATTTAATCCTGAAAGAGCTAAGGCCAAATTCTTAATTCCTTCCTATTGCCTACAGTTAGATATTGATTAAAAGGATCCATATTCTTTCAGAAACACATAGACTTGAATGGTTGCATTCTAAGGATAATATGCCAAATCAAACAACATGCCAGGCAGGGATAAATACTGATTACTCTAATGAGGAGCTCCGCAAGTTCCATGATGAATTCAGTTTCATTTTATTTGACAGGTTTTTTTAAACACTTACTATGCACAGCATGTTGTGCTAGGCATTGGATAAGACACAAACTTTAGATGAGACAAGGACTCAACCCTCATGACACTTACAGTCTAGTAGAAAGACAACAAAATATGCAAATAATGGCTATCCTAAGGAAGCAGAGTAAGAAGAAAAGAGTTATTATTGCCTGGAAGAACCAAGAATGAATTCATAGAGGAAGTAATGTTTAAATTAGGTTTTAACAGATGGGTAAGCTCTGAAACTGGTCTGAAACTAGAGAGGTACAGAAAGGACCCTCTCCCACTGAAATAATATATTTATCTAATTTGGAAATCCTCTAAGTGTCTGCTTTGCTAGATATAAAGAGACAGATCTAAAAAGCAAGCTGCTCTCAAAAGATAGTTGAACATTAGGAAGCATTTAGGATTAGCTTTGGTTTTAATTAGTACATTTATGATAGGAAAGTAGATAACCTATGAAAAGGCATTCTACTTATTGGGAACAGCATAAGTAAAGGCACAGGGGAAGAAAAGCATGGAGTATGTATGATAAGTAGTCGAGTTTGGCTGGAGAATAGCATGTATAAAATGGAATAATAGAACATAAGGCAGGGAAAAAAGCAGAGTTGTGCTTCATTACAGAGGACCTTGAACCATGCAGCTTGAACTTTATTCCACAGGCAATCAGGAGCCATCGAATTAAACAGAAGAAGCAGCATGACACAATATATGTATGAGAAAGATGCTTGGTAACCATGTGAAGAATGTTTTGGAAAGGAAGATTAGAAGTGGGTACATCTGTTAGGGGGTAATGACTATATTTATATGGGTAGGGTTTTGCCAGTAGAAATAGAAAAGAGAACAAGCACAAGAAATAGTACAGAGGGATAGCTATCAATCAGTCAGAGCTGACACCAAGCAGGGCTGCCCTCCTTCACTCCCCTCCCCAAGCCTCTCAGTCTCTGTCTCCAACCTTCCTGCCAATACTTCCTTTCCTATTTCTTGTCCTGACCAGACACTGACCCTTCCCATCCTCATTTCTACTAGAGGGACTTCTAGAATTCCTGCATCACTGCAAACTAAAGGCCCATACTCCCCCAACTTGAAGGTAGTATGTCAGTTCCCTCTGAGCTCTTCACCCTGTGGGATAGATAAGTCAGTGTACTCTAAGGATTCCAGGGCCTTACTATCCACAAAGTCATTGAACCCTTAGGTCACAGTGGTTCTCAACCTTCCTAATGCTGCGACCCTTTAATACAGTTCCTCATGTTGTGATGACCTCCAACCATAAAATTATTTTCATTGCTACTTCATAACTGTAATTTTGCTGCTGTTATGAATCGTAATGTAAATATCTGATATGCAGGATGTATTTAAATTGAACATAACCCACAGGTTGAGAACCGTTGCCTTAGGACCTCTGAACTTTCCATCTATTCTGCATTTGAACTCTCTTAGATGTATACTGCATTAATGCATGTAATCATGCATCAATTCATCCAATCAATCAAAAACATATATTAAAAACCTTATATGTGTTCCACAATCTACTAGACACAAAAACAAGAGAAAAAATCCCAACCTTCTAGAAGTTTATAATCTATCCAGGAGGAGATAGATAGATGGATAGAAAGATAGATAGATAGATGATAGATAGATAGATAGATAGATAGATAGATAGATAGATAGACAGATAGATAGACAGACAGATATTAGATACACACGTACATACTTATAAAATATATACAATGTAACTGGGCAGGGGAGAGGAAGCAAGGCTTTAGCAGCTGGACAAAGCATTTCATAGAAGTTAGAACTTGTGCTATAATTGTGATGGAATAGTACTGTGTGATAAGAAATGATGAACTCAATGATTTTAGAAAAGCACGCACATTTGCGCAAAAAAAAGTGAAAAATGAAATAAGCAGCAATGTTATGTTAATAATAACTTTGAGCAAATAAGTTATTTTGTCTGTTTTAAATACCCCAATTAAACACAAAGGACGTATGAAGGAAGACATTATCTACATCCAGAGAAAGAATTGATGGATAGAAGTATGTATAGAATTATTTTTCATATATATATGCATATATATGTATTTATTATTTGTATCTAATGATAGCCATTTCTAGAGGCAGAGGGAGGGGGAAGGGAAGAAAAAGGCAAAAAAAGAAATTTACGTGTTAGCTTCATAATATATTTAAAAGGAACAACAAGTTAGGAATTTTTTTTTTAAAGTCACTAGATTCTAACTGGTGAAGATGAAGAGGCAGTACATTCTAGTCTTGAGGACTAGCTAGAAACATACTTGTATGTGCTTGATTATTTATAACTGTCAGTGGCTACAATAGCTTTTCATAAGTCTCATTATGTTTGTTGTTGTTCATGATCACCCTCTAGATCTAGCCAGAAACAGAGGCAGGAGGCCTAATCTTGTGCATAAGAAATAATGAGAAAGCCAGTTTGGTTGCTAGACCAAAGTGTACATGAGGTAGAGTACTCTTCAGAGCCAGAGCTCTTTCCATTGTACCAAACATTACAACTGTGAAAAATGAATAATATTGCACAACAAAATAACCTGCCTCCCCTAAGCAGAGGCAAGCAGCTAGAATCAGATCACCAGCAACAGGGTGTCCCTGTTACTGGTTTTAATGGACCACTGTCTTCACAGTGGTGAATGTGAATAGGTGAATAGTGATGAGAATAGGTATCAGCTTTTGCTTACAAAGCATATTTATGGCTGTTTCTGCCCCCCCCCCCCACACACATATATATATCTGGTGTATACCTATATGCTTTCTCCTTTCCAGAATATCTGATAACCACCTCTGCTGAGCATCCTTGCAATGGGAGTGGGCAGGGGGAGAGTGAGGGGCAGAGTCTGGTGGTGGCATGACTTCTATACAGCACATATGCCTTTATTTATCAACTAAAATATCTATGTACCTGTGTTTCTTGGTGGCTATAGGGACATATTAGTATACTAGTAGTCAACTAAGTATTGCTGACAGGTGGAAAATTGAGAGAAAAGATTAAAATTAAAGAGACAGTGGTCTTTTTCATAACACGGTTCTATTAACTAATCAAAACTTTTATATATATATATATGTGTGTATATATATGTATATATACATGTATATATATATATATATATGTATGTATACACACACACACACACACACACACACACATGGATTTTGTACATAAAACACCCTCTAAAAATTCAACAGAATGAACAAGTCAAAGAGAAATTTAAGTGTAGACTCTATAGTGAATGTAAATTTCCAACTCAGATCAGTTGTGGAATTAATTATCCGCAAGTCAGCAGCTGATATACCCAGAATAGAAAAGAGTTCAAAAGAAGCAGGATAAACATGCATGAGTTTATAAATAACACCCATCTGTTATTAGCAATATCGCACAGATACAGCAGCAAATCAACACGTGTTCTCCATCTTCATTACTGTTTATCCTAAAATAACATCCTTCAGAGAACTTTAGGAGTACAGTGATTGATGCTATAGAAACTAAGAGGGCACCATTCAGTTCTTAGTTTGGGCTGTTTCTTTATGTTGGTGAGGTCATATATTTCAGGTAGCAATCTTTGATATGTTATCTTTATTTGAAACTGTAGTTCCTGGATTATAAAGTATAACTGACACATTTGATATACCAAGTGTTCTGCAAACCAACACTTGGTATCTGAAAATCACACTGAAACCCAGAAGGTGTTGAACGACCTGGAGAAGCAGTGTTCCAGATAGTAGCTTAATGATGGCATGTCTGCAAGATCAATTATAGGATATGTAGGCAGGAGAACAGGTAGTCATGGGAATTTTCAAGGAGGTCATTGTTAGAGAATTCTCAGGGGATGAAAAAAATTTAGAACTATTGGGTATAATGGAGTGTATACTAGACCCACCCACAGCCATTAAATTTATTCTTTGCTCTATTCTTAGAACTATCATTGGCTTTTCCTGTGGTTTGAGTACATGATAAAGCCTATCCCTTGCCCTTGTCCCACACATATTTTAAAAATGGAATCAAAATTATTATTCATCACCCACCTACTTAAGAGGATATGGTAAATAGTTACTATTATTGTTGTTGTTTGTACTTCATTTTCAAAGAGGAATGATGATATTATAGGGCAATGTCTTGACTTGCATGAGAATTGGATTTAAGTGAGGCAAACTTACATAAATTCATCAGCTCAACTCTCTCTTCCAGAGACATCAAAGTCCAGTGCCAGGACAAAAGTCAAGACAACTGACAATGTCCCAGGATGCAGTGAATGACCATGTCTTTGATGTCTTGCCAAGCTTTAAGAGTTCCACAGTGTAGGGCGGCTAGGTGGGACAGTGAATAGAGCACCAGCCCTGGAGTCAGGAGGACCTGAGTTCAAATCCGGCCTCAGACACTTAACATAAAACCTAGCCATGTGACCTAGGGCAAGTCATTTAACCCCAATTACCCTCCAAAAAAGAAAAAAAAAGGAGTTCCACAGTTTCTGCTTCAACCACCTTCACGGCCACTGGAACAAATTGCTCTCATCCACCCATTTCAGTGCAGAAGTCCTCACATGCTTGGGATAGATATTCCCCCTAACTTGCCAAGAGTTTTGAGGTCTCCTGGTTACCTTCAACCTTGTCTAGCCCCTCTACCGAGACAGTTTTACTGGGGGTGGGGAAGGGGGTGGGGGGGGGGTGTTGTATATGCTACAGCTTCTTGGAGCCACAGGTGAGAGTTTGTTGACTGGTTAGACACCAAAGGTGGATGAGTAACCATGAAAAGGGCTCAGAAAGCCCTCACATCAGAGGTGGTAATCCTCCCTTAACAAATAAGTATACATGTGTATGTACACATATATGCCACAAGACAGTCAACTAATATTTACTGAGCTCTTCTGTTGATTCATTAATTCAATAGACAATAAACTTTTACTAAGCACCTACTTGGGTAGAACACTTCCATGTGCAAAAAACTGTAAGACGTGCAAAAAAACTTAAGATATGGTCCCTGGCCTCTTGGAGCTTATCATCTAACTGGAGCAGTATACACATGAAATTATTAACTAGCAACAAGCCAATGTATAATAAATCTCAGACAATGTACTGCAGAATGTTGCAATGTGCTATCAGAGTCCAAGGGAAGGAGTTATACTGTGGTCGAGGAAGGTGTCACAGAGAAAGGAGCAATAAGCAGAAGGAAGAAAGAAGGGCATTCCAGCTAAAGGGAACAATGTGAACAAAATCAGAGACAGAGGAATGCAGATGGCATGTTTGACAGTTTCGTGTTCCATGAACAGACCAGCCAAGTTTTGCTGTCGTTACATAACAGTTTTTACTAATAGGACTAGTGGATTTTTAGAGACAATAAAAGTTACAGTCTTGAAATGCCATTACTGAGAATAACCTGCTTCCAGTATCCAACTTCCAATTCTTTTCATCTTAGTTATTATGTTCAGCTACATCTTGGCAAACAACTAACTACCCTGTAGATGGAGATGCATGGAGAGAAAATGTTGCCTTGGTGAGGCATTACCTTGAAGATAATCAGAGCCCAAACTATTGAGCACTTTACAAGTTAAACTGAGCATAGCAGATTGTACTTTACATGATTAGGTCTCTGATGCTAACTAGAGTGCACAGTGAGAGTACATTACCTTTCCCTCCCATGCTAAAAAGGAAAAAAAAAAGAGGCCAACATATTCCAATATGGAAAAAAATTCCCCAAAATCAGACTTGGAGGATGAGTTACTTCCCTAGCCTCATTATCTATTGAAGAATATTCTATCAAAAAAATCTTTGCATTTTGCTCACTGACGTAATTTTGTTTACACAGGAAGAAGGCAAAACAAAATATTGAGCAACGCTACTACATATTTCTTTAATGTTTCACCATTTACAAAACACTTCTCTCACAACCACCCATGAGGAAGGTAGTATAAATACTGTTACCTTCATTCTAGAGAAGGAAGCTGAGGCTGAGAGAGGTTCAGGGGGCTTTGCTTACTAATAGCTGAATCAGAATAGGGATTCACACTAAGTCTGCTGATTCCAAGTCCTATGGACTTTGCACAATGAACTCTGCCTGTACATAAATACAGTCTGAATTTTCCTTTTGGATGTGAGAATGGCAAAAGGGATCTCCTCATCTTGACAGAGAGGTAAAATGACTCACCTAAAGCATAGCATTCACCCCTCTATTTAGAATGTACCCTAAAGTAGTTTTGGACATCTGGTGGGTGTTGCTGTGAAGAATTATATTGGCCAACTGGTACTCAATCCTTTCTACTTCCTTCTCCTTTTAAATGTACTGTGAGGTGCTTTCCAGGTCCAGTACCTATCTTTCCAATAGGCAAGAGATAAAGTTTAGGGTATGATCTTTTCTTCAGCAATTACCCTCTTCTCTCTCTGCTCCTGCTCCTTCTGACAATTCCATCAACCACAAACAATTAGTTCACTTCAAGTCTGGGGGCAAGATAATGGCTATGAAGTCCATGTGGTCCTATTCTTTGCTATTTTATACAGTTTACAACAGACAAAAAGGTATAAATAGAATTACAATAACACAGAACCCCGAGTTAGAAAATCTTAACATACAGCAGAAGTTTGACTCTGACTAATTTAAATTTTCTGTATTTCCAGCTAACTTTAGCTTCTATATATTTGAGGCAAAAATCAGGATACAAGAAATGTTGAGCTAAAAGAAAGAAGATGAGTACAAAGCAAAGCCCATTATTGGACAAATATGGAGAGAAGAAGTTGGCGGGGAGAATAGACTTCAAGTTTTCTCAGTCCTTGAAGATAACTACACAACTAGTCATTTCAGTCTGTGTTTGTCCTTTGTTTTCAAAGAGAACCATGGCATCAGGGAAATGATGACATGACTTGCAGTTGACTTTGCTTTAAGTGAGGGAGGGCTGTGCAAGGTCACCAGCCTCACTTTCTCCTCCAGAGCCATCTGAATTCAGTGACCAGATATTCATTAGAATAACTGGAGATGACTCGGGATGCAATAGGAGACCCTGGCCTTTTTGGGTCTGAGTCCTCTCTTGTGAGAAGTCAACAGCAAACTGATGGGCCACCTCAATCTCTCCCTTCTCTGTTGTGGATCAGCTCTATTCATTTTCTCCTTTTGCCTGTTACCTCTGTGATGATGAGTCTTTCTAGCTCAGTTCATTAAGTTCTAGGTAGAACTAGGGATACTGGCTCCCATCACTGCTGCTGTTGTTCAGTTCATATACTACCCTCTCCTTCTTCTCAGTTTGCTCTCTCATGGACTCTCTTCAAAAAAAAAACTGGTTATGATTCAAGTCTGCCTTCTGATTCCAACAACAAAACATTCTAAAAATAATTCTCAGAAAGGGAATTCTTGACCCTCCAAAATGCAAATCCCAGGATGTCAATTCATTCTTAAATCCCTATTACATTTAGTACTTTATGAATGTGATGTTTACCTACATAGAATGGAAGAAACCATAGCCAATTGTTCTTCTACACCTAAATTCCCGAGACCACAGGAAACAGATATTATTTATACATCATTGATTCATGAAAGAGATAAACAAGATAAATCACCATAATCGTACAATGGTTGACTTCTTCCTGCTCTTCTCTTAGAATACTTCATACAATGTTTCCCTTGAAATGAGTGATTTCACTTTACCTGTGTGTACAAAAGCAAAATTAGTTAATTACTATCTATTAAATACCTACTATGTGCCAGGAACTGTGCTAAGTTCTGAGAATACCAAAAGAAAGGCAAAACAAACCACTGAACTTCACTTCAAAAGTTCACATTCTAATGGGAGAGACAACATGCAAACAACTAGACACAAACATAACATATGCAAGAGAAATTGGAGATAATCAAGAGCAACCTATTTGTACTCCAACCACTTCATAGTAGTCTGTATCATCAGACCTCTTCACTAGGAAAAGAGCCCAATACCCAACTGAAGCTAGCTTTGTATCCCCAAAAGTCACTTGGAGAAAAGACCTAAGCTAGTAAACTATGAATTGCTAGAGAGCAAAGATACTGAAATATCTTGAGATCTAGCCTCAAGGGAAACCATCTGAAAGGAGGAAGTCAGAAAGTGAGCAATAAGGGAAGACAAAGAAGAAAAGACTGAAATAACCAAAGATCTCAGAAGTAAGAAAACTGAAAGACCTTGAATATAAGCACATAAACCAAAAGGAAAAGCATTAACAGTAGAAGGAAATATGACCTCTGAAGTTAGTAAACAATTCAGATATTTATGAATAAATATTGAAAAACAAAGGAATATAATTCAACACTTGATGAGACAGAGGACCCCGTGTATTTTGAGAATGTGGAACTACAACACTGTTCCCGAGTGGTTTAAAAGAGAAATGAAAGTGTGAGAATAGAATTTATGGTCCAGACAGAAGAAATAATTGGCAGAATAGAAAAACTTATGTTGACAATCACAATTCTCACCAAAGAAATGGAAGAGAGGACAAGTGATATGGAATGCATATACAAAGAAGTGAAAGATAATGTGGAAGAAAAGAAGCAAAAAAAGAAAGCAATCACCCCACTCTACAGTTGTGAGAATGTGGCAGAGGTACCTTGAGAGACAAGTAAGAGCTGGAAAATTAAAGTAATGGCAAAAATCTGGGTTTCTTGAGCATTCTTTCCCTTGAATAGTAACAGTGAGCCCAAGAAATAGTGACATCTGGTCCCTGTGGTAGCACATCACTTCACTTACCAGTAAGTATAGGGTAAGTTTCCTCCATGGTACAACTTTTAGAAGATGAAGAATACAGACAGTTATTGCATCCAGGTACCACATTGGATCTAGATGACCAAAAAAGTTCAATTTAAGAAATAATTATTAGCACTTCCTATACGTAAGACATTACGTAAGGCACTGGGGATATAAAGGCAAAAACATTAATAACCCCTGACATCTCCAGGAGGAAAATGATGAATATAAGTGTTTTAACATAGGGTCAAATTATCTAATTTTGAATTTGGATAGAGATAAGCAGGAAGTATGTTCCAGGGATTGGGATATTTGGGAGGAGGAGAGGAATGGAGCATGGTAAGAAAGGTAGGTATACAAATGCAAAAATATAAGAGACAGAATGTAGAGTTCAGGGACTAGCCTGTAATCCAGGTTCAACTGAAACAATGAGTGTGGGAATAAGGTGAACCTTAAAGATTAATTGTGTACTGTACAGGCTACAAGAGTTTGTATCTCATCTTTGAGGTGATTGGGAGTCACTGAAGCTTTGTGAACAAGAGAATGACATAGGGACAAGTGGGAGAGAAGAAATCTATATCCCCAGAAACCTAATACCCACTGAAATACTGAAAGGAAGTGACTTAGTTTCTTATGTTGTAAAGTTATCACTATGGCTGAATCATGATTGCCACTATAAGAGGTGGCTTCAGTAGTAATAACAAAGAACCTGGAAAAAGAGTCGTTGGAAGTGAAGAGTTCAGCAAGAAGAATATTCAACAACTCTCAAACAGGGCATCTATGTGGTTGGGTAGACCAGCTGCCTATACTTCACCTGTCTCTTCAGTGACATTTGTCTGGCCCACCATGTGGGCAGCCCACCCTCTGTACAGAGAACTGAAGGATTTTCTGTAAGAGTGGTTACCATAGCACCAAATGGATTTTGTGCTGAGCAGCAGGTGGTATTCAAATGCCTGGCATTTTTCACAGAAATAAATGCCACCATGGAAAGTAGCCAGAGGTTTTAGCGTCCTGGGAAGTGATGATTTGATGTACCATGACTATTGAATACTTACAAATTCACTTGAGGTTGAAAATGAGTTATAGTTTTAAGACTAAGTCAGAAGAGCTGTATTCTAGTCCTGCCTCTGAAGTGTTTGTGGCACAAATTTGAATAAATAACTTTGTCTTCTGGTGTCTTTTCTATGAAGTGGATAGATTATTAGTGATAATGGGTGCCCTTAATATGACATATGAGGTTTATAAAGTTGCTTACTCACAGGATCTCATTTGAGCCTCACAAGAAACTCCATGCAGTAGGTGTTATTATTATCTTTACATTAGAGAAGAGGAGTCTGAGGCTGAGGTTAAGTGACTTGCCCAGGGTCACATTGATAGTAATCATCCAAAATAGAATCTGAAGTTAGGTCTCCCTGGATCCAAGTCCTGTGCTTTACCTACCAATATCAAATGGTAGTCCTGAAACTCATGACAGATCACAGATGTGAAACTATTTGAAAAGTATAGAATCTTCTTCACATAAGTGGTATTTAATATTTTCATTAAATATTTTTATTAAACTTGTAATTTTTTAAAAACCACAAAAGCAGCTGATTAAAAATTAGATTCATGCATTGATACAGTTACATTTAAAATGCTAAATACATTTGGTGGTCTACTAATGAGACATACATAGACATTGATACACATTTTCTCAAGACATAAAAACTAAAGTGAGATTGTGGCATAGTGATAGAGTTAGATTTGGAGCAAGAAAGACCTGCATTCAAACCCTGCCTCTAACACATACTGTCTAGGCGATTCTGGAAAGTTATGCAATGCTCACAGTGCTCTGTCAGATGAAAGATGACAGATCAGGTACTAACCTGAATGGATAGAAGTTTCCTCATTGAGAGCTCCCATACCAATGAAATTGTCTCAAAATAAATAAATAGCTTAATTTCAAAATAACTTAGCATTCATAGCAAATTCAAGTACTAATTCTGAATTATGTCTTCATTCATTTGTTGAAATTTGAATTCATACCTTGTGGTAAAATTTATACTGTCTGCAATGTTAAAATTTTCCTTGAATCTGGAGGCAAGATTGGCCTTACTCAAAGTTGGAACTGGCAACAATGATATTAGAGGCCGTTGACTCTTTGTTTTAAAAGTCTGAGTCTCCCTATTTTGCTTAAGCTGGAAGTATAGGGCCACACATGAACTTAATGCCACTTCAATCACCATGGAAACTTTGATCTGCTTTACTTCTGACCTGGGCCAGTTTGCTCCTCCTTTAAACAACCTGATGGCCCTCCTCCTGCCAGGGGCTCCCCATATTAATGCCATACTTAGGACAGACATCCTATTAGCCTAACTTTTTTTTTTTTTGCTTTTTGGAGGGCAATTGGGGTTAAGTGACTTGCCAAAGATCACACGGCTAGTTTTTGTGTGAAGTGTCTGAGGCTGGATTTGAACTCAGGTACTCCTGACTCCAGGGCCGGTGGTCTGTTCACTGCGCCATCTAGCCACCCCTTAGCCTAACTTTCTAACTTTGACCCAAGCTCAAAAGATCCACCAGCCTCACACTCTCAGACCTCATGGATTATAGTTGTTTACCATCCTGCCTGTTTTCCATTAACTGTTGAGAGAAAATCAGAATTACACAAAAGTAACAAATCAAGTGAATTTATATCCATGCTTTCTTTCATATTCTTCACCATCCTCCTTATTATCATCATCATTTTCTCCATTATTATCATTACTCACAAGTTCCATTAGGGTAAGGATGATGTCTTAATTATATTTGTGTTTCCCCCAAATACTTAGCCCTGTGCTCTATGTAGCAGATAGTTAGTGAATAATGGAGCAGTGGACATGGCACTGTCCTAAGTGCTAGAAAACAAAAAAAAAAGAATTTAGAAGCCTTACCTTTTCCTCTAGAAGTTTATAACCTAATACACACAGTCTAATGATTATAAACAAGTGAAATATAATAAAACAAAAACATAATCAATTTTTAAACCTGGAAATAAAGCATCAACCTCATGTGCTACAGGTGAGTTTAACATGGAAGGCAAAAATAATTGAGCTTATTTTAAAAACATTTCTAGTTAAGCTGTTCCTATAAAAGAAACACATACCGTGCAAAATGTAAGAAAATGTTCTGTCCATCAAAATTTAGAACTTGAAACTGAGTTGATATGCAGTAATTTTATATCATTTGCATATGTGTGGATATATAAGTGAATTTTTAATCACACTTTCTAAAAATAGTTGTCACTGTCTCAACTTCTAGGTACCTAAGAATAATTCTGGGCCTCAGTTTGAGTTCTGTCATTTTACAGGACTTCCCACCGTGGAAGGAGCTGAAAAGTCAGACAGGTTTGCAACAAAAGAAATACCTAGTTGAAAGAAAAAGGCTTGAGACTTTTCAAGGAGTGATTCTAGAAAAGGTGGCTGGTGACAAGGCATACTAGTGAAGAAAAAGTTTTTACCATTTTAAGTCAGGTTGAACTAAAAAGACATGTTTTAATGAATGACCAAGAACTCTGTGAAATGACTTCTAAAAATTTTAGCAACTTTTTGTTCATAGACCATATCAACAGATTTCCTGATGAGTGTTTAATATTGATTTTGCAAAAGTGTGACTTTAATATTTCAATGGATAACTGATTTCAATGAGTTCAAGTCCTCATAGGATTACCAAAATAAAATTAGACCTCGGAAGCCATCTAGTATAACCTCTTCATTTGACAAATGAAGAAAACAAGGCTCAGGAAATTTAAGTGACTTGTCCAATGGCACAAAGGTAATAAATGTCAGGGGTGAGATTTCAACCCAAAGTAAGTGACTCCAGATTCAGTATTTTTCCCCTGTACCATACCACTTCCCATTAGGATAGATTGCCACCCATTCATCTACTTCTGGTCCATTTCCATAATTTTTCATAGATCTACCCAATGTATATGAGGTCTCCTTCTGTGACTTTTCTGGATACAAATACAACTCTTCTATGTATACATACCTGTACATTATAACTGGTTCTCACTACATGACCAGAAGGCTCCCTTTTACTAATCATATGTTTTACAGATATAATCTTTTATACTTCCCATGATCAAGTTACAATAGGTAGCATATGTATTATAAGCAATGCATACACATTTATGATGATCATGAGACTTTCTATTGGCTCTTGGGTTGATTGTAATTTTGATTCTTCAAATGGCCTTTAGTATCAGAGAGCAAGTTGGGATCAATGAAAGCCCTAAGACACTGATGTTTCACCTCATATCCATCAGATTGGCAAATTGAAAAATGACAAATGTTGAAGGGGCTATGAATTGGTACAGCCATCTTGGAAAATAATTTGAAACTAGGATCAAAAAAAGTTACTAAATTTTGCACACCCTTTGATCTAATAATATCACTATTAGCCCTATACCCCGAAGAGATTAGACAAAAAGGAACGGGATTGATACATATAAAAATATTTACAGCAGCTCTTTTTGTAGTAGCAAAGAACTGGAAACTAATTGGATGCCCATAATTTGAGGAATGGTTGATCAAATTATAGTATATAAATATAATATTATATTATTGAGCCATAATAAATAAAAGAGAATAACTTGACATAAACCTAGGAAAACTTGTATGAACTAATACAAAGTGAGCAGAACTGGTAGAACATTTTATACAACAACAATGGTACTCTGAAAACAAACATCTTTGAAAGCTATAAGAACTATGATAAATGCAGTACCCAACCATGATTCCAGAAGGCCACTGAGGAATCACGCTACTCATCTCCTGAGAAAAAGGCAAGAGACTCAGGATGCAGAATAAAAAATATGTTGTTTGGACCAATTAGGGAAATTTTTTTTTGCTTGATTATTCATATTTGTTTTAAGGACTTTTTTCCCATTTATGGTGAGGGAATGGGGAAAGGGAAAAATCAATTTTTATTCAATGAAAAAATAAAACATAATTTTTAAAAGGAGATGCTGTCAAATTTACCAAATATAATTCATCTTTCTCTCCTATTGCTGCTCCTCCTTTCTGCTTTCCTATTTAATTCTGGGCCTAGCTCATTTCTCTGTAGTGATGTCTAACATAAGTATATTGATAAACTAAATCAATGAATTTCCCACCCAACAACGTCATAATCTGAACAGTAGACATTTTTTGTCCACGTAGTTTTTCCTACAGGGATGAGTGGGCAGCATGGAATAATAGAAAATATACTGGGTTTTGAGTGAGAAGAGGTCTGGTTTTGAGATAACCAGCTGTGCAACCTTGATTAATTTACCTAATCTCAGTTTCTTAATCTGTCACATGGGGATAACAATGTCTATAGTACCTCCTTTATAGAGTTGTGATAATCAGAGAATATAATTATGTAAAAAACTTTGCAAAAAATAAAGTTGTACAGAAATATGATTTCATAACTGTGATAAATTCCCAGAGTGAAAATTCCCTCCATCAATGCAAATTGACAAATGAACTGTTACATATACTCTTAGAAAATTGCCTGGTGTCACTAAAAGGTCATAGAACTTCTCCATGGTCACACAGCTAGTGTGTCAAAGGTAGAATCTGAACACAGGTCTGAGCTCAAGGATGACCCTCTAACCACTATCCCATGTTTGTAAACTTCTAAAATGCTACATAAATACCAGCTTTTGTTGCCTAAACTCTTTAGAATGGCCATGGAGCTCACTAAGCAAGCACAATACTATCCCTAAATAAGAAGACTACAAAAAGAAATATGAATTTTGTTTTGAAAAATTCTCTCCTATTTAGATTTTGTGCAAGACATCCTCTCTGACAGTAATAAACACTTTTGGCAATCAGATGTCTCCTTGCTTTATGCCTCCTTTGATATTGATAAAGGACTGATACATGCAGTAGTCCCTTCAGTTATTTCTATAAAGTAATTGTGTGTAAACTTAACACATATAAGAAACAGCTTGTTGGAGGAGAAACTTCAAGGCCATGCCACTCAACTGAGTCAAGTGATCTCATTGCAATCAGAAAACAGTGGGAAATTATATTCCTCACACCTCTCAGTCATTTGAGATATGCAGATTAATAAATACAGTTTAATTGGGAGAAAAAGCTTGGAGGATCAGGAAAGGCCTTATATAATAGGTAACTCTAGCTAGACTTTGAAATGAATTTAGAATTACAGAAGGTAGAGAAAAGGAGGAAGAACATTCCACGCATAGGGGAATGAGCTATGCAAACACATGGAGGTGGAAAAACAAATGTCCTTTAGAGGGAATAATAAGTAGGCCAGTTTGACTGGAGCATACACTAGAATATGTGAGGGAGAGTCAAATGAGATCGGTCTAGGAAGATAGGATACAGTGAGATAGTGAAGGGCACTGAATGTCAAACAAAGGAAGTTCTATTTTATTCCCAAAGCAATAGGAAACCCCTGAAGCTTCTTGAGCAGAGGGGTGATATCAGCAAGTGAGGATGACTCTGAATTTGTGAACATGGGTGAATGGATGGCATCCTTAACAGAAATAGTGACTAGTGGGTTTATGGGGAAAATTTTGTGGGGGAGTTTGAGATACTTATGGGATATGCAGGTTGTTGATGATGTTCAACTGGTGTCCCTGAGAGAGAGGGTGGCTAGATACATAAATGTATGAGTAATCTGCACAGATATGAATATATGAGAGCTAATGGGATCACCAAAAGAGACTGAACCCTGGTGTAGCACCAACATAATATTCACAGTAACTACAGTGGCTATGAATACACCGGCATAATTCTGAATTGCAAAATATAACAGACTCTCCACATGGAAGACAGAATCAAAACATTTATTAAAACACCAGAAAGCCAAATCCATCATCCAACATAGAAATCTATACACAATAACCATGCAGGGGGCATCACCATCCCAAAGCCTTCCCCCTGCTAGGGCCCTCCCACAAACAAACCTCACAGCTTGCTGCCTGCTTCCTCTCTCCCTCAGCTCTAACTGCTCTGACCAACTTTCTCTGGGCTCTGCTCCACCCTTCCTGCTCCACCCCTTGGCAAGCTCCAGCTACCACAGACTCATGTGACTTGGGCTTCCATGATTTAAATCAGTCACATGGGCCTATTAATGAATAGGAAAGATCTTCCCATTTACGTTACACAATGGTTACACAAAGAGTGAAGATAAAAATGATGATGCTGGAAAAGAGTCTGGAAGGAATAGTTAGATAGACAGGAGGACAACTAGTGGAAATCAGTGTCACATTGTCCAGTTGGGGAGCTGACTCCCTAGTAGAGACTCAACACGTCAGACACTACAGAGAAATCAAGAGATGAGGAATGAGAAAAAGCCAGTGGATTTAGAAATTGACTGTCAGTAAATATGGAGGGAGCAATTTCGGTCGAGTAGTGGGTTATAAATCAGATGACCAGGGGTTGGGATTACAAGAAAGGGAAAGAATAAATATAAAAAGCTTTTTCTAAGGGTTTGACAGGGAAAGGGAACTGGATACTTTATATTTATTCTGGAGCATAGATCTAGAGCTGAAAGGGACTTCAAAGGTCCACTCATCCAATCCTGTTATTTTACAGGGCAGGTCACTGAGGGCCAGACATGCTGAGTGATTTGCCCAGGTTCATGCCGAGTATATAACACATTGAATTTGAACCGAAATCCATCAGAGCTCTTTCCACTGGACCATGTCCTCTCACTAATAGAATGTAAGCTCCCTGAGGGCATGGTTTTTTTTTTCTATCTTCAGGACCTAAAACAGTATCTGGCAAATATAAGATCCGTTAATAATACTTGTTAATTGATTGTTCAAGTCATCATAGACTTCATACATAGACTTGGGACATGAATAAATAGCTTTGTTATTTTGATTTCCCTACTTCAAAAGCCTTAATTACAAATAATTTAAATGAATGAAGTCAAATATCTAAATTAGTCAGAGAACATTGCCCTTACTGAGTCATTGCCTAAAGTAAGCCCCACATCTACCTTTTATGAAGACTGGATTTCATAAACACACACACACACACACACACATACACATGCACGCATGCACATTCACACACACCTTATTGCTGTTTTAAGCTTTACTACTTCACAGTGTGTATGAGCAGCTAGGTGGTGCAGTAGATAGAATACAGGCCTAAAGTCAGGAAAATTCATTTTCCTGAATTCAAGTCTGGCCTCAGACAGTTGTACGACCCAAGGCAAGTCATTTTACACTATTTGCCTCAGTTTCCTCAGCTATAAAATGAGCTGGAAAAGGCAATGGCAAATCACTCCAATATCTTTGCCAAGAAAACCCAAAATGGTGTCACAAAGAGTCAGACATAACTGAAAAATGACTGAACAAACAATAACAGTGTGTAGATATATGCATGTCTATGCACATATATAAATATGTGTGTATATATGTTGTACATAGATATGTTTAAATATGAAATATTCCTTGCTCTTCTTCAATGGCATATTTATAAAATGCCAAAGAATACTCTACAAAGCAATTAATTTTAACTATTCCTTAGAAAGGAAAATCATCCCTAAAAGAAATAGAACTTTTATTTATTAATCCTATTTAATCATAAAATAACAATTTGTTATATTTTCAAGTGATTTACACACACCATTTTATCCTCACAACAACCCTTAAGTGAATTTTTTTAAGCAATCAACAGTTATTTATCACATGCTAATTGCATACTACTTGCAAGACACTGTGCCTGGCACTAATAAGCCAGGACTCAAACCCAGGTCTTGGGACTCCAGATCCAGTGACCTTTTCATACTGCCTGAAAGATCCTAGCCCCTTTGTCCCTGAACATAATAGATGCTCAGTGAATATCTGTTTAATCAAGTTGCTGAATTCATATTAACCTAGGAAATGAGTTTTGTTCTTACATATAGTCATGCCAGTGCTGCTGGCAGTCATGTTTAGGTCTTGCTTTCTACTCTATTTCAGATTTACCACTAGTCAGAGCTGCAAGCTGCACTCCTTCTTTACTGCTTGAATTCTTGGATTCCTGCATTAGCCATAAGCTTGCCCTGTGGGCTCCTTTCTCTGACCTCTTCTTGCATATAGGACAATGTCAGAGTTAGAGCAGTATGTTTGGGACTAGACATTTTTCTGACGTGGGAAATTTAAAGAGAGTCAAAAGTACTTTATGATGCTCAAAGGAAGGAGACAGGAAAAAGCTAGTGGTGGATGGATGCCTGTCAGCAAGACGGTGAGAAGGTGAGTTATTATGGGGTAGTTGCTCAGCTGTCATTCCAACTCTATCTACATCAGTGATTCTCCAAGAGAGGAGAGAGAAAAGGCAGATGCGGCAGCTGGTGGACCCTCATGCCAGAATTGTCTAGAGAGGGAGAGACAGTCCTGAAAATATTGACTCATCAGTGCCAAGATAGGGAGGGAAGATGTGGGTATGCAGTACATCTACCACAACACTTCAATCACAGGCTAGTCTAGTCCTGGGTCTCTGAACCCCACAAAGAAACTAATAAACTATTAATTCTTGCTAATGAAGTGCTAGACCCTGTTGAAAGATTCTAAATGTTATCAACATTCTCCAAATGTGGAACCCTGTAAATGCATTGCCCTTGAGCAAAGCACCAGTCACACTGCCCTAGTTATGGCTCTGTATATAAAGAATAATTTGCTGATATCACCATCACTATAGTCCCTGCATTTCTTCTTCAAAATGTGCATCATCTGCATTCTGGAGACCAACAAGTACTATCCTTATGTTTGTCTTCTGATCATAAATGGGGCCACTGCTAAGTATCAGAACAGAAGAAACTTTCTAAGACATCATCTGTGAACTGTTGCCTAAATTTTTAAGGTGAGGTGAAGTAATGACAGGCTTTCTGGGCAGTGTTGTCTCTGACAGGGGTCTCTAATGACTCCAAAGGATACCACAGCATGGCCCTAGAGCAGGAGAAGGGGAGCGAGAGCAAGCCTGGTTATCATTTTTTTCTACCATTTTTCTTTTCTACCATTAACATTTATTTTCAACAGCTTTTCTACCATTAACATTTATTTACTCATATGGTATTGAATCAATCATAAAAAATATATAGATATATTTTATTTCTATGTTGTGACTCATTGAGGATGAGACCACTCTCAATTAAAATCATATTCAATCTTAATGATGGCATCTATGAAGAGTAATGTCAAGCAGCACAGTATCTTTAAAAGAAAAGTTGTTGAGTCAGTGTTTCTATGTTGGAATTCTAACAGTGTGACCACTGGAAATTCCCATCTGGGCCTTGGGCTTTTCCTCTTTAAAAATGGGCATGATGATACATATACTATCATTATCACAGGAATGTTGTAAGGAAAACCCTTTGTATATCTTAAAGACTTAAGTGCTTGATTTTATTATTAAAGGATATGACTTTTAAGTGTCAAAAATACATAGATATTGAGTAGCATGACATCAGAGGTGATACTAGGAATCTCCCTTCTTTCATCTCATTTGGAGGCAGGAAGTAGGCTGCTGTCAGTACTGGCTAGAATAGTCATACAGTACCACAGGAGGAAAGTATAGCCCCTTCTCTACTACCATAGTTTTATTATATTTCATTGTTTAGCAGCATCTATAGACTTAGAGCTGGAAGGAATCTCATAGATCACCTAGTTCGAACCCTCATTTTACAGATGAAAAACACTGAGGTCCGAAGAGGTAATGTGATTTGTCAAATACAGGAAGGAGCAGCTAGATGGCACAGTGGATAGAACACTGGCGCTGAAGTCAGGAGGACCTGAATTCAAATCTTACCTCAGACACTTGACACTTACTAGCTGTGTGACCCTGGGCAAGTAATTTAGAACCAATTTCCTCACCCTCCCCCCAAAAAAAGTCATACAGATAGTAAATGGAAAAGCCAGCATTTGCCCAAGTTTCCATAGCAGATAAGCCAGGATTCAAATGTACTTTGGACTATGTTACCCCTAAATGGAGTGTAGCTATATATAAGAGGGGTGGGGTAACAAGGATATTGGCCCATCCATTAGGTCAACAGTTCTCAACCGGTGGGTTGCGACCCCTTTGGGGGTCAAATGACCCTTTCACAGCGGTCACAGAGGTCGCCTAAGACCACTGGAAAACACATATTTCTGATGGTCTTAGGAACTGCTCCTCTATCTGTCTCCAGGCAGGTCCGCCCACGTGCAGAGATGCCCACATACAAGTATTAAAGGGTTGCGGCATTAGGAAGGTTGAGAACCACTGCATTAGGTGATCCTGTAGGTGCTGCTTCTTGGAATCAAGTAAGCATCCCAGCCAAAGACTCTGTACTCTGGAGACCATACCACACAATTATGGAAAGAAATGGGGAGGTTTGGTCTGGAGAAGAGGAAAACTAGAGGTGATCTGAGAGCTGTTCCCATTCTAGAAGATACTTGTTCTGCTTGGTCCCAGAGGATAGAACGAGGCACTAGTTCTATCTAGAACTAGTGGATGAAAATTGCAGAGAGAGAAATTTAAGTTTTATATAAGGAAAGCCTTGCTCAAAAATAGAGCCATCCAAAAGCAAAGTGGGCTACCCTTAGTGGGCTTCCTCCCCACTCTATGATCACCTTCTAGTATGTCAGAGGAAGAGTCTTATTCTCTTACAGATTAGACTTGATGGTCTCTAGGGTTCTCTTCAACTCTGAGATTGAGTCTGTGATTAAGTGATTCTGTGATTCTCAAAATCATACACAGTCTGAGCACAATCCCTGATTAATAAGTCAACTCTCTCTGACATGGCTCCTTCCTTCAGAAGCTTAAGTTTAGGGTTATTATGATCCATAGATTATATACATGCGCCACATGCATGCTCACACATTGTAAGCGTAAACAACACATACTTTTTTCATAACTTATTTTTCTTTCCATTTTCTTTATTTCTCTTCCCTCTTCTTGATTTGATGGACCCTTCCAGGCTGCCCATGTTGGTTCTTGAAACTAATTGTCATTACAGTTTCTAAGGAAGCAGCAATTCATTCACCTTTCCAGGGAGAATGCAATCCATCACTCTTTGATAGGCTGAACAATCAAACTCTGGGTGTATTTATATGACATTAGAGACGTTTTCTTGGGGAACCACTATGCCAGCATCTTAATGATAAGGCTGATTCGTTCTGGCAAGATGTTTTAGTTAAGGGTGCCATGGAAACCAGTCTGCTCCACTGCCACTGAGGGCATTTTCAAGGAAAGAAATACTTTAGAATGTAATGTACTTCTATCCAATGCTATGTGAAGTACAATTTCACTACACTGAGGCAATGAAAAATTGTCTCCTTGAAACCCTACACTGGCCATTCCCTTCTCTGATGCCTAGTCCCTGAAGGAGTTTCAGAACTTTGCAGAAATAAAGGGATCAGGGTAACAGAAAGATGCCACAGATAAAGAAAGTAGGTTTAAGCACAAAAAAGGGAATGAGAATGAACCAACACGGGAATTGTGTGGGTACAAGAAAATCATTGCCTGCTGAGGGTCCAGGTTATGCTATTGCCATAACACACACACACACACACACACACACACACAATGTTCCAAAAATGATGCATGACACAAACCATGACTTTGTTGACAATTATTTTTCTACTTACAACGTTTGCCTGATTTAAATCAGGCTGACCTCTCTGGCTTTGGAAAATCACTATGAACTCTTCCTAGTTCTGCCTAGGCCTTGTATTCAGTTACCTGTGAACTCAAGCTTGAGCTAGCACAGCATCTATTTACTCTCTAAAATCAATACTTTGACCAAAGCCCCATTTCCCAAGATGGTTTTCTTCCTCAGGTACTATTAATTGCCTGTAATTCTCAGCTTCTATTGGTCCCACCTCTTTCAGAGGTAGAAATCTGGCCATTTTTGCTTTGTGTTCTAGTGAAAAATAAATCCTATTGTTTTCCTTTTCCTTTCATCCTTTCTCTCCCTCCCTTCTTCCCCAAGCTCAGACAATGAAAGACTGAGCCACTTGCTGCCCTGCAGGCCCTCCCACTGTATGCATTAGAGTCAAAGGTCTACGTGTACTACATTTGGAACAGACCTCTCTAGAGAACTAACTTCACTCTAGGGAACATTTTAAGCCTTGCTCAAAACAAATAATTATCCTTAAAAATGGGGAGAATTAACCTCATGACTAGCTGCACAATGAAATCCCCAGATCGCTTCACTAGTAACTCCCAAGGTTTCTGCCTCAACACTGATATTTATGTTCTTCCACCCTGGTGGCTCCCCAGAGTTCAGGCCAAAGTGGCCTCTGTTATGCTCTGTCTGACTGAATAGCGTTCCTATTGGATCCACACCTTATAGCCCAGGAAACCTCTCCCATTGGACAATATGGAGGTCTTTTTCTAGTATCTCAAGTAGACTGCCATCAACTCTCATTTAATTCCAAGCAGTTAAGGACCCATTTGGCACTCCACAAAAGACAAGGGACTTTGATAAATTGGGCAAGCTTCTCCTGGAGTCAAAGAGAGGACTTTTCATGAGATATTCTTGTTATGGTGGATTAGTTGGAGGACAATCTACCTAAGTCTATTGAAATAACCTTTGATCCAACTACTCTATACAGTGTTCATAAAAGCCCAGCACTTTCACCACTGGATCTGTCCTCAACAATCTCGGGTTGCCTAATTAGCATCTCAAGACCCAAACCTGAGACCTCTCTTCATCCATCAATGGTGCTCCTGCCACACCTGACCGGGTGGTACTTATTTGACAGGCCCTGGCTATACCTATTCCCCTTGGTCAAAGAGGAGATCACTCTAATAGTTACCATATGATACTCCTTGCATAAGTTTCCCTGTATGGCCAGATCTCTAGTGGCACTCTTAACCTGAAAAGGATTCATCCTGATAGTAGCCCTTCAATCAATCAGTAAATATTACAAACGACCTGTGATATGCTGGGCACTGGGCTAAGCACTGGGGATACAAAAAGAAACAGAAGACAGGAGCTTACATTCAAATGGGGGAGACCACATGCAAACAAATCTTCATAAAGCAAACTATATACAGGATAAGAAGGAAACAGTTAACAGATGGAAGATACTGAAATTAATAGGGGTTAAGGAAGGATTCCAGTTAAAAATTTGATTTTAATTGGGATTTAAGACTTCAGTAACAGAGTGGGAGAGAGTAAGCATTCCAGACGTGGGGGTAAGCCAGGGAAAATGACAAGAGACAAGAAATAGAATGTCATATCATGGGACATCCAGGAAGATGGCCTGGGAAAGAATTAAGGGGTCAAGAAGTAGGAGGTCAGGATGCAGACAAGGAGTACGGTTTTATAAGGGAAGGCAAAGGGAGAGGTCAAAAGTCAACAGATATGGTCAGATAAGAGGATTTCGGAATTCTTGAACACAGAAGTGATACATTTGTGGGTGATGGCAAGATCAAGGATATGACTAACTTTGTGTGTGACTGATATGGAGTGGAGGAGTAGGTCATAGGAAATAAATAGGATGAGACACTGAGTGCTTATGGTATTTGAGGGAAAATCAATATGTATGTTGAAGTCCTCTAGTATGAGGGCAGGAGTTAGGGAGGGGGAGAAAAGGTGTGAGCCAAGTATCAAACTCTTTGAGGAAAGAAGGGGAATAATGTGGGGGATCTGTAGACAACAGTTTCCAGAATTTTGATTGGGTAATAGATATAAATAGCATGAACTTCAAAAAAAATGAAAGGGTACTAAGTGATGGAGGTAGGGGGAAAACCTGGAAGTAATACTGGGAAGCAAGAAGCATTCCAATTCCCCCGCCTCAACCAATGAGCTAAGGAAAATAAGTGAAAATACTGTAAAGAATGTCCAGGAAGACTATGTCATTGGGGGAGCCATGTTTCAGTAGTAGATGAAAGGAGTGGAAGAGTCAAAGATTAAAGATGAAGGGAAATTTGTTGCCTATCAAATAGGCGTTCCATAGGGCACAGTAGAAGGACTAGGTTATGTTTGATTGAAACTTTTGGGTATAAGGGCTGACTCTACAGGAGTATAGAGTAACTGGGATATTATGGGTATAACCAAGTATGAGAATGCTCATCATTGATTACAGGATGTCACTTCTCTTCCCAGTGGAAGTTGGAGAGTAGCTTGGGCATGAGTACAATATAAAGATGGGAGACACACAGTCAGATGGAAGCCTCATTTCACTACTGCTCTTCCCTCCAAAAATTGGAGATTAGGCAGGAGAAGAGTGCAACTGGTAATGGAAATAAAACTTTCACCACAGACAAAGAATCAGAAATCAAGGGGATGCCCATCAATTGGGGAATGGCTAAACAAATTGTGGTATATGAATATAAAGGAATACCATTGTGCTATAAGAAATGAGGAGCGGACAGACTTCATAATAACCTGGAAAGACTTATGTAAACTGATGCTGAGCGAGGAGAGTAGAATCAGGAGAATTTTGTACACAATTACAGACACATAGTATCTGTGACGACTAACTTTAATAGACCGGGCTCCTCTCAGTGATGCAAGGTTATAAGACAACTCCAAAAGACTCATGATGGAAAGAGAAATCCACATCTAGAGCAAAGAACTACAGAATCTGAATGCAGATTGAAGGAAACTATGTGCTCTCTCTCTTTTGTTTTTTGTTTTGTTCTTTATTTCTCATTGTTTACTCCACTGGTTATAACTCTTCTTTATAACTTGACTAATGTTTAATGTGAAGGTATTTGTAGAATCTGTATCAGATAGCATGCTGCCATGGTGGGGGGTAGGGGTAGGAGAGGGAAGGGGAGAAAATTTGGAACTCAAGGGATTGTGGAATTGAATGTTGTAAACCAAGAGTAAATAAATTTAATAAACAGAAAAATCTTTCACCACAGGAGAAAGAAGTCCTGTTCCCCATCAACTTTCCTCTTCCTCGCCTCTTAAAGGACAAGCTCAGCAGGAGGTGTAAGGATTGAAGTCAGAGGGAGGTTGTTCTTCTTTGCACCGAGGTTTTCAAGATCTTCCTTGTGAGATTGTCCTGGCAGCAGGATGTGGAGGTTTCCTTGTGTTGACACAGATGGAAATTATTGCTTTGGGACAGATGGAAGATGCCCAGCCAGGCCCTAGACAGTCTCTCTTAGGGGAAATGCTGAGCCCAACAAGAGATGGAAGGCACAAGGCATTCCTGTGGTCTGAGAAACTATGGCTGGTCTTCTCTCTAAGGAGGCCCATGCCCCAGGTGTTTGTGACTATGTGCTGAATAAACTTGCTTGCTTTACCACCTTCCTGCCTCAGCACTTCTTGCTCCTTCCTAAGGGGCTTCATGGGAGTTCCTTTTGTTCTTGCTGTCAACCAGATTCCAGGTACCAAAGAAAGCATCTGCCATGACACTAGGCTAGAGGAGGAGAGGTGATGTTGGGCTGGGCTGGGGATGCACTTCAGGGCTCTGGGACCAGATCCAGTGGGCTGTGCAGAGCTGAGCTGCAACTAGCTGACAGAGGCTGGGCTGCACTGGGTTAAGCTGCAGGCAGGTGGGCAGAGGAGAAGAGAGGGGATGCAGAAAGGTTCCCAACTCAGACCTATTTATTTCTGACCCTAAAAGTCAAATTTTCACGCTACTAACTCTTGCACGTTCAAGCTTTGTTGGTTCAGGGTCTTCTAAAAACATTGTAAATCCAAGCCTTGCTCAGTGAGTGAAGGCCTTTGTAACCCTACACCTCCCTGATAGCACTTCAAACAAGATTTGGGTATACAATTTCTTCTAAACCTGTGACCCAGTAGGCCAAGGTCCCACAGTCCTATATAGAGGCTTGGAAAAATAACTCAGTCTGAATATCACCCAATGCCCATTATTTCTAACTGTGCTGAAATATCGTCCACTAGCATTGTATGGGATTTGGAGAAAGTCACTTTCCACTCCTGGCTCTCTTAAAAGCATTTCCTGAAGGAAAAATAATCTGTGTTCTGCTATAGCTGCCCTCTCAGAGCCTGAACCAGAGTCTCCTCCCCATTACCAGGACTTTGGGAGCAATTTTAATACAAACAAAGTAAAGAAATTGCTCCAGTGTAGGCTATATAATTGTGTAATTAGCCTAATACTTAGAGTACTGATTCCAGACAGCCATAATAACATTATTCTAGTAAAATATTATAGCTCTCCTAAATACCCTGGAAAAGAACTGGTAGAAAGGATTCATTTGTCTGGACATCCTTCTCTCCTTGCAGAGCCCCAGTACTATTTGTCAAGAAGACAAGCTGGGAGTTATGCCCCTGCCAAAGTCCAAGAACTCCAAATACCATCACTATCTAGGACTGGCATGAACTATAACTAACACTTGACCCACTAGAACAACAGTCTAGAGGCAATAATATTCATCGAATTGAACCTTGGTGGAGCATGCAATCTAACCTGGGAACAGGAAAAGGAGAAGTGGAAGACAGCATTCAGACTTGGCAAGATCTATACAAATACCAGGTTATGCCCATCTGTTTGTGTTATGCCTCCATGGTTTTCCAGAGTTCAATAAAATCAGTATTTGAATACCTGACAGAACCAGGAGTTAGGGGGTGGTTTGTCTCAATGATATCCTCACCCAAATATGCCACTTAAGTTAAAGCAGTGGAAAGAAAACTGACATCAGAGTCAAGATCTGGGTTTGATCCTACTCTGACAACTACTGACTGTGGGATCCCTGAGGTCAGTCTTCCACCCCCCACCCACCCCCCAGTGCCTATAGGGAGTAAGGAAGTATTTGATACTTCTAAATTTGAGGGCACTTTGGGCAAATCCTCTATTACCCCCGCTAGTTCCATCTCCGCTCCTATCTCAAATGCATCAAGCCATTCTAAATGGTATTAGACTCCATGAACAAGATGGCTGGCTTCCTCTACTGGCGTAATCTTCATTTACAATCAAGGTCACACATCTATCTGTTCATGACAGAAATGTTCATCTCCTCAGTCTCCCCTTTCACTTCATCTCTAAATGTGGTCTTCAATTTAAAGTCTTATCAATGAACTGTGGCACTCACAACCCTCCAGGGATGGAACAAGTCTTCGGAAGCAAGAGACCCAGATTCAAATGCTAACTTTGCCATTTATTAGCTATGCAATCTTTTTTTGATTTTTTTATTTGTTTGTTTTTGGAGGGGGAAAAGTAGGCAATTGGGATTAAGTGATTTGCCCAAGGTCACATGAATAATAAGTGTGTCAAGTGTCTGAGGCCAAATTTGAATTCAGGTCCTCCTGACTCCAGGGCCAGTGCTCTATTCACCGCACCACCTAGCCACCCCATTAGCTATATAATCTTGGGCAAACTCTTGTAGCTTCCTTACCACTTCAAGAAGATAATAATACTTGTGTTACTTACCTCACACAACTGTTGGGAGCATCAAATAATGTGTTGGCAAATCACTTTATTAACCATTTATCTTTCACATAAGTAGAAATTATTATTACTACTTTAGATTGTGAACCTGGATACTTCAGAATCATGTTTCTCTAGGTTATTTTGTGGAGCACATTTTATAGTTGTTTTATGATGGATAAAAAATAAGGATATGCATTTAATGAAGGATGAGTTCATTTTGTGGCACAAAAATTTTAAAAGGAACACTATAAACTAGGATAAGATATTCAGTTGTGAGTTGAGGAAAGAGGCATTTCAGAAGGAGAGATTTTTGTTGAAGAGACCCCACAATTCTGAAAATCTTGTTGGAAACTTCAGACTGCTACCAAGAAAAATAGCAGTATTAAAAAAAAAAGATAGCCTCAAGAAAGGGAAAACTTATTGGTAAGAACTATAGGTCTAATATTCCAAGTAATTAAGACTGCCACTGACTAAGAGTGTCACATTTGTCACTAATGGTACATCAATCTAAAGGGACAAAAAGATCTCTTGTCCTGGAAGGAAAATGTTATGGAATGGACAAAAACTAGTTTCAAAATTATCAAGATGGTGTTGCCAGAAAGAATTTTCTTAAAAAGATAACGTTCAGAATTTTTTCTCTTGAGAGTTGAATTTGGACTGAAATGAAAGAACAGAAAAGAAAAAATAGGACTAAAGGAAGAAGAAGGTACTAGTAGGCCAAGGTCAGGAAGTCAGACGAGATGTAATAAATATGAAATCTCTCACCACTTTATTCATCAGATTTAACTTTTTGTTCAGTTCCCCCCCCCACAAAGCTCCAAACTATTTTGATTTCACAAAACTTAATCCCAAACTCAAAGCTCCAGTTTATTAAAATAGCAACACCCAACCCTCTCTGAAGCAAATTCCATCTATTTCAACACTTCAGCCAAAGCCATTTTAATATGTTTAAGCAAATTATCCATCACAACTGTTGTCTGGGCTGCCTAGCAACAGAATGCAGTGCCCAGCATAACCTCATTTCAGAGTCTCAGGAAATCAGTTCATTATTGGACAGTAAAAGCTATTTCCTCCTTAAAAACACTTAAAAGAATGCATGAATTAGAAACACTGTATAAAATGATCAATTAGATTATCTTCTTCCCCACTACCACCACCCTTTTTTGAAATACACTTGCATGTTTGAAAAAGGAATTAAATTCCCCCTGGTAGTTTCACATTCAACAAAACCAAATTTGCTCAAGTGCTTCCAGAAAGCTCTTTATTTACATGTATTTACATATTTCCAAAAAAAGTTTGAGCGAAGAATGCTGCTGATTTGTCAATGTGGTTTGATTTCCTGTTCTGACATAATTGTTGTTCATCCTTCATTTTTGAAGAAGACCAATGACATCATGAATAACTGATGTCTTGACTTGCACGTGAATTGGATTTAAGTGAGGCAGAGTTACACAAATCCCCGACAACCTCTCTCTCTGTGCTGGAGCCTTTGAAGTTCGGTGCTAAGACCAAATTTAGGATGACTGGTGATGGCCTGTGATGCACCTTCAATGTCTTACCAAGATCTAAGTGCTCACTTCAGCCACCTTCATTGCTGTTGAAATAAATTCTTCTCTTCTACCCATTCCACCAGAGAAGTCTTCACATGCTTGAAGTAGGGATAGCCCTAATTCACCAAAGGGTTAAAAGCTTGTTGGCTACCCTCAATCTGGTTTAGCCCATGTGCTAAGATGGCTGATTGGGCTGTGGCTGCTGTGTATGCCACAGCTTCTTGGCACTACAAGTGAGAGTTGGGAGACAGGTGGGCACCAAAAGGATAAGAATGGAAGATCTTGTCAAATAGGGAGGTAGCATAGTGCAGCAGTATCAAACTCAAAAAGAAACAGAGGCAAACTGCTCATAGTTGAAGACTCCTACAGACCACATATTAATTTAGTTTTAAAATGTAACATTTATAAATTATTGCAATTTCATTTATTTTGTGGAGCATTTCCCAGTTACATTTTAGTCTTGTTTGGGTTCTATTCAAGACTGTGATGGGCCACATGCAGCCAGCAGGTAGTATGATTGACCCCTTTGGTCATGTATATGTTGGTTTGGAAGCCAGGAGCCCTAGTTTCTAGTTCATACTCAGCTTCTAACTAGTTGTATGACCCTTCATTGTTCTTTGTGACATGCAATATTGTTTGTGATGGAATGAGAAGAGGGTCTCCACCTGTTTAATTCTTTGATTTGTATCCTCAGAGCCTAACACAATGATTGGCATATAGTAGGTGCTTAACAAATTCTTATTTATGGATTTATTAACTATGCCCTTCACATATCTTTCTAGTCTTCTTTGGGTAATTTATCATATTAATTTTTCTGATATCATGGTGATTCAGGATTTTTCATATAGCATCAGTGCAAGAATAAGAATTTAAAGCAATAGGTTTTGGCAACAAGTAGTGTGGAAGCACTAAACACATTCCATAGGATCCCAGATGTAACCCAGTTCCCAGATGCATTCTTGTATAGTTCAATTGTTGACCCAGATAACTCTTAATTTTCAGGTCTCATCCAAAGGGTGTGGGGGGTGTGGGTGTAAAGATAAGGGGAAGATAGAGATGGAGATGGAGTTGGAGAGGGAGAGGCAGAGGGAGAAGGGGAGAGAGAGAGGGAGACAGAGAGGGTGAAAGAGAGGGAGAGGGAAAGAGTGGAGGGGGGGGAGAAAGAGATTCTCTTTTTCATCTTTCCTGTGTGATTTCCTATGTGAAATGCCTTTGTCACTAGACTATCTTATTTCTAGACTGGACCCCCTGGGCTAGGTAACTGATGAAATTTGTCTGCTATTTAAAATCTCCCAGAGGAATAGTTAGCTTGTTTGACTAGCTAATAAGACTTTTCTCAGACATTTCCAGACCATGTTGCCTCTTAATGGATCTTATACTCTCCCTGAAGCCTTGGGCTTTGATAGGTGAGCTTTTATTTTATCTTGCTCAGAACCAGGTCTCTGTGACTACTATGTTGATTGCTTCCTTATATTTGTATGCCCAGCAATTAATACAGTGCCTGACATATAGTAAGAATTTAAAAAATTATTTTTCATTCATCTTGATCCAGTCAAATTTTGCTAATAATTTTAAAATCACTAGTCTACAGTTTGAAGATGACTCTCTCTTCCCTTTTTTGGGAATATTGAAAAAAAATTGCTCATTTCCAGTCATAGTCTCTCTTGCATTCTCCAAGACTCCTTAAAAGGTCACCAAACAGTGACTCAATAATCATTCCTGTCCATGTTTCAGTACTCTGGCATATTGCTCATTTGAATGTGATGATCTCCTCACTTAAATCAGGTGTCAATTCCCTCGGTTATTTTGATATATCCTCGCCAGTCTGAAGAGTGTTCTTCTTAGTAGGAAAAACTGAAACAGACCAATCATTCTGTTGTCTACCATCATTTTATTAATTCTGAACAGTGATACTGTCCTATTTCTGACTGTGCACTTGCCTTCAACAATTTATTTTAAATGCCCATTTTGTTGTCTCCAGAATTCTTTGATTGGCTCAGCTCATTCTGAACTTCTGTGATCCTGGCTTATTCTTATGGAATTGTGAAATTCTTTTGTAAGTCATCAGTTAACTTCCCCTGTTAACATCTAAATAATTATATTCCTTGGCAAATGCCTGTACCCGAGGTTTCCCTTGGAGTATCAGAAATTGATGCGTGCCTCTAGGTTCCCACTACCATGGGAAAAGGGGCCTTAACTCATATGCCAGGACCCAGATCTTTGTCAAGGAGATTTGGTTGGTGAGCTAGACTCCCAACTCTATTCTCGAATTGTATTATCCAAATTAGGTCCCATCCCTCTCCTCACTGTGTGTTTACTTTCTCATTGAAGTCTCTGAGAATCAAGAGATATATTGATGGAATATATAGGACTTTGGTTAAATCTTCACAGAATTTATCTACTCCTTTGTTCTCTCTAATGGATCTTGACACAAGTATCATTTATTTGATCATTGGATCATAGATTTAGATCTCAAAGAAACCTTAATGACAATCAAGCTCAACCTCCTGAGTAGTTATAGTTGAGGAAATGGAGGAACAGAAGATCTGTAGCTTGCTCAGGATGACAGTTAGTAAGGATCTGGAGCAACATTTGAACCCAGGTCTTATTGATTCCAGTGGTTCTGTCTTCTGCAGCATGCTGACTCTCATTATGAGCATCACAAGATGAGAAGATTAAACGTCCACAAAATGAAATTTCTTATTGTCTTTGAATGATTCTGACCCTAGTAATTCCTTTATTTCAGTCAGCCAGGCAATAAGCCAGGCATTTATTAATGCCTATTTATAAATGCCTACTATGTACCAGGCATGGCACTAAGCACTGGGAATGTAAAAAAAACCAGGCAAAAGATAGACCTTGCCTTCAAGGAGCTCACAATCTAATAGGGGAGATACAAAGCAAACAAATATGTTTTGTTGTTGTTCAGTCATTTCAATTGTGTTTGCCAATTCTTCATGACACAGCTAGTAAGTGAGACCAGATTTGAACTCAGGAAGATGAATCTTCCTGACTTCAGGCGCAGCATTCTATCCACTGCGTCACCTAGCTGTTAGTTCTGTGATCTTGGGCAAGTCATTTAACCCTATTTAACTCAGTTTTCTCATCTGGAAATGAGCTGAAGAAGGAAATGACAACCCATTCCAGTGTCTATGCTGAGAAAACCCCAAAAAGGGCCATGAAGAGTCAGACAAGACTGAAAATGACTAAACAGATATGTACAAATAAGCTATTTACAGGATAACTAGGAAATTATTAAAAGAGGGAAGGCCATAGAATTCAGAGGGATTTGTCTCTACAGACAGCACCTTCAGACCCACCTTTTACTTTGCCACAATCTCTATGTGTCTTCTGAGTTAATTTATAAAACCGTCAAAGTAGATGTGTTTTGGCCAGTACATTTGTGTGTCAGCTCTTTAGTTACTGGGCCAAGACTGCATGTTAAAAGCACTAGGTGTTACATGCTATTGCTCTTTTCCGTGTTTGGTTTTGTTTCCTTTTTCCCATTGTTCACTCCATTGGTTAGAACCCTTTTATACAACCAGACTAATATCCAATGTGAAAGTATTTGCAGATTCTATACTTGACTGCATGCTGCCATGGGGTAGCAGGGGAGAAGGAGGGGAGAAAATGTGAAACTCAGGGGACTCTGGAACCGAATCTTGTAAACTAAAAGTAAATAAACAAATCAATTTAAAAAAATAAATAAAAGCACTAGGTGTTAAATAAATGATTTCAGGTGTCTAAGCACTATGTATTTTAGTATTTTCTACCTTCTTTTCAGTCACTCTGCCACCACAACTGTGGAGAAGTAAAGGGAATTACAGAGGAAGAATAGCTGTTTCATGCTTTTGTCTCATTATTTTTTCATGTCCAAAAAATTCATCCCTAGTATCCAACCTTCTGGTGATAGATTTCTCCAAATGAGTTAGCCTTGTCCTTAGAAGACAGACAAAACTTGTCTGTACTAGGCTGGTGCTCCAAACCTTTCCACTTTCTTAAAGGTCTGCCAATACTAGTGCTTCAGTGACATTAGGAGGCCAGAAACACACGATTGTTATGCTTAGGCATTAGAAAAGGACTTTGGTGTAGGTGGTCACTTAAGTAATTTGTCAGTACCACAGGTTTTCAAGGCAGACACAAATACAGAATTTCTTAGTACTGATGAGGTTTTCCCCCAAAAAGCTTTTATTCATAAATGACATTATGTGACATTATATTAATTGCATTGAGTCCCCAAAACTCCAATATCTCTTCAGTGAACTACATAGTGATACAAAAAAGATTAGCTTAAACATCCACAGTGGAAAAACAAAGTATATGAAAAAGAAATTTTGCCCCAGAGTATGCAATGCCACTAAATGAGTAGTAATGAGTAGTAATCTCTCTCTCTCTCTCTCTCTCTCTCTCTCTCTCTCTCTCTCTCTCTCTCTCTTTCTCTCTTTGTCTCTCTCTCTGTCTCTATCTATCTCCATCTGCATATCTCTCCTCCCCTTGTCTTCACACACACACACACACACACACACACACACACACACACACACACACACACACCCTTTGGATGAGACCTGAAAATTAAGTTACCTAGGTCAACAATTGACCTCCCTCCCTTCTTCTTTTCCTCTGTGTTTTCCATGTTCGAGTGACCTTGGGTGTCCAAGAGATTTTGAGGCCCTATCAGAGGTCTCCCCAGTGACCAAAGTCAGTAGCCAAGTCCTCTGGAGTTAGTAGAAGTAGCTATAGGAGTTGGGAAGTAACTAAGCAGCAGTATTGAAATGGACATGCCAAGGCACTAATCCTCAAGCCCAGTAGAGAGCTAAACCTAATGGAAATTTAATGAAGTCTCCATAAAAAAGGAGAAAAAGACTTCTAGTAAGCAAGAGTTCTCAGTTTGTACTTTGGCTGTAGATACTTTCTGTGCATGGGCCTCACCACCCCCATACTCTTAAGTTTGAGCCTACCATCTCCAAGAGCCCTTGTGCATGCAGAAAGAGAAGTATTCCTCCTTTAGTGAAATACTATTATACCTACTACTCCTTCTATTGTTGCTGTTTGTCCTTCATACTCAAAGACATCCAATGACATCATGATGTTGAGATCAAGGAACAGTGTGTTTGACTGTGGCTGATCAATCCAATATGAACTCAAAAGGCTCTGTACCACAGGTCAGGCACAAATAGTCCATTTGATCATTTGGGATAGATATTTCTCTAGATTTGCCCATCTTGTGTTTCCTTCATGCTACTTCATTCATAGAGTACAGTGCCTTTTTTGGTATGTGCACACTCTTTTCTGAAAACTACTTGAGTCTACTAACTAGTAATCAATGGGGAACACATTGATAGGGGCTCATGAGAAATAATATTAGAAACTCTAACCCTTCATGGTTAGAGGACAAGTAGCAACTACCCCCAATGGAAATCAACCCACCAATGGAAACAGAAGTTTTCACAAAGTAACCCAGAGAAATCTTACAGGATCATAGGCTAGAATCACTAATATATAACTGATCTTCTCTAGTCCCTTCTCCTGATTTTATGGATGAAAAAACTGAGATCCCAGGTTAATTGACTTGCCCAAGTAATAAATATAAAAGTGGAGATATGGATCCAGGATCTCTGATCCTTGAGCCACTCCTTCCCACTGTACCATGAAAAATGCAGGTTGCAGACAACAATATGTATATGGACTGGACTTCTGGGCATTTGTGTATGTGCAAAAAGATAATAGACAGAGATAATAGATGATAATATAGCTAGACAGACCAGCCAGCCCACAGACAAAGAGTTGGTCCCAGATTCAACAGGAAGAAAACCTCAAAAGAGATCACATTTGGGTAAGTAAATGTCAATAATCACCACATCTTTTACATGTATTCTCCTAGGAATGCTCATATGGTTATAAATCCTTAAAGATCATGACATCAGAAGAACAAAAATTTAAAGTAACCAAAAAGTCCATTGGCACAAAAGGCACAAGCAATTTTCAGCATGTTACCAAGGATGTCTCGATTTGAGTATAAAATAAGTTCTAGAGGACTTAAAGGACTAACTTACATAGAGTGGACTAGTCATATAACAGGAACGAAAAGCAATATATGGACCATCCACATGACACATTGGTTCTCCCAAAATGTGAATAAATGCTTTTTGACTGACTGGCTCCAGACATGCTATATGGATTCTCTATGGAAGATGTATGAAAAAACATGAAAAAGAACTCTACAAATTGAAGAGTTGAGCTCTGCAAGGATGAGAGAAATACACATACATTTGAAATAATGATGACACCAACAAAATAAGAACAAGCAAATAAATAAATAGGTGAATGAATAAATAGAGAGACACACAGACAGATAGACAGAGATAGATAGATAGATAGACAGATAGATAGATAGATAGATAGATAGATAGATAGATAGAGGACTTTATGTTCATCCTATATAAATTTCACCTTGTTAGATCTAGACCATCCATCCATGCTCTTAAAATTGGGGAAGATTCTGAATTTATCATCTAACATATTAACAATTCTTCCCAGCTTCAAATTATCTGAAAATGTACCATGTGATCTGTCTTCATCCAAGTCACCAATAAAAATGTTGTAAATCACAGAGCCCTGAACCAAGATATGATGCCCAATATGGCATATAGCTACATCCCTTAAAACACTAGAAAGGGTTCTAGGGCTAGTTTAAAGCTGGGGTCTGCAGTGATACAGTTAGATATAAAACCATAATTTAGGTCAGGCAATAAATAGTGTTTACATTGTGTTTTTTGACCCAAACTATCTTTTTTCTTATGGATAATACAAGGTCAACTAAAATATATAAATTTAGAAATTTTCTGTTAGTGACTTTATCTTTATATCCAAACTAACTAGCATAATCTTGCATCTTAGTCCCATTTCCCCTCCCCAGCAGCAGGAAGGGATCACTCCTTTCTATGAATCTCTCATCATGTAGTATTTATCATATTCTAACACTAGAATACTTAGTTGTATATTATTTAATCTCATCTACTAGACTATCATCCTGAAGATTATATCTTCCTGTTGTGGCTGTACCTAGGCATTTAAAGTCCTTGTTGCCCCGATGACATGGCCCTTTATTTCGGTATTGACAATGGTTCTTTGATAAGGTTACCTAGAACCAAAGATGTGGTTTTGCACATATCATATGTAAAATTGGTGAGCTTCCCAATAATAATACACTCTTTGTTTCATGTCTTCTCCCACAATTTTCCATGAGAAAATCCAAATTGGACTCACATCTAGGCCCTTCCATAAAAGGTGTTCTCAGCACTTTTGAAAGAATCAAACTAACAAGACATTGATTATAGTACATACTTTATTAACCTGAAACAAATGCAAGATACCCCACAGGCTGTAAAGGAAACATTCCTCCTTGTTGAATCCTATCTCCCCTAAGGATTTACGTAGTTACTCCAAACTTAGAGCACTACCCTGGGCTTGGGAAACCCCAAAAGACAGGAGAGAACTGAGGGCTGCTAGGGAATCAATCAGTTTGATCCTTTGTGATAAGGCATAAACCAAGGCATGACTCTGGGTCTTGAAGATTATATAGATCCTGAAGGAAGTAGGGACTTGTAAATACTATAAATGTTATACAAAGTAGAAAATATCTAAATTTTATGGAGGTTCAACAGCATAAAACATCGTTCTTCCATTTAAGCAAATTGCAACCTAATTGAGAAGACAAGGACATTAACAAGTATGATATAAAAACTTGCATGTAAGACAAAAAAGCAAAAGTCAAAAAGTATGTTAGAGACTATAAGTGATCAAAGAATGAAGAAAAGAGGAAGATCAATGTGAGATGGAAAGGTAAGCCTTGGGGGTAGGTAGGACATAAAGATTGAATAGGATTTGGACAATTGGAACAGTGGCAGAGATGAATTCTAAGCAGGGACAGAAGCATAAAGGAGGAAGCATAGGCAGAGAATGATCTGACTAGAGAAGAGTAATTTTCTCAGGAAAAAAATTTTGGATAGGTAGGTGAGGGCCTGATTGCAGATCTTTTTTTTAACTAGGCAGAATTTAGATGTTAAGACAGTAGCTTGTTGAAAGGAGCAGTAGTGTCCCAGGAACCAAGCAAGAAGGTTTACAGAAGGAAGTAATCAGCCTCTGCCTCCAAAGATGCTGCAAATGTGCAGAAGATGAAGTCTGTAAAGGAAGAGAGAAGACTTCAGAAGTTTCACCTCAAAAATAGGAAAAAGCAATTAATGTGAAAATGACCCTCGGGAGAGCTTTGCCCAACACCTCCTTAACTGACATTATTCTGAAAACCTTTGCAAATGAAAATTCTAAGAGTGGCAGTAAACAGATTCCAAGGGAGATGGTTCTATGGGTATAACCCCAGTGAATGAGCTATTTTCATCAATGACAATAGGGGAACTATTTGGGTACCCAATGTGCTATAGGCAGAAAAGGTAAATGACCATGTGTAAGAAGATGAAATTGGAAAGAACAACTCTACCTGATCAAATGCAATCAGGTAGAACCCATGCTGGAGGCAATAGATAGTCAAGGAGATCTTTTATGGAGACATTACAAATAGGGGGAATTTCCTTAGAATGAAAAAGATCATAAATAATGCTTTAAGAAAAAGGAGGGTAGGCTGGGGAGGATAAGTGTAAAGCAATCAAGTGCCAGCCTATGGGCCTTCTTTCTATCTTCATAAAACCTTTATGATGAAATTCTGTTCATGCCGTGAGAGTATTTTTCTTGATGAAAACAAGGAGTCTTTCATAGATGATTTGCCAGAGCATACCACTGATTGTAGATAATATAAGAAACTTCTAGGTGTTTGCTTATTGATTTTTCAAAAGCATGTTAGTTGGCAGAACAAAATGGAGCTTTAAATACTCTCCTCAAGACAAAAATCATACAAGACTAGTCCAAAAGAGTTATGGAAATAAGTGTTCAGCAGTCTCCTGAATATTGGCATCAATTAATGTCCAAACAGACTAACAGAGGAAGCAACCAGTTTAATTTTTTTTAATTGTAGAATCAGTGGATTATTTTACTTTCATGTAATTCTGGTATTGTATAAATTATGTACATTATATATACATAATTATTAATCATAATCAGTTTTCTAAAGTATTCAAAAAGGAAGAGGCATTGTAAATAGTTCTATCCTTCAAAATTGAACTACTCTCCTCTCCCCAATCTTTTTCTGCTCTCCCCAGCTGCTATATACTTTTACAAACACTTTCTCCCAGTCTTGAAATGGACTCCCCATTCTTCCATCTCCTCTTTTTGACATCCTTCTCCTCTACCTTCATAGGTTTCGTTGATCTTTCCTATTTTATAGAAGTCTCTCCCTCCCTGAATCCCTCAGCTTACTCTGTTTGACATCTCTAAAGGTTTTAATCATCTTTTAACTTATATTTAGTTGTGTGCATGTCTCTTCCACTAAAATTCTACTCAGATACTTCAATGTGTGGCAATAAACCTGAGGTCTTGAAGTCTGTACAGATAATCTCAAACATGAGTAGGTTTTACCAAGCTAGATGGGTTTAGTGATAATATCTGCATTCCAAAGTCCAGCCTAGTCCAATCTGGAAAAGCTCCCCCTCAGCTTGGTAATGATGGTGAATGTTCTTTCCATAATATACCATGGGATAGAGAGAAGACACACATATTTATGAAATTATGGTCTTTGAAATATTAAGGCACCAAGTGACCAAGTCTAATCCTCCTACTAAACTGTGACCTCCTTGACAAGCATTTGTCCTTGTAAACCCAGTGCCTAGTACAGTGCCTTTGTCATAGTGCTTAATAAATATTAATTGAACTGCAAGAATCATCTACATTGATCTCTAAGGGTATTGAGTAGAAGCAGAAAAATCAGAGCTGTTTTTAAGACAAGGTAAACACAATTTTATTCCATTAAAATCTGAACAGCACTTTGGAATTCACCCCAATGTGACTTTTGCCAATCACAGAATTTGAAAGTTAGAAGGTGCCTCAGCAGTGATGTGGTCCCTTATGTGAAAGGAATCTTCAGTGTGACATATTTGACTGGTGGTCATCAACCTTTGCTGGAAGATAAGTAAGGAGAAGGAACTCACTACTTCCTGAAGCAGACCATTCTACTTTTGGACAGCTCTAATCATTAGGAAGTTTTTCCTGAGATAGAACCTAAACTGGTCTTCTCCCTCATTGTTCTTGGTTTTCCTCTCTGGGACTAAAAGCAAATCTCCTTTGTCTTCCACATGAGGGCCCTTCAAATACTTGAAGACAACTAACACATCCCTCTAGAATCTTGTCTTCTCTTCTCCAAGTTAAAGGATCTTAAGGCCTTTCCGTATTCTAGTTGCCCTCTTCTGGACCATCTTCAGCTTAGAAATATTCTTCTTAAGCCATGACATTCAGTATTGAGCACAGTACTATAGATGAAAGATGGGGAGACCAGAGGATAGTGGGACTATCACTTCACTTATTCCTGGAAGTCATGCCTCTTTTATCATAACCCAAGATCACATAAGCCTACTTGGCTACAAAAATCACACTGCTGACTTATATTGATCTTTTGGGATAATAGAACCCCACGATCTTTTTGTCAGAATAGCTATCTATCTTTGCATTCCCTTGCTATACTAGTGAAGCTGATTTTTTTATACCCAAGTAAGACCAAGATAGCTCTAAACTAAGCTACAGTTATTATTGTCTTGTATTGTGTATCAGCAATGCAGTATTCACAATGCCTACAGTAACTATAAATATGCTGATATAGTTATTAATCACAAAATGGAACAGGCTCTCTACATAAGAAATATAGATAGTGCATTCATTTAAATACC
>CM053582.1:324616766-324629890 GCA_028627135.1 Pseudochirops cupreus | reverse complement strand
GAGAGAGAGAGAGAGAGAGAGAGAGAGAGAGAGAGAGAGAGAGAGAGAGAGAGAGAGAGAGAGAGAGAGAGAGAGAGAGAGAGAGAGAGAGAGAGAGAGAGAGAGAGAGAGAGAGAGAGAGAGAGAGAGAGAGAGAGAGAGAGAGAGAGAGAGAGAGAGAGAGAGAGAGAGAGAGAGAGAGAGAGAGAGAGAAAGAGAGGGAGAGAGAGAGGGAGAAAGAGAGAGAAATATATAGATAATCCCAGAAGACTAAAGTTACAGGCAGTAGCATACAGTAGGCTTTTGATAAATGTGTGCTGAATGAGTGTAATAGATGAATGAATCAAGGTGAAACAAGGTTTTTATATACACACAGTAGAACTGGATGGAACTGAAATGTTTCAGTTACTCAGTGTAACATCACAATACAAACCCCAGTTTGGGGAATCAGAATCCAAATTATTGAATGTCAAGGTGACTTTTCAAAAGCCACACAGCCAATGTGTATTAGGGTTGGCTGGCTTTTTACGCACTAGTCCACATTTTTCCTCTATTTTGATTCATGAGCAGAATCAGAATCATAGAATTTCTGATTTGGAAGGGACATCTGTGGTCATCTAGTACAAGTTATACCTGGTCAAGAATCTTCTACACACACATACACACAATCCTCACTACTAGCCATCCTGTCTTTGTTTGAAATCTCACAAATAAAGGGGGGAATCTATTATATTGAAAGGCAGCCCTTCCTATCTTTGGATAACTCTGATTGTTAGGAATCTTTTCCTTGTTGCCAAGCTTCAATTTGTCCCATTGCAATTTCTACCCCCTGTTCCTAGTTCTGCTTTTTAGGGCCATAAAGAACCGTCTAATCTCTCACTTCCAGGTGAAAGTCCCTTCTAAATCAGAACAGAATGGAGGAAATGTGGACTAATGGATACAGAGCTGGCAGGTGTCCTTTATCAGACTATGGATACTCATATGGCTTTAGCTCCCTGACCATTGTGGTTGCCCTACCTTTCCAATTTGTTGATGACTTCCCAAAAAGGTGATGCCCAGATAAGATAAATGTTTCCATTCCATATACAGTGTGGAGATATACTTACAGAGTACTGTAAAATTTCAGACTAGCGTAAGAATTTCCTTAGAAGATAAATCATTTCTGGCTCCAAAATCATGTGGAATACTAGTTTTCATTTTCCAAAGCTCCGTAAGAAACCTGGGAGGCAAAATTAAAAGGTATGTGTGTTTCTTGTATGTGGAAGTCCTATAGGAAAACTCCTATAATTATACCCATATCTACTTAGTGAATCACAGAATCATTGAACATTAGAATTGCAAAAGATTTCAAAGGCCACAGCTAGAGACCACCCCACCTGAAGGATGCCAGTTATAGTATCCCCAATAGTCATCAAGCTAGAAGATACAGTGGAAAGAGTGCTGCCTGGAGTCAGAGGATCTCAGGTCAAATTCCATCCTTGATATTTACTACTTGAATGAACTTAGGCAAATCACTCAATCTCTGCAGGTCTCAGTTGTTGTGTTTTTTTTTTTCATATATAAAATGAAGGGGTCAGAGTACATGTTGTCTGAGATCCATTCAGCTCTAGAACTATTATCCAATGACCAATTAAGGCATTAGCTATCCTGACCAGTTCCTCATCAGCTACAAATTTCATAAATACACCATCTATGTCTTTATCAGGTCATGATAAAAAAAAATCGTTGAGCAGAGCGAAGTCAAGAACAGAGATCTGTCTGATATTCTTTGGGTCCTATCAGTCAACCAGTCCTGAACCCACCTGATTATCATTCAGATCATATCTCTGTATTTACAGGCATCATGAGAAGCTTTGTCAAATGCACTGCTAAAATCGAGATAAATTAATATAGTAGAATGTTGTTTTATAGCAAAAAATTACAAACATGAGCTATATGGGAAGATTTGTGTGAACTAATGAAAAGTGAAATAAACATAACCACTAATGTATACAATGACTACAATAATTTAAGAGGAAAAAAACACTAAAATGAAATCAAACTCTGAGTAACTGAAAAACAAGGAAGGCCCAGAGAACAGACATGAAACATATCTCCCTCCTAATGGGAAAGAGGCAGGGGATTGACGAAGACAGAATGTCATATACATTATAAGAAGAAATCGCTGTATTAAAATTTTTTACTTATTTTTCTTTGTCACAAGAGATGTCACATGGATGAAAGATGAAGTTGAAATGGTGGTGGTATAAATGCAAAAGTCGCTGATTAATTATATTTTTAAAATCCATATATACTATATCATAGCACTCTCCTGATCTACCAGTCTGAGAACCTTATTTGAAAAAAAAAATAAAGAGGCTACCTTGTTTTTAGTTAACCTATGCTAGAATTTGATATTTCTCTTTCTAACTACTCATAGACTAGTCCTTTAGGAAGTACCAAAGCACAGAAGAAAGAATGATGGATGTGGAGTCACAAGACCTGGGTTTGAATCCTGCCTCAGATATTAATAGCTATGACAAGTCCTCATCTCAGAGAGACAGATTTCTCACCTATAAAATGGAGATAATGGTATTTGTATTCCATACCTTCGACGATCATTTTGAGGAGAGGGCTTTGCACATTATCTGAATGAGCTTCATATCCTCTAATCTGAAGACTCTACGATAATCATCTGTATGAAAATTGGTTCAATGCTTAGTTCACTTCAGTCCTGAGCACTTCTCTCATTCTTTACGATTCTTCAAGGAACACTTACAGCGCTTCAGGGATCCTATCTCCAAGGCTCTCCAGTATTTTGGGATATTTCCCAGCATGACCTGAATTCAATGAAAGCCACTAGGTTTTCTCATATAGTATCCTTAGTTACCTTGGGTTTCAATTCTCCATTAATCATATTTGCTCTGCTTTTCCTAATTTGAAGATCGTTCTCCTCCACAGAGAAAACAGACGTGAACTGATTTAAGGAAATTTGCCTCCTCTTCTTCATACGTTATCATTGAGTGAAGCCTCCCAAATGGCAATATCACTCCTTTCTTGTTCTGCTTTTCATCAGGTGGTGACCTTTTTTTGAGCACTTATTACAAGCCTCTGTTTATTCTCATCTTTAACCTTCCTGTTATTAAAAGGTGATTGTTGTTGTTACTATGACAATGACTAAGCCAAAAATAACAACTACTATTACTACTACTACTGCTACTACTAGCAATGCTGCTGCTACTAGTACTACTACTACTACTACTACTACTACTACTACTAGCAATGCTGCTGCTACTACTACTACTACTACTACTACTACTACTACTACTACTACTACTAGTGCTGCTGCTGCTGCTCCTACTACTACTATTATGGGATCTTGACATTCATTTTGTTGTGTTTAGTTACTTGCCTTATCTTTTCTCATGTACATATTCTTTTAAAATATTAACATACCATTAAGAAATCTTTTAGGCCAAGTTGATCTCTGTAGGAGCCTCTACCTTTTTCTTATTCATTAAAATAATTTATCTCTGGATTATCAGGCTTTCTTTCCTGAGAACTCCTCTCTCTATCTGATAATCAGACTTCCCTCTTGATCTTAGGTCATAGGCTACTACCTACCTTTTCTTCAAGCTTTGAAATTTACTATTCTGAAATATGGCATCAGAAAATACTGAGTACCATTCCCACCCACCCCCTGCTCCCTTATCAAGTACAAACTCCAAGATGGCATGGTTCCAGCTGCCTGAGGTTTCCATCTGCTTTGGCAACCGGTTCTTACTGGTCTGAAGCAGGTCTGGAATAGTTGCTCCCTTCATCACTTCCATTATCTTCTAAAATAAGGGTTCCTATCATGGGGTCCACAGACCCCTATAGATTTCTGGGGATCCATGAACATGGAGGGGGAAAATACTTCTTTATTTTCATTAACATGATCAGCCTTTCTTTCAGTTATGAATGTAAGCAATAAATCATATAGCATTAGGCTTCACCAGACTGCTAGAGGGGTTTACAACACAATTGAGGTTAAAAATCCTTGTTCAAAACAAAATTTGGTGGAGTTTCACAATTATCTCAGAATACTTTAGGCAGTATCACTTGGATCTCAGATTCTTCTGTTTAGAGTATATTTAAAGTCTATTCATAAATAACTAGGTTGCCCTGGTAATGACTATCTAATGTGTCTCTAAAAAGGGTTTCAACCAAGCTAGCAGCTGGCTTTGTTAAACACTTAGAGCACACAAATAATTTAAGATAAAACACTGAACCTTCAAATTGCATTTGTCAATTAAAACTACAGAGTTAATGGAAATGCACCAAAAGTATGTCCCCACATTAATGGCTCTTTCATTGATTGCAGTTTGCTTTACCAAGCCTATAGTTCTTCCCCCCAGGTTTGCTGAGCAAATGTAAAATCATTATGCCTGGGACCCTATCATTGCTTTCAGGACTGTCATCCAAACTGCCATCAATATTACACATACTCCAAGGCTTCTTATAAGAAGGGATTTCTCATTTTAAAAAATAACAACCCTAGCACTTCTCTTTGCCATGTAGAAGAAGGGTTGGCAGTGCCATTTCAAAGCATTCAACTTGAGAAGGGTAGACATGATGGAATGCAAGTAAATGAGATTGATAGGGAGAAAAAAATAGAGAGACACTGTGGCTTGCCATGGGCAGGGTCATCGATTGCTGGGAAATGACAGTGAGAAAGTCCTTGTAAGCCAGGAAGATGGAGTGCTTCAATTCAAGTAGGCTGGGAGGTACAGAAACATGACTGTACATCATCAGACAGGCAAGGCTTTTGTGGGTGAGCTGGCAAGGCAAAAGTCTGTGATGCCCCTCCACTCGTTGCAACAACTTTTCCCAGTGATATTGTTGGGGCAGCCATGTAACAAGGAGGCAGAGGAGCTTGGAGTTTGGCTAAGGCTGCCCCCTCCTCCTGCCCAGAGAAAATGCTGGCTCTTTCTCAAACCGCTAAGTAAATGTGAGAATGCCCTCCAGGGTACTCCATCACTGCCAAAAGCTACTTCATCTTGTAATATGAAGACCAATGATCTATAAACACTTACCACAACTATCAACAATCATGAGCTTACCAAGGGAGCAATAAAGTTTCCACAATCACTTAACGTTAACGTAGTACAATTGCTCCTTTTAAAACACACTGTGTTTATTTAGATCAATTAAGCAGATAATGCACGGAATGCCTACTGTGCACTTCAGCATTGCGTTAAGAATTGGGGGATAGAAAAGAACAGCCTCAAAGACCATGAAAATTTGGGGAAAAGCTAAAAAACCTACATCATCATTATTATCATCATCACTGCATTTATACAGCACTTTAAGATTTGCAAAGCACTTTTGTACATGTTACCCATTTGATCTTCCAACAACAACCCCATTTTGTAGGTGAGAAAATTGAGGCATAGAGAAGCTGAATGACTTACCCAAGGACATGAAGTTAATAAGTGTCAGGGGCAGGATTCAAACTCAGATCTTCCTCATTCCAAGTCCCAGACTCTATCCACAGCACCTTGAGGGAAAGGGTCCTGTTTTTGCCTTCATTTGCATCCCCAGAATGTGGCACATAGAAGGCATTCAATGAATGCTTGTTGACCAACATGAAACCAAGAATATTCCACAAGCAGCATGTGATATACTCAGTTGATTTGTGAAATGCCAAAATGCAAGCTATAGTTGGCACATATTCAGAAAGAGGAGAGATTGGTGGGGACTGGAATGATCAGGGACAGCTGTGTGGCAGCAGCATAATCTGATATGGGCTTTAAATGGTCAGGAGGATTTAGATCAACAGAGTGAAGGAAGATGGGAATAATAGGAAAATCATAAGCAAAGATATGAAAATAAGCAAGATCATAGTAGGTCAGCAGACTGACCTGGTTGGAGAGAGAGACAGACAGACAGACAGAGACAGAGAAAGACAGAGGCAGAGAGAAATGGAGGAGGGGGAGACAGAGACAGAGACAGACAGAGACAGACAGAGAGAGATAGAGATAGAGAGAGGCAGAAAGATGGAGGAGGGGGAGACAGAGACAGACAGAGAGAAACAGAGACAGAGAGAGACAGAGACAGAGGTGGAGACAGAGACAGAGAGAAAGATGAGGGAGTAATGGAAAATAAGGTTAGTAAGGTAAAGTAGGGACAGATAATGGAGTGCTTTCAATATCTGAATAAAGCATCTCAGCTTGACCTAGTGGGCACTGGGAACCCCTTCTAACCTTAACTCGTCTTCCTAGCATGTAGCATAAAAGACTGATGGATTTAGAGTCCAGGAGCTTGGGTTTTGAATCCCAGCTCTGATATTTATCACCCATACAGCCTTGGGCCAGTCTTCTCAGCTCCCTGAGATTTGGTTTTGTCATGTATAAAATGAGCTGGTTAGTTAGATGACCTCCATGGTCCCTTAAACCTCTAAATCTATGATCTGAAGATCCTATACTCTTCTTGCACTTTAGGCTTTAGACAAAATGGACTATTAACCTTCTCTTAAATGCCTGATATGCTTTCTTAGCTCCATGATTTGGATCAAGCTTTACACTATGCCCAGAATGAACTCCTCTCCAGTTCCACTTATTGGCAGTCAATGCACCCAATGCCTCAGTTCAACTACCATCACTTCCACAACATAACTTTGATTCCACAGGGAGGAATCCTTCATTAATTTTTGCCTAGACTTTTGTAATATCTTCCCTGCTACCTTCAACTACCTTCCCTGCCTCTAGTCTCTCCCTCTCCAATCTATCCTTAAGTAGTCAAATTGATATTCCTGAATCATAGTCTGGGCAGCTAGGTGGTGCTTGCAGATAGAGCACTGGGTTTGGAATCAAAAAGACTCATCTTCATGAGTTCAAATCCCGCCTCAGACACTTATGAGTAGTGCAACCTGGGCAAGCCACTTCACTCTGTTTGCCTCAGTTTCCTCATCTGTAAAATGAGCTGGAGAAGGAAATGGCAAACCATTCCAGTATCTCCACCAAGAAATCCCCAAAGGGGTCACAAAGAAACAAGTGAACAACAAAATTTCATAGGTCTGACTATTCCACTCTCCTTTTCAAGAAGCCCTCATGGATCTCAATTGTATCTAGGATGAAAGACAAACTCTTCTATTTGACATTTAAAATTCTTTGCAATCTGGCTCTAGTTCACCTTCCCAGGCTTAGTGTACAATAGTCCCCTTCTGATACCGTACATTCCTGTCAAATGGTACATTTTCTATTTTCCCTATATGACAATCTATCTCAAATCTCCACTCCTTTACATGGTCAATCCACCATGCCTATAACACACTTCTTCCTTGTTTCTACCACACAGACTCCGTAGTTGCCTTCAAGCTCCAATTCAATACCACCTTCTACATGATGCTTATTTTAATCCTTCCACTTCTTTCCCATACTCCCAAATTACATTTGATTTGCCTGGTATATATTTGATATTCATTTATCTGCGTGCAGAAAGACATTGTAGTACATTGGCTAGAAAGCTGGCATCAAAGCCAGGAGGCCTGGGTTTCAGACCCCCCCCCCCCCCCGCTCCCCCCCCCCCAGTACATACTGACTGTGTGACCTTAGGCACATCCCTTAATCTCTCAATGATCTAGGCAGCTCTCTAAAATGATGTTTTCAGAGAAGGTAGCTACTTGGATTGGTAAAGGGAGTTTCCTTACCTGGAAGTTTCTTACTACTTTATATTAAAGAAATCACATGTTCATTTCTTATTCTATCTGCCTTTGGGTTGGCCATTTGAGACAAAAGAATACCCAGTGATGCCATCTGTTCTGCCCTTCCTACCTCAGAGGAATAGGACTTGGAATAATTCAATCAAAGGTATTATGTGAGCCCTCTCAGCAATATTTGCATTTTACAGAGGATTACAGGAGAGGACAAGGCTTGCCATAGAAACACTAATAAATTGAGATAACTTCCCTAGGGCTCCAGACATTAAGATCCTGGTGGCCTCTCCCAAGCCCACTCCTTATTTCTCATTCTCCTAAAAGGGAACAAGACAGCAAACTCTGTAAAAAAAAAAATAAATCAGAGACTTATCGGGTCATTAATCAACAAAGGACATTAGACAGCATTAAGTCCAGCCGTCTCATTTTACAGATGATAAAACTGAGATCCAAAAAGGTTAAATGTCCTACTCAGAATCACCAGGTCTTCCTGACCCCAAGTCTAACATCCCATCAGGAGGATCTGGAAGTATAAAAGAAGAGGCAGCCCAGTTTGCTCTTTCTCACTATTTTCTTCCTCTACCTTCTTTTCCTTTTGGCAATTCGGAGCAGAGCCATAATCAGGTTGGAACAATGGGGATTTCCTCCTAATTCATAGGGCTGTTGAGAGCTTTCTAGTCCTTTAGCAGTATGGAAATAAAGGTGCATGCCTAGTTGGAAATAAGAGTTAAAATAAGAAACAAACAGATTCCAGGTGGTAGTGGGCTCTTCTCTGACTTTGCCCTGCTTTCCTTTGGCTATTCCTAACATTTTTTTTTAAGAGTGACATTTTATTTATCTTTTTTTGGAGGGCAATTGGGGTTAAGTGACTTGCCCCAGCTCACACGGCTAGTTTCTGTGTGTGTGTAAGTGTCTGAGGCTGGATTTGAACTCAGGTCCTCCCGACTCCAGGGCCGGTGTTCTATTCACTGTGCCACCTGGCCGCCCCCATCATTTTCTAAAGAAGTGAACTTGAGTCTCTGTATCAGGATCTCTCTCTCCTTCCCGTGAGGTAGTGACCACCCTAAGCCCCAATCATAAACAAACCACATCATCTCAGTCATTTGTCCCAAGGACAGTTTATGGCATTTGCCATAGGTGCAAAAAATCCCACTTAGGTATCTGCTTATAAATTTTTCAAAAGGTTTTTGATCCTTTTAACCCCATCCCAGGGGGTCCTTGGTGTTTCTAAGGAATGCATCCTCACTTCAAGACAGGAGCAAAGCGGGGAGCTGTCACTCTGGTTCCTACATTGCCACATGAAGGGCTCTATATCATTTGAGGGAATTTTTTTTTAACCCAGGAAAAGAAAGACCCAGGTCAACTGCTTTTCTTCCTCCAATCTTGGGAGCCTGTAGGCCCTAGAGACACATGGCTATGTGCTTAGTAAGCCTATTGGATGATCTTTCTCTGTAAAACAGAAATAATTGCATTAGCACACACATTTGAAAAAAACAATAGGCAGATATATCTGGGGGCAAAAATATGAAGTACTTACTAGTGCTCCTCATATCATACCACACAAGTGAGAGTCTATTCTGCTTATATATAAGGTCAGCCCTTCATCCAATTTGGAGGAAGAATTTTCTATGGAAGGAGACAGAATAGGAGAAGTTGACTTTTTTAATGTATCCTCTCCCCAAAATTTTTCAGGTTTAATATAGGGAAATTTATCTCCCACCGTATCTATTGGGATAGAATTAACATTTTATCAATGATTCTCAGAGTTTGATAATAACCTGAATCCAGCGTAGGAGTATACCTACATTAGAGAAGTATTTCTAAACCAAACTCCATCATTTGACTGTTTGCTTTCCTACTTGTTAGTCATTTTCAGTCTCAGAAAATCACCTAGAGCATTTTCTGTAGTGGTGAAAGTGTAATTTCCAGGACCAAATAAAGTGTCCCTCCAGTCTACACCCCACCTGATTGGGAGAGAGAAGGAAAAATAATGGGGAGGTGCTCCTTTTATAAAGCCCTCCAAGTGCTGGAAGAGATAGTATTGTTACCTATGGTCCTATCTTTTGTTACCTACCTATTGTTACCTACCTATCTTTTAAAGAAAGGATCAATCAGGATAACCAATGTGTCGAAGTGATGAGGCTCCCTATCACAATTTTCATCCAGAGGACAAAATTACTTGGCATCTTTGATCCCATTTTAGAAGAAGGCCAGATTCATTCTTTACCCTAGATTTTACTATCCACTGAATTACATAGACTATGAATCCTGGATTCAAGCTCATCAATGTGAGCACTCTTTCCATTGATTCAGCCTGATTGCAACCCATCCAAGTCTTTCTTTCTGATTTTTGTCCATATCCTCCCATCCCCCACACAGCTGCAAAATTAATATTTCTAAAAATAAATCTAATCAATTACTCCACTACTAAAAACTTAAATGGCTCACTCTAAGTTCCAGCACTTAGCACAATGCCTGGCACATAGTAGGTGCTTTCATGAATATTTATTGAATTGAAGTGAATTTGTTCAATTGAATTCTAATGTAATTTTTAAAATCTCACTACTCAGTATATACCCCAAGAAAAATAATGTTTTAAAAGATTTCATATAAGCCAAAATATTTGTAACAGAACTTTTGTAATAGTAAAGAACTAGAAACAGAACAGATGTCCTTTAATGGGGGAATGAGTAAATAAGTTATGGTATATGAATGTAATGGAATATTACTTTAAGAAATATAAATAAGAAGCTATGAATAGGATGAATACAGAAAAGTATGGGAAGGCATACAAACTGATGCAAAAAGAAATAAGCAGAACCAAGAAAATATACATTATGACTATAATATTATAAATGGAAAGAAAAAATAACACAATAATTGAAATTTAATGATGTAAAAGGAACATGACTAATCTAAGCCCCCCAAAAGAGAGATGACAATATACCTCCTTTCCTTCTTTGCAGAAGCAGGGGACTATGGGTGTGAAATACTTTTTCCCCCTCTTTTATTTATTCTTGGTTTTAATGGATGACTTGGGGGGAAAATATTGATAAATGTAAGATACATTTAAAAAAAACAACAAAAGATATCAACAGAAATAATTTTGAAATAACAGATCCTAAGCCTGGCATTTACAGTCTTCTACAATCTGACTTTTGCCTACCTTCCTATTTTTATTTTGTATCAACCACTTTCATGTACTCTCTATCTATGTCAATCAGACTGACCTGTTCCCCAATTTCATAGAGAAGCATGACATTTTATTTCCAGTCTCTATGACTTTGTACAAATAGTTCACTGTGTCTGGAATGTACTTCCTTCTCTACCTCAACATCATAGAATCCCTACCTTCCTTCAAAGCACAATATAGGTATTACTTCCTATATCAAATATTTCCTGGTACACTAAATGGTAACACTCTTTCTCTCTCTTAAAATTTCATAATCAATAAATAAGTATTTTTAAGTGCCTACTATGTACCAGATGCTAGGAGTCGGGCATAGAAATGCAATAAATGAAATAATACCTTCACAATAAGCTTAAGTTCTAACAAGGAGTCTGTGTGTGTGTGTGCGCATGTGTGTGTGTGTATGTGTATGTATGTGTACATAATAAATATAAAGGGAATAAATTTAAAAAGCAATTAAATACAATGTAGTTTGAAAGAAAGGAAATTATCAGGGGAAGATACCAGGAAAGGTTTCGTGTAGAAAGGTAGTTGATCTTAAAGGAAGAGAGAGTTTCCATGAAACAGAGGTGAGGAGGGAGTGAATTCCAGGTACAGACAATTCTCACTTTGAGTAAGTGAGCCATTTCACAGACCTCTACATAAAGCAAATTTTACATAATGCAAATTTGCCCCTACCCACTCACTTCACTTAGCCTATATTACAGAGGCATACATATAATAACTTTATACAAGTCATAAAAGGTACTAAAATGCAGCAGCCATATTAAATACTGTACCATGATACTAAACAGAATTATGAAGTACAAAGTAAAGGGTGCTACTGAACAGTAAAGTTAGCATAGGTGTGTAGTATGTTGCCTTTTCCCCACCCACTGCACCTAGCCTTTATCACTAGTGGTTGGCTTCACAACTTTTTTATGAAACTATTGAGAGATGTGTGGACAGTGGCTCTCTTTTTGTCCTTGTATATCTAATGATAGGAAACAATATTATTCTTAACTAGTCTTCAAACTTTTAAAATTCTTGAAGTATTCTTTCAGAATTCTTTACATAAAGTTGAATTTATGTAATGCAAATTCACATAAAGTGAGAACTGTCTCTATTAAGGATAACCAGTATAAAATCATGGAATTGGGAGATAGAGGTTTGTGTGTAAGGAAAAGATAACAGCCAATTTGATTGGCTCAGAGTATAGAATATGGAGCAATGTACAATGAGGCTAGAAAGATGGGTTAGAGTAAGGTTGTGAAGGGTTTTAAAAGCTAAAGAAATAAATTTCTCTTTTATCCTAGAGACAATAAGAAAACACTGGAGTGGGGGCATGATGTGGTCAGATCTGTGTGTCATGAAAATTATTTTTCAGCAGTGTGGAGGATGTGTTGAAGTACTGAGAGATGAGGTCAAGAGACCAATTAGGAAGCTATTGGCCTGATCTAGACTACAGATGATAAGAGTATCAACTGACGTGATTATTGTGTCCACTGAGAATGAACACCAAAAGTAGATACAAAAGATGATGTAGAGGTAGAAATGGCAGAATTTGGCAACTAATTTGGATATGCAGAGTAAATAAAACTGAGGAGCTGAGGACATTGCCAAGGTTATCAATCTGGGAGACTAGAAAAATGGTGGTGCCTTTGACAGAAATAGGGAAGTGGGGTGTGTTGGGGGAGGGGTGGTAAGAAGATATCCTTCCACAGAATATAGGTTCTTTCTGAGGTTTCATCTCAAACGCAGCAAATTAGCAAAGATGAAAAAGTATGGAAATTGTCAATATTGGAGAGCTTATAGAAAGATAAGAACATTTCTGTGTTATTGGTGGAGCTGGAAATTAGTACATTTTGAAGAACAATTTGGAATTTTGCAAATAAAGGAACTAAAATTCATATGTCCTTTTGATTCTGAAATCATATCAGGGGTGAGGTGCTGGCAATTAACACAGTGTCTGACACATAGTAGGCACTTAATAAATAGTAGTTGACTGACTACTACACAATCCCCATATACACCAAAATTTTACAAAAGTGATAGTAAAGAACTAGAACCAAAGTAGATGCCCATTGCCTGGGGAATGGCTAAAGAAATCATGATACATGAATGTAATACTGTGCAATAAGAAACAATGAATATGATGACTAAAATAAGTACATAAAGACTTACATGAACTGCTACAGAGGGAAGTAAGCAGAGCCATGAAAACTATGTGTATATATATATATATATATATATATATATATATATATATATATATATATATATATATATATATATATATAT
>CM053582.1:324592130-324616666 GCA_028627135.1 Pseudochirops cupreus | reverse complement strand
TCTTCCCCCTTTTTGGTCTTCAAAAATAATTTCTGTTACATTGGATAGTTCTCTGGCAGTCTGGGGAGAATTATGGGGGAAATTTAAGTGATATAAAAAGATTAATAAAACATTATTTTAAAAGACTATAAGCTCCTTGAGGGCAGGTACTATTTCATTTTTGTCTTTGTGTCCCCAGTGCTTCGCAAATTTTAGATACTTAGAAGATGCTTAATGAATTGAATCATATCTATGGGAGACCATTCTTCCATTTCATTACTGTGCAAGGCATCCTTCATGACATGAGTTGAATACCTTTGACAAATGTCTGTTTTCTTGTTTTGTACCTTACTTGTTGTTTCCTGTAGGACTGTGTGGTACAGTGGAAAGCATTGAAGTTTGGAGTCACAAGACCTGGATTTGAATCCCAATTCTGTTATTTATCATCTGTATAACTGTAGGCAAGTCACTTAACATCAATATTCAATCAATAAACATTTATTAAGTGCCTACTATGTGCCAGAAACTATGCTTACTGCTGGTGTTACAAAAGGAAACAAAAGACAGACCCTACCTACAGGGAGCTTAAAATCTAACTTCTCTAGGCTTTAACTTTCTCATATGTCAAATTTGGGGTTTGGACCTCATACTCCAAATTTTTTTTGGAGTATGGAGGAAACTCTAGGAAATCTATGAAAGCATAAAGACTTGGTTAGTTTATTATTTTCACTAGCTTCACAACAAGCAAAAGGAATATAATCTTAAGATAAAATTAAATACAATCTTTATATTATAGAATGACATGGTATTCGAAGGAAGCAGTCTGCTAATAATTGAAGTAAGGTGGGTTTTTTTTTTAGCAGATCACCTTTTTGAAATATCTGTTGTTATTAATTATGACCAGTTGGCACTCACAGATGGTAAATGAAATTGTAGTGTTCCATTTTCAAAAACAAGGATGGTGGTATAATAAATAAGTCATTGTGAAATCTAAGGATGTAGTTGATACACAGCATGGTATGTTCATTATTGTGTCTATATTATCTTAGTGTGTTAATATATCTTTGTATTTGCATTTCTGTTCAATGTTCCATCCTGAGTACTATTGCCAGACTAATCCTCCTTAAACATGGAATTCATCATGTCACTACTCTACTCAAAAAGTTTTAGTAACCCCCCCATTGCTTATTGTATCAAAGCCAAATTCCTCCTTCTGCCTTCTCACTACTTTCCAGTAAGTAAACTCCATTTCAATCAGACAGATACCCTCACTAAACCACTCACATCATGCATATTCCAGCCTCTTTGCCTATGAGAGAGAGAGAGACAGAGAGAGAGAGACAGAGACAGAGACAGAGAGAGAAAGAAAGAGATAGGGAGAGAGAGAGAGAGAGAGAGAGAGAGAGAGTATTCTTTGTCTATCTAATTTTTCCTTCAATTAAAGTCAAGCTCGTTTCCTTTTTCTATGGAACTTTAACAATTCTAGCCCATAGTAACATATTTATTCTTATAACTTATTATTTAATTGCTCTCTGGGTGTTATCCTTATAATAACATCATAATATAATATATAATAATATTATAATAATGTAATGACAATATTCTTATAATAACGCAAGTGGGTTGTTAAAGTCATGAACGGGGGATAATATCATATGCTACATTTTTGCTATGTGTAATGCCTGACACATAGTAGGTGCTTTAATAAATACTTGTGGGTTGATTAATTGGTTCTGTATTATCCATAGATATTGAATTATATAATGCTACTTAAAGTGATCAATTGAATCTGCAGCCTCATCAACCTGAGTGTCAAGTCCAAGGATGCAAATAATAATCCATGCTTGGAGCTCTTATCTACACCCTCCCCTAAGTTCACCTTGGAGGGTAGGGAATGCTCATTCCAATGTAATAGGATCCTTTCTTAAATTAGTTTAACATTACAAGGATGCCAGTGGAGCATGTAGGTAATCTCTCCATTAAACTGTAGACATGTTTAACACATTTTTTTATGAGATCCTTAACTCCAGTTTTTGTGGTTCTCTGTTTGTATGTGTCTCAGCCTACTCACAATCACTATGTACCTCTCCATTGCCTTCTGAGTGAAATTTATTCTTTGGAGACTCTAGTGTTCCATGACTTGCAATCATATGACATGGCATTCAATTTCCTATCTCCATCCCTTTGCCTTGCCTACCTCCCATGCCTGTGGCATATTTCTTCTTCATCACAACTTTAGAGAAGCTCTTGTTTCATTTAAAACTCTGCTCAAAAGTTACCTGTTCCATGAAATCTTTCCTGATCACCCTACCCATTAGTACTCTCATCCAAAAATTACCTTGCATTTCTTTTAAACATTTTACATATATTTATATGTGTACCAGTTGTATTTCCCTTTCTCCTTCCAATGTTATATAAAGTCTTTAAAGACAGTAGTTCTTTCATTTGTGTCTTTGGGTCCCTAGTACTCAGCACATAATAGGCAGCTAACAAATGCATGTTGGTTGACTTAAAAGTTGGTATTCAAAAGATGGGTCTTTATATCAAGGAGAACTCATAGCCAAATACTACCACCAATAGAACAGTATGCATAAAATAATGGTCCCCTATTTCAGGAAGAACTTAGGAATCATTAAAGGAGCTTTTCATTCTCTTAAAGGTAATTGAAATGTCTCTATTGTTTTATTCTGGGCCCAACTTATTGTCTATTTGGAACATCTGTCCAATATATATACATACATACTTGTCATTCAGTCATGTTCAACTCTTTGAGATCCCATGGAACATCTTAACAAAGATACTGGAGTGATTTTCCATTTCCTTCTCCAATGAATTAAGACAAACTGAGTTTAAATGATCTGCCCAGGTCACACAGATAGTAAGTTTCTAAAGCCAGATTCGAATTCAGATCTTCCTTACTCCAGGCCCAACATTCTATCCACTGAGCCATCTAACTACTGCTTGGCCTGTATTACCATATATACACACAAATATATGTACACATATGCATACATGAACATACATGTGCATATATGCATGTGCATCTCTACATATTTATGAGATCTAGATATGTATGTAGATATGCCTATACATGTATGTATATACATATATAGTGAGTGTATGTGTGTGTGGACATATATAGATACATTTATATATCAGTACACATATGCACATGTATACTTATATACACATGATATATTCAAGATAAGTTTACTTCAATTCTTAGCACACTGCTTACCTGAGTTCCTTGCTATTCTACAATATTAAAGCTAAGAATCACATTTTTAGACTGTCTAAAATCTTTAACTTAGCTGTTAGTAGTCTAAATATAAACTCCTTATCCAATGAGAGAATAGACATACTATTCAAGGAACTGAATGAATAAATGAATGGATATTTATTAGTACTTCCTATGTGCCAAGCACTGGGGATAGAAATAGAAAAATCTAAATAGCCCCAACTTTCTAGGAGCTCAAATTCTAATAGGAAAAAATAATGCATATAGGAAGTTTGAGGTGCAAGTCAGATGGAAAGACCCAGTAGCCCTTAGAGTATAGGGGCAAAGCAAATAGTAATGTATCTTTTTTGGCATCATTTCTTTTGACAAAAACACATAGGTTTAACCATTTGATTGTGCCAGACTAGTGGCAATAACTTTGTTTTCAGATTTTTCAGTCGCTATGATTGTTGAGGAAGAGAGAACAGTACTACCTGCAGAGACATTTTCCAAATAGCATTTCCACAAGCATCACTGCCCTAGATAATGGCTGTGGCTGGGCAAGGTAGAGGTAGGAACTGCGGACTAGTTGGTTCTTCTGTTCTTGGGCCACTTGTCCTTATTAACCTATAGGATAAAGTTAGGCATCAATTATTGGTTGCCATGTTTCCCCATCTCCATAAGATTTGCTCCCCAGATACTGGCAGAATCAAGAGGGAGGGCAAACAGGGAACAGAACCAAGGGGCACTATTTTTCTACTGGTTTGGGGGAACATAGTACCAAATTGTCTTTACTGGAGTCTCAGTAAAGAGGTAGTGGTTTAACAAAGGGCTTCTTAAACTTTTTCCACTCAAGACCCCTTCAACATTTCTTAAACCTCATGTGGGGTTGTGGCCCACAGTTTAAGAAGCACTGTACTAACCCACCTGCCTCCTATCTTTCCTTCAGGTTATCTTGCTGTTTCAGGTAGATGGGCTTGTCTGCCCTATTGGTGACAAGTGGTAGGTAACTAATGTTAGTGGGGCTCCTTCTCCTCAGATGGGCTCCTTCTCCACAGGAGTTGCTTTTCTGGATGATGGCTGTAGGGGCCAACCTGGAATCAGGACTGATAGTATAAGGAGCATGGCTGCTCCCAGATTACTTGAGCCTATGTTTCTATAGATAATAGTTAATTAGCTGCTATTGGTGATATCCAGAAGAGCAGGCCCCTTCTCCACAAGAGTTAAAATGATGACTGACCTCTGAATTGAGCCAACAATTATATCAATTGAAATTCTTTCAATAAGGAAAATCAGAGAATGGAAGGAAGTTGCAACTAAATGGAAGAATAGTTAATAGATTCTCCTTACAAATGCAAATAAAGATAAAACAAAGGTTTAAAGATTTTTCTAAAGTCAACAATGAGAAGGCACTGAAGAAGGAAATTACAAAGCACTCCAGTATCTTTGCCAAGAAAATCCTGTGGACAGTATTAAAATGCTAAAAATAAATAAATAGATCACACAACGAAGATGAGTCCCACAGGTTGGAAGAGTGGAGGATAACTACAAAAGGCTGCAGTACTAATAAAGTGACTGGGCCAGCACCAAAAGGAAGCTGGACTATGGATGTCTGGTGATGAAAGGAAAGTCCAATGCTGTAAAGATGAATATTGCATAAGAACCTGGAATATAAAATCTATGAACCAAAGTAAGTCAGATGTGGTCAAACAAAAGATGGAAAGATTAAACATCAATATCTTGGGTGTCAGTGAACTTAAATGGATGAGAATGGGTGAATGTAATTCAGGTGATCATTATATATACTACTGAGATCAAGAATCTTTAGAAGAAATGGAGTAGCATTCATAATCAATAAAAGAGTGAGAAAAGCAGTACAAGGGTGTAATGTCAAAAATGACAGGATGATATCTGTTCACATCCAAGGCAAACCATTCAACAGTAATACAAGTCTATGCTCCAACCACTGATGCCAAAGAGGCCAAACTTGATTAGTTTTATGAAGACCCACAACATTTTCTATAAATAACATCCAAAAAATAAAGATGTCACATTCGTCATAAGGGATTGGAGTGCTAAAGTAGGGAAACAAAAGATAATTGGAATAACAGGTAAATTTGACCTTAGAGTTCAAAATTAAGCTAGGCAAAGGCTAATAGAGTTTTGTCAAGATAACTCACTGGTCATAGCAAACACTCTTTTGTAACAACCCAGAAGGTAACTCTATACATGAACATTACCAGATGGTCAATATCAAAATCAGATTGATTATAGACTTTACAGCCAAAGGTGGAAATGTTTTATATAATCAGCCAAAAGAAGACCTTGAACTTTCTGTGGCTCAGATCATAAGTTTCTTATTGCAAAATTCAGACTTAAATTGCAGAAAATAAGGAAAACCACCAGACTCTGTAGTATGGTTTAAATAACATCCCTTTTGAATATGAAATAGAAGTGATAAATAGATTTAAAGGATTAGATCTGGTAGGTAGAGAACCTGAAGAACTATGGACAGTGCTTTACAATATTGTGCAGGAAGCAGCAACAAAAAAATATTACAAAGAAAAAGAAGAGCAAGAAAACAAAATGGCTATCTGAAGAGGCTTTACAAACAACTGATGAAATTAAGTAAGTGAAAGTTAAAGGGTAAAGATGTGCCCAACTGACTGCAAAATTCCAGAGGATAGCAAGGAAATATAAGAAAGGTTCCTTAAATGAACAATGCAAAGAGATAGAACAAAACAATAGAGAGGGAAAGACAGATCTCTTCAAGAAAATTGGAGACATCAAGAGAACATTTCATGAAAAAAGACAAAAATGGTAAGGACTTAACAAAAGTAAAGGAGATCAAGAAGAGGTGGCAAAAATATACAGAAGAACTATACAAGAAAGATCTTAACATCACTAATAATCCTGATGGTTATCATGATTATGGTGATTACTGATCTAGAACCAGACACCCTAGAGAATCAAGTCATGTATGCCTTAGGAAGCAATGCTAACAACAAGGTAAGTGGAGGTGATGGAATTCCTAAAAGATGATGCTGTTAAAGTGCTACACTCAAAACACCAGCAAATTTAGAAAAGGCACCAGTGTCCATTGGATTGAAAAAGATCAGTTTATGTCTCAATCCTAAAGAGGGCAATGCCAAATAATGTTCATATTACTGAACAATTGCATTTATTTTATGTGCCACCAAGGTTATGCTTAACATTCTGCAAGGCTTCAGCAATACGAGAACTGAAATTTAAAAGAAGAGAACTTTGGTGTTCAGAGGCAGAGGAACTAGAAACCAAATTGCCAGTATTCACTAGATTATGGAGAAAGCAAAGGAATTCTAGAAAAAACATCTTCTTCTGCTTCATTGACTATACTAAAACATTTGACTGTGTGGTGAGTCCTCAAAGAGATGGGAGTACCAGATCAATTTATTTGTCTCCTGAGGAACCTGTATGCAGATCAAGAAGCAACAGTTAGAACTGAACACTGAGCAACTGATTGGTTTAAGTTTGGAAAAGGAGTATGGCAAAGATATATATTGTCACCTTATTTACATAACTTATATGCAGAGTACATCATAAGAAATGCCAGGCTGGAAGAATCAAAAGTCATTGATTAAGGCTGCTGGGAGAAATATCAACAATCTCAGATGTGTAAACAATACCACTGTAATGGCAGAAAGTGAAAAGGAATCAAGAACCTTTTTGATGAGGGTGAAAGAGAAGAGTGTAAAAATTAGCTTGATGCTTAACATAAAAAAAAAATCTAAGATTCATCACTTCTTGTCAAATAGATGGAGAAGAAATAGAAGCAATGTCGGATTTTATATTCTTGGACTCAAAGATCACTGCAGACAACAACTTTAGCCATGAAATTAAAAGATGTTTGTTCCTTAGAAGGAAAGCTATGACAAATCTGAACAATATACTTAAAAGCAAAGATATCACCTTGTTGAGAATGGTCTATATAGTCAAAGCTATGGTTTTTCCAGTAGCAATATTTAGTTATGAGAGTAGGACTATAAGGGAAGCTGAGCACTACAGAATGTGTGCTTTTGAATTGTGGTGCTAGGGAAGACTTTTGAGAGTCCCTTGGACAGCAAGATCTAATAAGTCAATACTTAAAGAAATTAATTCAGATTATTCACTGGAAGGTCAAATACTAAAACTGAAACTTAAATACTTTGGCCATTTAGTGAGAAGACAGGACTCATTGGAAAAGACTCTAATGTTGGGAAGGACTGAAGGCAAGAGGAAAAGAGGACATCAGAAAATGAGATGGATAAATAGTGTCATGGAAGCAACAAACAAGAACTTGGATAGACTTTGGAGGATAGTGGAGGTTAAAAGGGTCAATCATGCTATGGTCCGTGGGGTCATGAAGAGTTGGAGACAACTGAACAACAATAAAGCCAACTAGAAACACCACTCCATAGGACATTTGGTTTTCTTCTATTATAATTTTCATGATAAATATTTGTAAAAAGACCATCATAGAAATAATTCCATTTGATACAGTAATTCCTGTTGCAGAAGACAGAGAAATTCTACAAAGATCTCAAAAGATCTTCCAAATTAAATCAATTTAGACGTAGGTACTCAGTGATTTTAATGCAAAAATAGGAACAGGATGGAAAATATGTATGCTTAAGCATATGAATTATGGGTCAAGACTGAGAGAAACAAAAGACATAGATACATATATATAGAAGTCTCATGTATTTTTATCATAAAACTGTCAGAGAAAAAGATCAGATATGGATTACTGGATATGCTTACCACCAAATAACATTATGAAATTAAATTGCTTATATTTCAACAGACAGAAAATGGCCAGCTACTGAGGTGGGAGTCATTCCTTAATCAACTAACTATGGACAGCCAAATCACTGAGTTGCAAACACAAAGGCCAGCATTAGCGCAAAGATAAGAGATAAAATGGAAATGAGAAAAAGATATGACATACAATTAAAACAACTCCAACTTGACCTATTTAATCTAGCTATTGATCCCAAAATATGGCATATGGACATATAAAGAAAAGAGACATCAATTATAATAATTTCCCTCTACTGCTTCTTGCTTTTCATGAGCCAATTTTGCCTGTAAACTTTCACCATCATCTTCCAAAGACTTTACAAATTAATTAATATTTTAAGCAGGCATGGCATTTGGCTGCCATATCTCTGTTTGGTAAATAAGTTGTGCTTGTGACTTTCTTTTCTTTCTCCCTATTATAATAATTGGCTTTCATTGATTAAACTTAAGTATGAAATTATTAAAATCGGTGTTGATCATGCATCAATACAGAGTTTATAATCTGCATTTCAGGTGCATATACAATATCTCTAGCAAATAGGAACATCTTAAAGACCTCACTGTTGGTAGGAAATTGTTCTTTTTGGACTCTGTGTAGGATATCCTCCACAACAAAGACAAAAATTTTAGATGAACATGCATCTCCTCATGTTATGCCTTCCTCAATGATATTCAATGGATCATTGAGCAAAGCCATCTCCACAGAATTAATTTTCAAATTTGAATGATTATAGCATGAGTGTGAAAAATGTTAAAGGAGAGTTATCAAGTTGTATTTTGTTTTTTGCAAAATAAGTGTTTGTTGTTGTTATTTGAAATTAACAAACATTAAATACAGCAGGATCTTATATTCTTTATGATTCTCAATCAGTTTAAAATAATCTACAAAAGTTTGTCTCTTTATATCTTGTGTCTTCAATAAGGAATAATAATAATAGTTAATATGCATACAGAAATTTAAGAATTGCAAAGTGCTTCACAAATATTTCATTTTAGCTCACAGTAACTCCAGGAGATAGGTCCTATTATTATTTCCATTTTATAAATGAAGAAATTGACATAGACAAAGGTTAACTGAAAGAGCAGAACAGATAAAAGCTTGAGCATGAGCCAGGCCCAAGCAGAGCTAAGAGAAAGAATGTTTGTGACATCAGCACTTTGTCTGTTTTTCATGTTGGTGTTATTTTGTCAGACAGAAGCACTCTGTCTGTTGAATTATGTTACTTTGTCAGAAACATTCTTTCTGTTGATGTGTGTTATTTTGTCAGACAGAAGCATTCTGTCTTTTGAATTGTGTTACTTTATCAGACAGAAGCACTGTTAATTTGTGTTGATTTCTCAGACAGAAAGTGAATTGAGATGATAGTGACAGCAATGTGTGTAAATATTGTTGTAGCCCTGTTGAGCTTTGTTTTCCTAGAAACATAAATTGTGAAGAGCTTAGGGTGGTGCAGTCCCCATGAGCTATGATATAGACCAGGAGCAGAGAGCTGCCTACCTGTGAATCCAGGCAGCAGTTAGGTGAATCCAGGCAAGAACTGGGAACATGGAAGAGGAGCCATGGGGTTTGGAAGCCAGCCTCGAGTTAAGCTGAAAGGAGACTTTACTTGGGTACTCAGTGTGGACTGATGATATTGTAACTTACTGTCACCTAGGGGTAGATGGCCTTTGTACTTTCCACTACCCCTTAAGGATGATTGGCTTAAGGATGATTGGGAGCCAGCCTGGAGTCAAGATGAAAGAAGACTTGATTTGGGTATTCTATTTTGATTGAGGAGATTGTGACTTATTGAATGATATGTTTTGTTTAAGACTATGTGGCCACCTTAGTGATAAGTTGTTATGTTATGTTCTTGTGAATGTTGTGCATTAGGTTCTTGAATGTTTTGCTTTAGCTTATTGCTGAATAAATAGAGAGTTAACAATACTATGGGATTAGATCCTTAAAGTTATTCACAGCAGCAGTCCTCAGGAATGCTGCTCATGATTGGCTTTATACTGAATTATAGAGACAACTTTCCCATTGTTTTGAAATCTTTATTTTGAAAACTGGTCACTGAGTGCCTCTGAATAGTATTACCACCAATACAAGTTTATTCTGAGCATATTTTTAATCCAATTAGAAAAGATATCATCCTTTCATTGATACTTCCCCCTACCCCATTTTTGTCCCTTAAGATTCTACAACTTCAAGTCCTTCAAATGAATATTGCCATCATTTTGTATTTTTCTATAAAGTATCCCCATACTAAGTAGTTTGCTTGGTATAATATTAAACCCATAAATTAATTTAAGAAATATAATTTTTGCTATATTGGCAAGGCCCAACCATGAGCAACTCATATTTGTCCAACTATTTGACATTCTTTCTTTACTTAAAAAATATTTTGTTATTATACTTATTTTGTATCTTGGTAAATTGTGTTCCAGCTATTTTATGCATTTGCAACCTTCAAATTTTTCTAAAAGTTGTAATCACCAAAACTATTTGGTACAAGTTATAAAATAGAAAAGTATAGCAGTAAAATAGAATGGATAGCAAAAAATTAGAAACAATTAAATTAAATAACCTTGTGTTCAATAAATGCTAAAGCATAAATTGATTGGAGAAAGATTTAATTCTCCATTGACAAGAATTTCTGGGAAAACTAGAAAGCAGTTCAACAGAAATTAGATTTATATTCGTATCTTAGATTTAACACAATAAGTTCAAAATAGAGACATGATTTAAACATTAAAGGTAAAGAATTATAAAAAATGAAAAGAGAACCAGATTAGATACCCATGACAGTTATAATTATGGCAATAATCACTAACCAGAGAGATGCTCAAAAAAGAAAAATAGATTATTTTTATTACATGAAATTGAAAAGCTTTTGTATGAACAGCATCAATACAAGTAGCATAAAAAATGAACCTGTCAAATAGGAATTGTGTTAAGAAAGTGGCTAAAATGTCACTTTGACCCAGAGACATCACTGCTAGGCATATATTTGACAAGAAAATTAAAGACAGAAAGCTTTATAATTATCCTTTTTAAGGTAGCAAAAGGGGGACAGGGGTGGGTAGGCGAGGTAGATAGTCATTGATTGGGACATGGCTAAATAAACTGGTACATGAATGTAATGGAAAATTATGTTATAAGAAACAATGAATATAAAGAATACTGAAAAACATGGGGAGCCTTAGCAATTAATGCAAACTGAAGTAAGAAAAACCAGGATTCCATGAGGTCTGGACAAGTTAGAACTGCTATTATAGTAAACTGTTTCCCACAAGAGATATTGGTAACTCCATCTTCTCTGTATATGTCTCTTTTAATGTACTTAATTGTTTGCATTTTGTCTCCCCCATTAGATTGTGAGTCCCTTGAGTGCATGGACAGAATTTTTGTCCTTTTTTGTGCTCTCAGTGTTTAGCACAGTTGTTGACATATGGTAACTACTTAGTAAATGTTCACCATGGGCAAGGGAAGCCAGGACTCACTAAATACAATTCCACATTCTTTCATAACAATCTATCTCTCAGCTGAAGATATATTCTTTGGTCATCCTTCATGCCTGGAATGCCTTCCTTCCTCAATTCCACCTACTGATTTCTCTGGATTCCTTTAAGTCTCAAGTAAAATCCTATCTTTCACTAGTATCCTTTGATAAGCTCTCTTAATTCTAATGTCTCTATCTATTATTTCCTACTTGTCATGCATATAGCTAACATTATTTATACGCAGAGATTCATAGAGAGTTATATATGTATATAACATATGCGTGTGTGTCACACACACACACACACACACGTTTGTTTGCATGACGTCTTCTCCATTAGAGTGTAAGCTCCTTGAAGGCAAGGGCTGTCTTTTGCCTCTTTTTGTACCCACAGCACTTAAGCAGAGTGCCTAACACATAGCAGGAACTTAATAAATATAATTGATTGATTTACCATGAACACTATTAAAGTTGGGGCTTTGTTCTCTATCATACTTGTCACTTTTATTTTTACAAAGAATTCTTTAAATGACATGACAGGTATGTACACCACATATAATTATAACCCTAATAAAGGTTTCCTCTCCAATGAGTCTTGCGGTGATTGTACATTTGGTATGTGTTTTGTTGTCTAATTACAATCAACCATTGCCTCTTTGAAGCAATTCTGGCAATGCATACCTGCCACTATTTTTAGAACTATGATAAATTTTTGATCCTGAACTAATTCAGAAATGTTTGCTATTAAATAGATTTCTTCAAATGCTGCTTGCTCTTAAGAAGATAGAAGAATCTAATCAGAGAAGCTCAGAATTGAAAGGGGCCATCTAATCTGGCTCTACATCTGGAGCATAAATCCTCTACATAATATTTCTCAACTATCAATACTTCCAGCAATGGGGAGCTCACTACCTCTCAACTCATTCCATTTTTAGATAGGTCAAATTGTTAGAAAGTTTTCTTTATACTGCATTAAAATCTACCTTTGATTCCTACCACTGTTTGTAGTTTTGTCCTCCTAGTATCAAACAGATATAATATATCTTCTAAATTACAATCCTTCAAATATTTGAAGACAACAATCATTTACAAATCCCCAGCTCGTCTTACCCAAGAAAATCTCCCTCACTCTAAATCTCCTTCAACCACAATTGTTACAGTATGATATGGAGCCTTCTTGCCATATTGGTTAATATTCTCTGAATGAACTTCTGCTTACCAAATTACTCCTACTCCCATATGGAAATCTCCTTTTGGATAAGGGTATTGACTGACAGCATTGGACTTGGTGCCTCATTTGCTGACTGACTAAGGGCAGAGTGGACCCTAAGCATAGACAATGTGATTTCAACTAGAAATGATTCATTTTCCTCTTCCCCTCCTCCTTATCTTCCTACCTATTCTGTGAAATTCTTTTAAGGGAGACATGAAAAAAAAAATCTTTTGACTTAAATTCACACAATGGAATAAATAATTCTACAGCCTTCTTTAGAATATTCTTTAGAGTGTTTTAGATATTTTAGAATATTCTTTAGAATATTTTTCCAAGGTATACCATGGAAGAAGCTATGAAAAAAAAAACAGAATGAGAAGGGTACAGAAAAGGTAAAAGCAGAATCGTAAATGATGGACTCTTAATGCTTCGCAATAACGAGGCATCCTTGGCAGAAGAAATAGCATGTTTAAAGTCTGTTAGTTATAAATGCTGCTTGCCAAAAGTATTGTGTATGTGTCTGTGTCTATGTCTGTGTAGATTACATATGTTTATTCTAAGACACATCATAGAATAATAGATGAAGGGCTAACCTTGGAAGACCTAGAACAGTGGCATCAAATTCAAATAGTAACAGATGCCTAAAGGTCACATGTCGACTTAGAAAATCACAAATTACCATTTTCTATGTTTTATTGTATTTTTATTTGTTTTGTTAAAAATTTCTCAATGATATTTTAATGTGGTTCAGACAATGCTTCTTTGCTAACACCTTTATCTTAAAGGCAGTGTCCTAGTCCTACCTCTAACACAGTGGTTCTCAACCTTCCTAACACCACCACACTTTAATACTCGTATGTGGGCATATCTGCATGTTGGCAGACCCACCTGGAGATGAATAGAGGAGCGGTAAGGTAAACTAAGAGACAAGATTCTGAGCTTGATCACTTTATTAATTACACTAGAAGTAAACAATAAGTTGAGTCAATAGCCTCTCACAATGATCCAAGATTTTGAGTGAGGGCTGACAGGGTCTTTTAAACCTAGGTTTGTCTCCTAATTGACCTGACAGTACATCATTTGGACCTCCCTGGCAAAGGTAAGACAATACTGATTGGTAGATATTTTAATGGGTTAAGAGTTACTTCATCACCTACCCAGCAAAATTGAGTATAATGTTTCAGGGGAAAATATGGTCATTCGATGAGGTGGAGGACTTTCAAGCATTCTTGATAAAAAAAAAAACAGAGCTGAATAAAAAGCTTGACATTCAAATACAAGAAGCATGAGAAGGTAAACAAGGAAAAGAAATCATAAGGAACTTCTTAAAGTTGAACTATTTACATGACTGTATGGAAAAATGATAATTGTAACTTATGAAACTTTTCTCAGTATGAGGATAGTTGAAGGGAATATAAACGCATACACACACACATATGTATACACACATATGTCTATATAGGAGGGTATATATGTGTATGAATACATATGTGAGTGTGTGTATATATGTATACGGGTATACATAGACAGGATACAGGATCAATTGAATAGGAAGCGATGATATTTTAAAAGGTGAAATTGAGAAGTGTGTGAGGAATATAATGAGAGGAGATACAAAGAGACAGAATGTGGTTTATTATCTCATATAGAAGAGACAAGGGATAACTGTTACAATGGAGGGGAAGAACAGGAAGGCAAAAGGGAATGGGTCAACCTTACTCTCATTGAATTTGGCTTAGAGAGGGAATAACATACACTCTAAATTGGGTATCCTGCCCTACAGGAGAGTAGGGGGGAAGGGGATGAAAGGGCAAATGACGGAGGGGAGGGCACGGGGGGAGGGTTATTAGAAGCACACACTTTTGTAAAGGGACAGGGACAAAGTAGAGGATAGAACAAGTAGGGGGGAGGGATAGGATGGAGTAAAATATAGTCAGTCTTTTACAATATGTTCATTGTGGAGATGTTTTGCATAACTACACATATATGGCCTGTATTGAATAGCTTATCTTTCCAGTGGGGGTGGGTGATGAGGGAGGAAGGGAAAGAATCTAGAATTTAAAGTTTTAAAATCAAAAGTTTAAAAAAAACATATATATAATTATTATTATTATGTACATGCAACTGGGAAGTAAGATATACAGGCACTAGGGTAGGGAGATCCATCTTGCCCTATCGGAGAGTCAGAGGGGTGATGGGGGAGGATATAGTAGAGAGCAGATTGGGGGAGGAGGTATACAGTGGGATTGCTGTTTTGGGCTCATGAGTAGGGGAAAGATGAGGAAAAAATTTGTAACTCGAAATCTTGTGGAAATGAATGATGTAAACTAAAAATAAACAAAAGTTAATTTAAAAAAAAATTTTTTAAGAGTTACTTCAGCTCTTTTCCCATTACTTTTCCTCAGGTGACAGGATTAGTCTGCAGGCATAGGTTTAGTTTCTTGGGCAGCTAAGTGATGGGGTGTATAGAGCACCAGGACTAGGATTAGTAAGAACTGAGTTCAAATCTGACCTCAGACACTTACTAGCAGTATGACTGTGAATAAGTTACTTAACCCCTTTTGCCTCAATTTTCTCATCTGTAAAATGAGCTGGAGAAGAAATTGCAAACAGTTTCAGTATCTTTGCCAAGAAAACAAAACAAAACAAAAAGCTGAAGGGGGGATCATGAAGTGTCGGACATGACTTAAACAACTGAATTACCACAACATGTGTAGAGTCTGCAATGGCTTTGGTTGAATCAGCCTGAATTTGAGTTAAATAGGTAGTGAGTGAGGTTATAAACATGAATAATACCAGGTTAGAGATATAAATAAAAATAATAAAGATTCTAAAAACTCACTGAAGGCGATCTGAGTAAAGGGTGGGGGAAATTATAAGACAAAAGCTTGACCTGTAGGCAAGGTTCTCCAGAATGTAAGTGAAAGGTGAAGTTACAAGAGTAAAGAGTATAGACTCACGTGATTTGAGGAGAGTATTAAACCCATGCCAGTTTGATTAAGTCTTAAAAATGTATAATTAAAATCAATTTTCAATTTTATACATGCCTGAAATGTATTCCCTTTTGCCTCTGCCTCTTAGAATCCATAGTTACCTTGAAAGTTCAGCTCAAATGCTGCCTCCCACAAGGGGCATTTCCTTACTGCTCCCCCCAACTGATGTGTCTTTCCCCCCCAAAAAAATTACCTTGTATTTACTTTTTGTTTAGTATTTCATATATTCTTTTGGGGGTACATGTTTTCTCCTCTGATAGAATGTAAACTCCATTAGGGCAGAGATTATTTCATTTGTGCTTGTTATAACTCTACCATTTGGCACAGTTAAATAGCTCATAGCAGTCACTTAACAAATGTTTGCTGATTGACTGCTTAAAACCAAGAAAGCAAGAAGCTTTCCAACTGTAAGTTCTCGCTCTGCTGGCTAGATCACCTTTCCATTTGGTAGTCGTCTATATAGGTTGGCATAACAGCTCTTAGTTTAAAATTCTGTCCTTACATCAAACCCATTCAAAGTGAAAAACAAAATGACACCTGGAATGTATGAGGAGGTTGATGCATGTGGACAATTGTGCTAAAAAGCTAAAAGGCAGCCTGTTCCCAGCTCTCATTGCAAATGGTCTAAGTACAATAAGCATAAACGGGTCTTCTTCCTGTTCCTAAACCTGCCCTTCCTTTTCCTGAAGGTATTCAGTGCAGATGAAAAGTTATTTGGTTGTGTTAGGTTTTGTCTGAAAAGTATTTGCAATCCATTCTCTCTTCTTTAAACAACATGTAGGATAGAAATCATATCCTTATAGTTCTCTATGGCAAAATCCCTCATTTCTCAAAGTAATTCATGTGTAGCTCTCCATCAGAGCAGTTGTAGCTATACAATGGGCAACTACCAAACATCATTTATGTTTTAGTAGTCTCTGGCTCAGTTTTATTACATGGGGAATCAGATGTTGCACTTGCAGTATGATATGAAATGGCCAGTGCTGACAAGAGCTAGGTCTAGATAGGATTAAAGCAGAGAGCGACTGATACAACTCTATCCAGGGAGTTGAGGTAAAATGCTTGCTTCTATCTGAATTGTTCAAGGTGTTGATATTTTTTCCAGAATTTGATTAATAGGAACTGTTTAGTACCAACTCGTCTCTGAGTTTTTCCTACATGGAATGGTATGTTTGCTATGGAGATAAATGATCTGGAGATGCATCTAAGAGATTATAGAAGGAAACTGGTAAATTAAACAATAAAGACATTCAAGATTGGGACTTGTTACCACCCTAGAAAAAGACAAACTGGAAAATGGGAACATTTCATTGTTGAGTAACATGGGAATCATTTTGATCCTAATTTAACTTCCCATTACTTAGAAGATTTCTACATTGTAAAAATCAATCACACATTCCCATGGACCATTCTGTTGATTTTGACTTCCTGCATATGCAAAATCATTTACTCAAAGTGACTACAGAAGTGGAAAAATTGTAGTTTCATGGTTTACGAATTGGAATTTATACAGATTACACAGCTTGGCTTTTAAAGAAAAGAAAATGTTTTCTGCGGTTAAGAAATCACTCCAACAGATGGGCCTATCTCCTCTATTTTTATTTCTAGTTGGCTCAGGGGCGAATTACTCTGGACATAGTTATAAATCTGAAATTATAGGAACTGCTGAGGGGTGTTGGGGGGGGTTTGGCAATAAAATACAATAAGGACACAGCTGCAGTGTCTAGAAAGAGAAGCAAGCTAAACTATATAAAATTATAAAATATTTCTTAAAATTCCTCTTCCTCATTTGAGTTGCATACTCTGATACAAGACCAAGCTTATTTATATTGAGGAGATGTAAAGCTCTATTCCCAGAAGAATAATTAACTAATCAGTTGCTTCAATATGAACCTAGTCATTCTGATTAAGGAAAGTTTACCATAATAAGTGGTCAAACACACAAAATGGCAGAATAGAAAGCACATTTTCTGCAATTCAAGATTGTGACCACTCCCTGCCTTAGGATACAGGTTAGTGAGTTGTCGCAGTCAAAAACTTCTTTGTGGAATTAAAAGTAAAATTAGGAATGATTAGTTAGTTAAACAGGGAGGCAGGAAAAGATTTAGAGATCATGGTACAGCAAAAGCAATGTAATACTTATATTTTATTTTAGCATATTGCAGCCAACTTTTAATGAATTACTTTGTAAATAATCTTTAGAAGATGTATAATTCTAATCTGGCGTGTACCTGCCATCTAGTGCACCTCTGTATGTGCTACCCAACTCCCTTTAGCTTTTTTGTGCCAGAACTCAAATTCCCATTCCTCCTTTTGTGATGTTCTCAAAAAACGCAAAGCAATTTTAATGTTGCCCAAGGTTAAATATGATTAAGAAGGTAAACATACGCCCCAAAAAGCCAAATGATGCATGCCTTAGTTAAATACAAGTACCTTTGGGATCATCTGAGCCACTGTTTGCCTCCATTAGTATGGCTAATTGCACGTTAGTTATATAGTATGAATAATCACAAGGTAACACCCTCATTGCCAGAAGCACTGGTCAAAGTATTATTCTATCTAGTCTGTGTTTCATAGCCTGAGAAAAACAAAGAGCTTGGAGAGGTTCGGAAGTGCTGAATGAAAATAACCAGAAAGTTAAAAAATAATTAAGCATTTCCTTGAATATATTTTCATATTCTTTCGGAAAGACTAAAAGGTTACTAATAACTGTATTCAAGTATACAATCATATCATCTCCATCTGTAGTGCTAAAACATTTGGGTTAGTGTAACAAAATGATCCTTTTTATATTGAGAGTTAATATAGTAAGTAGAGTAGATAGAGAGCCAGCCTCAAAGTTATGAACACATGGATTCAAGTTAACATTCAGTCTGTTTGAAAGTGGGCAATTCACTTAATGTCCTAATTCTTTAAGCAAATATGAGTTGCCAAGAAGATACCAAACTACATTTGTAGAAGTAGTTTCTTAGTCAAGGGTTTCTAATAACAATGAAATCACAGTTCTAGTACCTATCCTTACTGTCAGTGAATACTGTGATATTGCTCTATATTAATTTTTGTCCTATGGTAAAATTGAAATGTGTGTCTATATCTTTGTCTCTGTTTCTCTCCGAAGACATGCAGAGAAATATGATCAGAAAACTGATCTTTAATAATGAAGCTTGCTTCTCATTGAATCTTTGTGTCTCCAGGACCTCACACAGTGCCTTGTGTCTAGTAGGGGCTTAATAAATGTTTGCCGTATTTGCTAAAAACCAAGAATAGACTAGAATAGAATAGAACCATTTCCCTAGATTCTGTGAAATCAGAACAATTATTCTAGGCAAAGTAGGACCCATCCTCAGGCATATCCAGTGGAAACAACAACACCAAAGTTGTTTATTTTTTGTCTTTATATGAATATGAGATTTCCAACTCAGGAGAGCTTCTAAAAATAGAGTTTAAAAGAATAATTTACTGTTTGAATCTTAGTAAATGTATGCATTATTACACATCTCCCACATTCACCAATATGGACTAGACAAAGTAGACAGTATAATTTGAGGGTAATTGGAAACAATCTCTTGTGCCCCTCCTCCAAATCCTCTCATTACATATTTTAATTCTTTAAATTATATCATTAAATATTCATTCTTTATAGTCCAACAGATACTTTCATGAAGTATCTCAAAAATCACCAAATATTTTTGAGTGAAAATGACATACCATACATACTAGGTGCTATTAGAAAATAGAATATAACACATAGTCCCTCCTATCAAATTATTTGTAGTTAAGGAGTGATTAATTTAAAATACAGAAAGAAAAATACATTTTCAACAAGATCAATGTGGAAACATGTTTTGCTGGACTAGTGGCTATATACTGAGGATTGTGTTTTACAGGGGTAGGAGGTTGTATTTACTAAATTGGAGATAGTGGAAAGGACAGATGAATAAAGTTTTAAAAGTTGAGTTTCTATATTAGAAGGATTACTGTGAAATGGGAATGGGTGTTAACACTTTAATTTTCACAGAATGGTTTTTTGTCAATTAGATAAGAACAAAGGCCTGTGGGAATAAAATGCATACTAGATGCTTTGAGGGAAATCAAAATAGGTAACAAAGTTCTGATAACAGAAATTAGAAGGAGCTCTGCAAATATAGCTTCAAGGTTGCTTGTTTTTTTTTTTTGTTCTCTCTGCTACAGTGATTTCCTATGCAAGCAGGGAGCTGTCCATTGCTGAAGTTCATTCAGAAGAAAAAGGGTTAGGAGAGAGAGTTCCACCAAAACCTGGGGCTCTGAAAGATTCCATACTGAGGAAAACATAAGATCATAAATTTGGAGTTCGAAGAGTCTTTACCAGTCACCTAATGTAACCCTCTCATATAATATATGAGGAAACTAAGGCCCAGAGGAAGCAGAATTATAAATTTACAAAAGTAGCATTGGAACTCATATCTTGACTCTAAATCCACGATGCTTTTCATTCTTCCACATTTCACCATGAGTGACAGAAAAGAGACATCCCTTCAGCTTCTCACCTCTGCATATTGATGAACTTGTTTTAGTTATCTATTCTGAGAATGGATTCCATTGATTCAAATTACCTATCTTTTGTTTTTGACCCCTCACTAACTGAACTGTGTTAGAGAAGACCACTCCACTTAGACTAAATAAGCATGCCAATATGGAAAGTTCATGGCCACAGTCCCTGGCTTGACCTGTCCCAGTGCTTGCCTCAAATAGGTTCAAGGACAACAGATGACCTAGGGTCTAATCTAACTCTTCTTTTGGAACTAGTACAATTCCCAAATAGAATGTAATTTCCTCAAGATAGGCAATGTTGGGGCCGCTAGGTGGAGCAGTGAATAGAGCACTGGCCTTGGAGTCAGGAAGACCTGAGTTCAAATCTGACCTCAGACACTTGACACACTTACTAGCCATGTGACTTTGGGCAAGTCACTTAATCCCAACTGTCCTCCAAAAAGAAAAAAAATATACAGGTAATGTTTTCCTCTTTTTACCTCCAGTACCTAATAAAGTTCTTTCCACATAGTAGCTACTAAATAAATATTTGTTATGTTAAATGATTTTTGAATTGAATTCAACAGTATAAATGTAACTGAATTTCCTAAACATGGCCACTTTCCAGAATTTAAATCTAAAAATCTGAGATTCTTGCTTATCATTTTCTCCCACTCCCCTGTTCCTTCTATAAACCAGAATAGTAATCCTAACTAGTAAATTCTATGTTTGTGAAGGATCTCATGTGAAAACTACTTGAATGGAGCCCTAGAATATCAAATGTAGAAGGAATCTTATAAATTAACTAATCTATACATCTCATTTTAAAAATAAGGACCCCTGTCACATGCCAAATCAGTGTCCAGGTTGGACTTTGAGCCTAGGTCTCTTATCTCCTATTTCTTGTCTCCTACATGGGGCAACACTATTTCAACCTCAACTGCAGCTAAGGTCCACAGATCAGATCCCTATATGATATTCTTCTTTATGTGTCTTTGGCAGGGCAAACCGTTGTCAAATGCAATAGGACCTGAGATGCTTCACAGGATGCTTCTCTTGCTTTTATCCAGTTTACCAAAACAATGATTAACACAACCCCAAGTAAACCCTTACTATAATAGGCTAAGTAAATCTTCCTTAGTGTAAACTATGTACCCACCAGGCCTCTCTAGAATTCCTAAACTTAACAGGGAGGTATCTGTGATTTTATCTTCTTAGCAGTTTAAAGCCCTTATCTTTCTTCATTCACAAAATTAAACCAATGCTTGACATATAGGGGTAAGTAAAGAATTGAAGCCATTATGTGAATAATTTAAGCAGAATCAAAAGAACTTTGTACCACATATTTCAAGTGAATTATTTTATAGGCCTAAAAGACCAGAACAATATTTTTAATTCTCACTTTCACATGTAAACCCATTATATGTATAAGCTAGAGAAAGGAAGAATTAGGTTAGAAAATATAGCTGTAGTGTTTGAAGAGCTATTGTGTGAAAGAAGAATTATACTTGTTCTTGTTAGCACAGGATGGGGAGGGGAGGAAAAAGAAGGAGGAGAAAAAGCATTCACACAAAGTCTATTATATACCAGGCACTGTCCTGATCACTTTTACAAAGTGATACAAATCCTCACCACAACCTTGTGAGAGAGATGCTATTATCATCCCTATTTTATAGTTGAAGAAAATGAGGCAATCAAGATTATTTGACTTGCTTAGGGTCTCACAGCCAGTAAATGTCTGAAGCCAGATTTTAACTCAGGTGTTCTTGATTCTAGGCCGACTACTGAATCCCCTGTAGCACCAGCTGACTTCAAGCCTGAAGCAAGGGGTAGTCTGTGTGTCTGTCTCCTAATTTAAAGAAAACATTACAACCATTAGAATTGTTAGAATTGTGCAAAAGGACAATGTAAGTTCCCCAAAATTGGAAGTCTTCAAGTAGACATCACATGACCACTTATCAGATGTTGTAGAAGGGATTTCTGTTCAGGTGAGGACTGCAGCTGATGACTTCTGAGCCCCTTATATTTCTGTGAGTCTATGACAACTTGAGGCTTTTCTATGTTTTCCAAACTGTGAGATGAAAATGACAATTCCATAGCTACCTCAGAAAAAATAGTTTGAGAATGATGAGTGAAGGAAGGTAGTTATCCTCCTTAGAATATGGCTAGTCCCATTAAGTGAACACCTCAGTTATTAGAGAAAGGGCCCCAAAACCCATAAGCTTTGCAAGTACAACAGTTATCCATGTCTTTCAGCACCTCCAAGTTTTACCTTCTTAAGTTATATAAAGTGTCTTGTCCAATTCCTAATGGATAGGTGATATAAATATTGCAGAAAGTTAACAGAGGCTCTAGATATGCTAAAACACAGTACTTACATACAATATACCCCTATAGAAATACAAGTTAGAAACCACAGCACAAGCTCCAGAAAGATTATCCAGAATGAGAAAGGAGAAGAAACTTTCAAATATTTATTAAATTTAAACTGAATATTAATGTTTGTCCTGAATTTAGCCACCTGAAACAGAAGCACATTTGTGGTTGTTGCAATGAGAAAGTTTTAGGCAGATCCATGAGGTCAGATGAAGGCCACAGAGTCTGAACATGGAAATAATGTCAGGATTTATTCATTCATAGGACCAAAGAGCTAGAGGTGGAAGAGCCTCAGAGGCCATCTTGTCTAAACCATTCATTGTACAGGTGATGAAACTGAGACCCAATGAGTCTGTCATTTTACCAAGATCAGAAAGGTAGTAAATGTGAACACACAGAGCCATAAATGGGAAAAGAAGTAATAAATTGGGAGATCAGTCCACAAAGAAAAAAATAGCTTAAGCACAAAATCATTAGCAAAGATTCAAAACAAGTCCAAGATCTAATGTCATTTAAAGCAAGGATAGTGTAAGCAATTAGTAGAGGCAAGAGTTCCAGGTGAGAAGGCTTTTAGCCTCAGGGAGATTCAATAATAGAGGAAAAGTCATAGGGAATTGATCTTTCATCTTACAACATCAGGAAATCCATTGGAGAAAGGGGTAAAAAGAAGAAATCTGAATTAGGAGCAAAACAGACTCAAATGAACCAATAAGCTAATGGGCTATGTTCCATTCTTCATATTGAAGAAGTCCAAAGTAGTATAGCCAGGCAAGAAATTATGAGATGGCTGGTTTGGAAACCCTCCTTTAATGAAGGTTTTGGGGGAGCTCTCTGTTCCAGAGGGGCTTAAGCAGTAGAGAGCATTAATTAAGTGTAAGTACCAAGGCTGATAATGCAGGATAATGAGGCTCCTGTGGGCATGAAATAAAAGTCCAAAGCTATGTAGCCAAGTGGGAAAGGGAGGGTCCTTAGATAACATCAGTAGGTTATATGATAGTGCCAAAGATCTGGAGAGAATAGCGAAAGGGTAGATGGTAAGGTTGTAGTAGGCAATGGTAGGGCAGATGATAAGGTTACTCCATCTCATGGGATGGAATAAAGTTGGGGACTTCATTTCATCTGAGCCATATGAGTATTCAGACAGTCCAAATGGGTTATAGGCTGCCCCAGGACCAGAGGATGGGTGAAGAGTGGAGCAGAGAATGTTCCTGCTGCTGGTAGATTTTCCCACCACCTAGCTATACTGAATTGATTCTAGGAAGCTCAAAGCCAAGAGGAATGGTGCTCCCAGTGGTGTCCAGTCTCCCAAGAGAGACTAGGTCTCCCTGCTGTCCAACCTGCCCAGGTAAGAATTAAGAAGGTCTTAGCACTTTAGCTAGTAGAACCCAGACAGACCACTACAGAGGCTACAAGCAAGATTGGCACTAGTAAAATTTTGGAGCAAGTCAGTGTTCCTTCAGTATCCTGCAGTAACCCATAGGGATATTTCATTTCCTTACATTCTTGTCCTCTAGGCTGGCCCCTTCCCATCTGCAGGGGATTCTCCTTGACTGCAGGAGATGAAAAGTGGTCATTCCACCCTATTTCTGCCACCTATCTTCTAGTTTGCCTGCAATAATAGGAGAGAAACATTAATCTCTCAGTTCCCCTCATTGGTCCCTTCACCTGAACTGCTAGTACTCTGAAATGATTCCATCCTGAAACTAAACTCATAGTAACATTGATAACTCACTTGAACTTATTCATCAACAATTAACAGACTCTCGTCTGGTATAATGGTAATTAATTTGAATTTGAAGATCCTTTTGTATTGGCAAAGGTAACAGGTACTTAGCACTTAGTAATTAATCAAGAAGGTATGAATCCCTGGTGCTGAGGTAACAGGAAGGGGTTGACTGAGACAGGAAGCTAATGCAATACTGTGTGTGTATATATATATGTATATA
>CM053582.1:324552951-324591630 GCA_028627135.1 Pseudochirops cupreus | reverse complement strand
ATACGTATATATGTGTATATATATAACCCAGAGAGGGAGAGTCAGAATTTCTTGGGACAGGGATCTGGAGGCAGAAGCTGCTACCACTGGAGAAAGAGAGAATTTCTCTCAGCAGCATCTGGAGGCTGGGCTGCTACTGCTAGACTGAGAATTGAGGAGAAAAATGAGAATTGGAAATGAGAGAGATCTTCTTGGAGCACACTCTGCAGAGGCAGAACCTGCCACTGCCAGGGAAGCTGAAGAATAGCTGAGGAGGCTAAAAAGGAAAGCCCCTCCCAAGCTTAGAGAATGATTTTGATTTTGAAAACTTGGATGGAGTGATTTTGATTCTGGAAACCAGCTGAAACTTTTGTTGAGTCTGAGGGCCAGCTGAAGCTGCCAAAAGACTGAGAAAGCATAACTTGTGAAGTATTTAAGATTTTCTGGCTTTGTTAAGCCTTGACTTCCTGGGAACAGAGACTGTGAAGGATTTGAGATGAACTGGACACTGTGAGCTCCAATGTGAAGCAGGAACTGCACAGAGAGCTGGACAAGGACCTGGGAGCTGTCTGCCTTTGAATCCAGGTGACAGTTTGGAGAATCCAGGTAGGATCTGGGATTGTGGAAGGGATCCAGGGAATCCAAGAAACCACCCTGAGTCAAGCTGAAAGAAGACTTTACTTGGATACTGTGTACTGACTGAGAAATTCTAATTTACTAGTGACCTAGGGGTGGAGGGTCTGTGTATTTTCTGATGATTGAATAGTGGATGATGAAGAATGATTGATTGACTAAATGATTGTACTTAGTGATTGATAACTGAATAAGTGACTGATTGAGTTAACTTAGTGTGCCCCATGAGTCGAAAACTTCAACTATTGTACTTTGTGATTGAATTAAGGATTTTGTGAATGCTTGAGTTACTTAATGATTGTTCTTTGTCGAAAACTTTGTGACCACTGTGGTAGAAACTATGTGGCCATTTTCTGTGATAAGTTGTTGTGAATTTTATATTTTAATTTTCTGTGATAAGCTGTAACATTGTGAATACTGTACTTTGATTTATTGTGAATGTTTTGCTTTGATTTGTTATAGAATAGAGTGTTCACTATACTGTGTAATCAGAATCTTAAAAGCTGTTCACAGTAGCATTCCTCTGGAAAGCTGCTTGTGCTTAGCTTTGCGTCTAGTCATACCCTTTTTAGCCCAGTAATTTTGAACCCCAGATGAACCCCAAACCCCATTCTGTTCTGGGTCTCCTCCTACTTATCAATCTCCTTTGCTAGATTTTCATCCAGGTCAAGTTCACTAATTGTAGGCATCTTCCAAGGCTTTACACAAGACCTCTTCTCTTTTCTCTTTATACTATTTTATGTGATCATCCCATCAGCTCCCATGGATCCAATTATTATTCTTGGCAAACAAATCTCAAATCTACTTATCTAGTCCTAACCTCTCTATTTACCTCCGTCTGCCTCTTAAGCATCTAGAATGTCCCCATAGCCAGTTTCATATATTCCATATATATCTTAGCATCTAATATGTCCCATAGAGACCTTAAACTCAATATGCCCAAAATGGGCCCCATCTTCCTGCAAAACCAGCACCTCTTCCTAACATCCCTATTAAAGTTAAAAGTGCTAACCATCCTCCCAGTCACCCAGGCTCATAACCAAAGTTCTCACCATCACCCTCCATATGCAATCTTTGTCCAAGTCTAAGTCAATTTTACTTTTCTAACATCTCTTGTGTTCCCCCTGCTCTCCTCTGATGCTGTAACTGGCCTAGTGCAAGCCTCTGTCACCTCAAGCCTAGACTACTGCAATAAACTTCTGGTTCTCCCTGCCTCAAGTCTCTTCCCACTCTTTTCAATCCTCCATCCAGCAGTCAAAGTGATCTTCCTACAGCGCAGATCTGAATATCTCATTACCCCCTACTCAAAAAACTCCATTTTCCCCCTATCACTTAGTTTTAATCTCTGCCTATGTGTTGACTGTTTAATTTCTACCTTAAAACATGCCCAGGTCTTATCCAGGATGGATTTCAAAGCCTATCATAACCAATCCTACCCCTTTTCAGTCTTCTTAGAGTTTACTGACTTCCTTGTACTCTGTGTTACAGTGATATTGACTCCTTGTTGTTCATCACATAAGACATTCCAGTTCCAGGCATTTTCACTAACTTCCCCCTGCCTGGAATTTTCTCCCTCCTCATCTCTGCCTCTTGCCTTCCCTGGTTTTCTCCAAGTGTCAAGTAAAGTCACACCTTCTGCAAGAAGCCTTTCCTGATCTCTCTTAAATTTGGTGCCTTCTCTCTGTTAATTAGCTGCCCTGCATATAGCTTGTTGGTGCATAGTTGTTTTCGTATTGTCTCTGTCATTAGACTGAGCTTCATGAAGGCAGGGACCATCTTTTGTTGTTATTTGAATTCCCAGTAGTTAGCATAGTGCCTTGCACAGAATAGGAACATAATGTTTACTAACTAACTGACCTTCCCTTTCTGTACCCTACTTATCCCTTATGCTTCTCAATCCTAGAGAAAACCAATCACTTTCTCCTTTCCACTTAGGCTGTCCAGGACTCCACATAAGTTTGATCTTTCCTGAGTAGGAACGCAGATTCTGGGACCAGATTGCTCTCAGCTTGGTATCAGGTAAAAAGGAGTTGATTAATTCATGACTAGGTAAAAGAAAAACTGGGAAGGAGCTGATTAATTCACAACTAGGTAAAAAAAGGAAAAGGAAAAGATGACACCAAGGTTTCAAATATGGTGTTGCCACTGACAAATAGAGATGTCAGAAGGAAAAGTAGGCTTTCAGGAAAAGATTAAATTCTGCTTTGAACATGATTGTGTGGTGCCAGTTGAACATCCAGGCAAAGATGGATTATAGACAGTTTGAGACATGAGTCTAAAGCTCAGGATTTTAATCTCCTAGGAACATTTGCATTAGGAGAGTAGAAAATGTTTTACCCAAAGAAATGGTTTTCTAATGCTGGAATTTCAAGACAGAGAGGCAGCCGTATGAGATGAATATTTTTGGTAGTTCTCAAATCTCTTCTTTGATGAAGGGGTTCCCTACATCAATAAAATCATTAGTCCAGTCCCTATCCAATATCCCAGGCTTCAAATATTGCTATATGGGCAGTCACTACTCCACCTATTTATAAGACCAGGCCCTGCAGCCTAGCAAAATGGCTTACTAAAACTAATCATTGAAATCAACAGGAGTCAGATAACTGAGGCACTACTTTAGTTTCCTGTTCATTAACAGTGAAGAACCCCATAAACAAGCTATGTTATATTCCTGGCTTGGTTGACTTGCCTTAATGGTTTGCTATTGGTTCAATTTCCATTTGTCATTTATTTCCAAAATAGTAGTGAAAGGAATAGAATCCTTCCCCCACCTGACATAATGTAATCACAGAGGGCCTAAAAAAATCTCACCTTAATAAACCAACAATTTCAATTAGTTGTTAAGGGATTTTCTCACCATAATGCAACAATTAGTCATTAGGCAATTTGAAAGGATTATAGGGTCATAGCCATCAGATTGAGACAGATGATACCACAGAAAATAAAGAAATAAACTGTCTGTAACTGGCTAAAACAATCAGATATGCTTCTGGGCTTATGTTTAAAAGCAGCCTAAGAGTAGAGGAATCTAAATTGGGTGGTGGAAGATTACGAAGTGGGAGATGGACAGATTTGATCTCAGGGACAGCAAAGTTTCTCTTGTTTTCTCTGGCTTCCCTTCCGCATTGACTGCATCATTAGAGAGTTTGGGCAAGTACCCAACAATAAATCTAGCTGGGATAAAAAAAAAAAAGTGGACCAGTAGGAAACAACATACTCATGCGGGAGGAGAATGATACACTAAATACAGATATAAAAAGATAGTCACCCAGGGTAGGAAACAAATTCAAAGAGCATGACCCTGTTTACCAGAGAAGAATTCTGGTTTGAGACTTTAAAAAGAACATACAAGTCATAAAGTGTCAGCAGCTAGAAGTTACCTGTTTGCTGCAAATGTATTCAATGCATGTGCCCCATTATCTCTATTTTGTAAGGTGGAAGCACCACTCTTCCTGTGAATTTGTGAGGAAAGTGTGCTATAGGCTTTTCAGAAGAATATTTATTATACCACCTTAGCAAATGCCTTTTCTTGAAGCTAATTAAGTTGACTGGGTGATTTTTAATGGGAAATACAAAAGTGGGAGCTTGAGAACAATGGTATTAGGCAGCGAGGCAGCCCAGCACACAGAGTGCTGGCTTGCAAGCAAGACCTGATTTCACATTTGACCTTATTTACTAGCTTTGTGACCCTAGTGGTGCAATGGATAAAGTGCTAGAGCTGGAGGCAGAAAGACTTGAGTTCAAATCTACCCTTAGTCACTTAAAACTTTGTGACTCTGATTGCTTAAGCTCTGCCAGCCTCAGATGCCTCATCTATAAAAAAAAAGCATAATAATAGAACCTACTTTCAGAGTTGCTATGAAGTGCTTTGTAAACTTTAAAGTACTAAATAAATGCTAAATATGTCACTTAGTGTCCCTTAGTCTTAATTTCCTCATCTATAAAATGGGAATAATAGCACTTACTACTCACAGGGAAGTAGTGAGAATAAAATGAGATTATATTTATAAGCACTTACAAACTTTAAAGCCCTATAAAAATGTAAGTTACTATTGTTGTTATTACTAGAAACTCAAAAAGTAATGACAGGTATGCCTCTGGGGACCCAACATCTCATGAGAATGCAAATTGGTTGGGAAAATCACTCTAGAGGGAGTGTTTACACTAACTTTAACCTATCTAAAGACTCAAGCCAAGCCATTTTTTAGTTTAGTTCTTTTTTAGGAGATTCCATAGTTTTCTTATTGTTACATATAGTGTTTTTCTTAGCCTTACCAGAAATCAAGTCTGGGCAAAATTGTTTCTGCTTCATTCATGCCCCCTGTTCTCTCAAAGTGATCTCTCTATCCCCAGTAACCTGCTGTATTTCTCATTCCCAAACAGTCTTATCCTCAACTAGTTGTCAACAAATCCTGCTTGTAATGGCTAGTCTCTCCCCTCCACCCCCATGAATCCCTTTCTCTAATTTTGGCAGCTAACTAAATTCACCCCCAACTATAGGTTCAACCCCATTTTAGATTCAAGGACCACAATGTCCCTAGGCAGGATACAAGGAGTCCTAGGGCAACAGCTTACTACCTCAGTCTTAAATTGGTTTTGTTCCTAGCACTGCTACAAACAATATTCTAATCCTTGGTGACTGATTTCTTTGCCTGGACTTTCTGCCACCAGATCCCAGGCTCTCAGTGCCAAGATCCAAGCGCTGCCAGATTTCCCTAAAAACTACCCCTTACTTTTTGGGACCTGGCCTGAGAACCCACCTTTCTGAGCGAGACCACTGGATCTATATCTGTCTTTGTGCCTTGATTATTGATAGGTCACATGCCACCTTGTCCCGTGGCTCCAATTCTTAGTTTCAAAACTATTTTCTAGATTTATATCTTTATTCCTAGGTCATTTGAGACAAGGATGTTTCCATGTATGGATCTCTTTGGCTTTCTCTTGGCTCTGCCTGTATTCTGGTGTTGGTCTCCCCAGACTGATTCATTTAAGACCACTGTGGCCACCACCACCACCACTAGTACCACCACTACTACCACGGCCACCACCACCCTCTGACAATCTGACCATACTTCCCATGGAAATCTGCATTTGAATAGGAAGCTCCAGCAAACTAAAAAAGTTTAAAGACAGAGGAATGGGGCTAGGTGAACATAACGACAATTGTTGGTTGGGGGATATTTGGGGCCTAGAGCAGCGGTCCTCAACTTGTGGGTTGTGTTCAATTTGTAACAATGAAAATACATCCTGCAGATCAGACAGATTCATAACAGTAGCAAAATTACAATTATGAAGTAACAACGAAAATAATTTTATGGTTGGGGATCACCACAATATGAGGAACTGTATTAAAGGGTCGCACAGGGCATTAGGAAGGTTGCGAACCACTGATCTAGAGATTGCCTAAAGCACCTACTCCCTTCCTAGCAAGTAGGCTATTACTTGCTTAAGCCAATGGATAAGACTAGGCCTAGATACTCATCCCTGAGTCAAAGTGACTTAGGTTTTTTAAATTGAAAATCTTTTAATTCACAAATGAATATGTTATTCCTACACACACATAAGCCATGTTTAACAAATAGCAGATAGGGGAGAGAAACTACGGCATGCTTTTGTATGACTTTTAAATCTTCTCTGAATCTGTATTCCCATAAACTTATTGATCACCATCCTCAGCAAAAGACTTTAGCTTATTACCCTTTCAGAGGACCTCTTCTTGCTTCTTGCACTAGGCAACAGACCCTGTCTCTTTCCTATCGATGTGTTAATGGATGAATTATTACCACTTTCTCAAAGTTAAAGGAAATTGATCCAAACATTACAAATGTAAAAATCTATCCATGAAACCATCGAATTGGAGAGATGAAATGTCTATACAAGTAAAACAATTAGGAAAGAATTTGAGCAGGGGTCACAGAAAACCCTGTTGGGATATTCAGACTAATTCCAAGGACAAATCTTTGTAGGTTTTTTTTTAAATATTTGAACCTTTAGCACCCTTCAAGTATCTTGTAACCAACTCCCTGTCCAAATATATAATAAAAATGAATTAAGAGTTATGAGTCGAGGAAGGAGAGAGAGCAGAGAGTTATAAAAATGCTTTATGCAATGAGAATGGTATAAATGAGAATGCAAATTGAAGACAAGATGCACATCCAGGCATCTGCAGAGAACCACGTGGTGAATCTGGTTATGCTAATCCATGACCTTAGAGAAAGTGATGACATAGTTAAACAAGCTTCTCTCAATTATGCATACTGAAGAAGAGTCCCAAATGGCTGTGAATTCAGTCAGCACCTTCCTCCTCCATGCCCTGGGGGAGGGCTTTTTCATTTGCATGGTTACTTGCAGCTGCTTCTGTGGCACATAGTGGCTACTCCTACAAGCACCACCTAGGGACTCACTCCTTAAACTAACATTTTATGCTTTCATTTTCCTCTCTGCTACTCTTCCAGTTTAAGGAAATTACATGCACCCCACCCAAAAATAACAATGATCATCTGAGAATATAAGGGAATAACCTTCTCTAAGAATAGCAAAGGGGAGTAGAAACCGCTGTTTGACACAAGGAAGGTGTGGGCCTTGAGACTTCTTGGTGGCAAGAGGGCTCTCCAGTTAGAACTGGGCAGCACTTCAACTCCCAAATGTACAATAAGATTTCATTTAGAACCTGTTAGCTCAGGCTGTGAAAAGAGCTCTAAAGTCAAGATTTGAATTCAGATCAAGTCTCTGATGCTTATCTTTGTTACCTTGGTAGAAAACTAGGTGGCACAGTGTATAGAGTCGGGCCCCCGAAATCAGATGGAAGACTCATCTTCCTGAGTTCAAATCTGGCCTCAGACATTTTCTAGCTTGTGACCCTGGGCAAGTCACTTAACACTATTTGCCTCAGTTCCTCATCTGTAAATGAACAAGAGAAGAAAATGGCAAAGCACTCCAGTATCTTTGCTAAGAAAATCCCCAAACAGGGTCATGAAGAGTCAGACACAAGTGAACAGCAAAACTTGGCCAAATCATTTGACCACTAGGTGGCAAAGTGGATAGAGGTGCTAGGCTTGGAATCAGGAAAACGGGAGTTCACGTAATGACCTCAGATACTTATTAGCTGTGTGACTTTGGGCAAGTCACTTAAACTCTGTTTGCTTCAATTTTCTCATCTGTATGATGGGGTAATAATAGTACCTATCTAGAAGGGTGTTCATAAGTACCAAATGAGATAACAATTATAAAGCACTTAGCGGAGTGTCTGGCACCTAGTAAGCACTGAATAAATGTAAGCTGTTATTGTTGTTGTTATATCATCAAGTTGATTATTCATTTTGCTTAAAAGTCTCTCTCCTCTCTAATCCAATATTCATGCTAACATGCCCAAGTCATTTTCCAGATGTACCACCCCACTCGCATTACTAGTCTACTAAAACTTAAAAACAAAACAAAACAAGTGTCTCACAACTAGGCGGAAAATTAAGTATAATATTCTGGTTAAAGGAGGTTGAAGCATCCAAGACCTTACAGAATCTGACTCCAACATACCTTTCTAGCCTTCTCAGACCTTCCCAGCTTTTTCTTAGTTTTATTCCCCTTCATTGTATTGTATATTTCCAAAGTAGCCAATAAATCAACAAGCATTTATTAAGCTCTTATTATTTGTCAAGTACTGTGCTAAGTGCGGAGAATGCAAGAAAGAGAAGAAGGTCTACACATGAGGACATAAAGGGGCCCAGAAAGGAATTAAAATGCGGCCCACCTGGATGTCGTCTTTAAATGGAGGTCTTGGGAAGAACCAGTAAATCTGAAGAAGGGTTGTCAAGAACAGGCTACTTATCTCCTCTATTTGCATTGCCTTCTCCTGCATCTGTCCCTTGCCCACATCATCCTCCAGACAATAAATTGAGAATCTTGTCTCTTCTTTCAAGGTCTAAGTTAAAGCTTCCTCCAGGAAGATTTCTCTGATTCCACCCCCAAGTCCCCACTCTCTACTGAGAATCATCTCTATTTCCTCAAAAATATCTCAGAGCACTTTCACTGCCTGAGCCTCCACCTTTGCCCTTGGCATATACTGCTTTTTATCATAGGTGGTACATAATTGGGCACTTTTCTTTCCCCCTTCCAAATTCTGAACTCCTTGAAAACTGTATTTGTCTTATCTCCTTTAACAGTGCTTTGCACGTATTAGGTGCTTAATAAACATCTGTTCTTTTGGATTATTCTTTCCTTAAAGTTGGGGGGGACATCTGAAATCTTCCCAGGGAAGCCATGCCCCAGGATAGCTAGCTCTCCAACACAGGTCTCTTTTGGTCTGAAAACTCTGAGAGACCAAAAAGAATGCAGGCATTCTTAAATTAATCCACCTTAAAAATGACAATGTGAACAAATCATATTCAAGTTTTGGGGAACGACGTCTTGTAGCAACATACTCTAAAGGATGTCAATCTGATGACTGCACGAGGACGGTGGAAATAACTGAAGAAATTGGCCAGCCTTGCGCATCACATAGCAGCCTTAGCCATCTGCTTCCTCTTGTTAGGATGCCAGGAAGCGGTGCCTGCTGTCCTCATCAAAGGAAATGCAAAGAGCAAGTCGGCAACCTCCCAAGGGAAAGGAAAGGGCCGGCTCCTTTTTGGAGGTGACAGGGGGTTCAGATGGAAACTTAACACTGAGTAGAGTTGTGGGTGGTAGCTGTTGTTCCTTAAAGGAAAATAATTGAACAGACTACCAAATAACAAAACAAAGAAGAAAAATGTGTGTGGGAGGTGGGAGTGCAATGTTCGAATAATTTAATTACTGTCAGGTGGTTTTAGAGCTGTACTAGGGAAAGGGGAGGGTGGAAGCCTCTGACAAGATCTATTACCCTGAAAACCAGTTGAGTTTCTAGCTCTGTTCCTTTTAATCAAATGAACCCAAACATTTTAAAGGACTTGACTGACTGCAGGTTGATTCATGCAACAGCTGCTACTTGCTAGAACACAATGTTAATTGAGGTCAAAGTCTTAGTTTTGCCTTTGATCAATCACCTTTGCTCTGTCCCATGGCTATAGACAACTGATCTGACCCCAGCCAGTCATCCCACAAATTCCTTCCATTGGTCAAAAGGGAGCAGAAGGAAGGGAGAACAGAGATAGCTCAGCACCAACACATCATCAGGACTGGAAAACAACTGTGCCTTACTGACAGTGGATTCCTTTCCCATACAAAGGACAGGCTTTTGACATAATGGAAAGTGGTGGGGGGAGGGAATCCCAGTGGACTAGAAGGCTGAAGACATAGGTTCAAGTCCAAACCTCAGCTCCTCACTCTGTAAAACTGGATTGATAGACTATCTACCATCAGGCCCTTGTAATGAAAGCAGTTTGTAAATTGCTTTAAACATCAGCTGATATGGGCACAATTTGATAAATACTATATATGCATGCAACACTATCACATATGCACATTAAACTTAAATTCAACTATAGATGCTCAGCAAAAGAAAAATCATAATAATTGTAAAAATAATAACAAAAAAGTTAGAAAAACATCAATGCAAAGAGTGTGAATGATTTCATCCCACCGACCCAATCAGTGAGCTCGCATTTTGGGTTCCAAAGACGTCATCTAAAACAAAATGAAGCGTGGACAAAATTACTCTTTGAAAATCAGTTAACTAATACCTGAAACTTATCTTGGGGCTTGTGGTGGGTATTTCTTCATTGAACAGATTTCCTTCTATGAGCTAGTGAGACTCTATTGTACCCACATCCAGCCCTCCCACACTTGCTGTCTGTCCTGGATCCCCTTTCCCATCTCCCAAGAGGTGAAGGGTGATGGGGCAGCAAGGTTCACTGGAAGATTGCAGACTGGGGGATCTGGTGGACTAGAAGTAGCATCAACTCTGTAAACAAGTCAGTGTATTTCCCATGGGGCCCTGGCATCAGAGCCACACTCATGGTACCATGTAGGAAGTGTGGCATGGCTCTACTTCCTGATGCTGCTGAATGGTTTTGCATATGCAAACCTATATGATAAGAAGCATACTTTTTTTTTCCTCTTTTTTTTAGCTAGATTTGTATGTTTAAATATATAAGTTAAATGGGTCTATGATTTGAATCCATTGTCACATATCCTGCACCCAGACTCACTGCAACAATTGCAATCCACAGGAACAGCTTGACCATCATTCAGAGTCACTGAAACTGCTTTTGCTAACCTCTAGTGTTCTTGCCATCCCCCACAGGTGGATTCACACATCATAGGTTGATCCTTTAGTACCACCTTGGCTAGATGCAACTCCACTGCGTTGAATTGTTAGCATTATTTTTGTGCTAATATTTAAAATGCTATAAACATATCTCAATTTGCAGAAGCCATACAACATTGGAATGACATGAATGACTAGAACTAGATTTATAGTTTTCATCCTAATGATCTCAGAGGAATTAAGAACACATTAATGAGAACAATTACAGTAGGGCCAATAGTTACCAGCTACTAAAATCCAAATGGTAGCTTGCTTTCTAATGATTGGGTTAAAAATGCTATGGTCAGTCAATCATTATTATTGCATTACCTTCTCTTAGGAGTAATATGGCATAGTGTTGTTTTCTTTGGCATACACTATTTAAGTCAGAGGAAGAAGCTCAAGCTGAACCAGACTCAGTGACTACCAGGGCATCATGAGTCACACACTAAAGCCAGGAAATACAAGATCATCAGGAAATGTGTTTAATAATGAAGCCACTTAATTTGTATTACTCTATGTCCTAAAATTGTGATTATATTTCACAAGACAGGTGCCAGATCAATTGACCAACAGACATCTTGAATCTCTGTTCCTGGTTTTGATAGATGCTTACGTGACTTTGGGGAACTAAGGAACTTTACTATGCCCATCTGCTAATCAGAAAGAGAGAGAGAGAGAGAGAGAGAGAGAGAGAGAGAGAGAGAGAGAGAGAGAGAAAGAAAGAGAGAGAGAGAGATGATGATAATGATGATGATGATGGATAGATAGATGGATATATAGACAAATGGATGGATGGATGGATAGATTGATAGATGATAGATGATAGACATATAGACATAGATTTGTATGTACATGTATATATATATATATATATATATATGTATGTATATGTATATACACATACATATCCATGTGTATGTGAGTGTATATGGGGGTTAGTGAATTTACATTGTTGAATACTCTTAAAAACTGTAGAACTGGAAGATATCTTGGAAGTCATCCAATCCAACTCCCCACCCAAAGCACAGTCCTGTGTTTGTTATATGTACCCAATGCTGATAGTAGAAGACTTCTTCTCTAGGCATGGGAAATTAGGAACAAGTTCAGCTGCTATGAGTCATATGATCAAAGACCAAGAGCTAGAAGGTGCCTCAGAAACCATCTCATCCAACCCCCTCATTTTACAGATGAGGAAACTGAGACCCAGGGAGATTGAAGGACTTGCTCAAGGGACAGATAGGTAGTAAGCCTCAAAGATAGGATGGAACCCAAGCCCTTTATTCTAGTTGGTACTCTTTCCACTGTGCAAAGATGATAACTGATCACTTACTTCTTCAAGTCTGTCATGCTTTGTGTGGAGTCATTAATAGCTCGGTCACAAAGTCCAACCAACTAAGAATGTCTTCATGCGTGACAAAGGGAAGAGAGATAGGGATTGGTCTAGGAAACCACTGTTTGAGGAAATTCTCTCTGCCAAGACAGGCTGGCAACTTCTCTGCAGCTTATAGTCTTAGAGAGTTGCCTAGCACCCTGAGAGGTTAAGTGACTTACCCTGGGTCACAACCACCAGTATATGTCAGAGGTGATACTTGAATCTAGAAATACACACTGCAGATGGCACAGTAATTTATGATTACACACACATACACACACACAAACCCCCAAGCAGTCTTTTCCTCACAGTTCACATTCTTCCACCACTTTGGTGTGGAAAATATTTCAAGTGCCCTAGCCCCCAAGTGCCCGTTCGATGGAAGAGATGTGCTACCAGCTTTCCCATGATCTAGCTCCCTTAAAATATCCCCAGCAGAAATGCTGGCAGCTAGCCTCTTTTTGAGTCAGCTGTTTGTAGTCTGTCAGGAACTAGCAACCTGGGAACAGAAAGATTCTGCTGCTCAAATTCATTCCCTGCTATGGGTGTTGCTATGTGGTAGTCAAGTTAATAGTATTTATTAGGCACCTACTGTATGCAGAGCACTTGGTCTTATATACTAAAGTCTTACATACTTAAGTCATCTACTAAAGCCACCCCAAGGAAGTAAAAGAGTGACCCTGCCTACAACTCCTGTGTCATCTTAAGCTTTATTTAAGGATAGGACACAGTCAACTGTGTCCTAAGTGGATTCATGGTACCAGAATACAAGTAGTTTGAAGCCCTCAGTAGGTCACATAATAAGGCTTGTGTTCCTTGCAGGTACTTGAGATGGCCTACCCCAACAGACTATGTCAGTATCAATCATTAGGGCACCTAGACCATGCACTGGGCAGCAACAATACATGTTTGGTTGTTGATGCCTATTGTCTGATAGTCCCTTCTGGAGTGTTTTCTCTTAACCTGGCTTCCCTATCTCCATATGGGCATTTTAGGATTCAATTGAGGAGAATTCAAGGTGTTAACTTTTTATTTCACTTCCAGATCTGTGCATGGGAGGCTCTGAACAATACAGTTGGCTAACTAGGCTGAGGAGGGAAGACCTACCTCATCCACCCAAAGCTTATCATGTACTGGTCATTCATAGCCCATGGACAGCCTTACAGTTGGTGGCTAATCTATTCTTACCAAACTCTTTGGAGAGGGAGGCTTGACACAAGAGAAGAATAGCTTTACATACTTCAGGAACACAACAGATAAGAAAAAAGAAAAGTGTTATATATCTTGACAGACAATTCGTAAGATCACAGATTTAGAGCTAAAAGGGCTTAGGAGATCTAGTCCAACTCTCTGTTTTTTACAAATAAGGATAGACCAAGGGAAGTTAAACGATTTGCCATTTCCGATGGTCTTAGGAACCAAGACACAGCTCTATCAGTCTCCAGGCGAATCTGCCCACATGCAGATATGCCCACATAGGAGTATTAAAGGGTCATGGCATTAGGAAGGTTGAGAATCACTGGCCTAGGGTCAGTACCTAAAGCAGCATATAGTCTTTGTGGTAGCCAGGTCAACGTTTATTCAGCGCCCACTGCTGGTTAGTAAGTTAGACTTAGAAATTTGCCTGGGGTACTAAGTCAAATGGCTTGCTCAAAGTCCCATTGCTAGTGGATGTGTTCCACCTTCTCACCACGATTTTTCCCTCTAGCTTCCCCTCTGTATGTGGTCTTTCGCCTTTAAAATGTAAATTCCTTGAGGGCAGAGATTACCTCCTTTTCTTGTTTTGTATCCCCAGTATTTAGTACAGAGCCTTGTACATAGTAAGTGTTTATTAAATGTTCTTCAATTCATTCATTCACTGGCTTATTTTAGGTTACTTACCTTTTAGGGTGGTGGTTGTTGTTGCTGCTGCTGCTGCTGTTGTTGTTTTGGAGGCAATAAATGTGTGAAGCCATATTTAAACTCAGGTCTCCTAATTTCAGGGCTGGTGCTCTATCCACTGTGCCACCTACTTGCCCTTTACTTCACTTCCTTCCCTTTTGAGAGTAAGAAGGATTAGTTTTAGGAAAGGAAGGGATGAACTCAAAAGAAGTGTCATGCTACAGATGCCTAGTAGAAACCATACTTAACAAACATTTGTTGAATTAAATTGAATTATGAGTCGGTTACTAAGTAGCTGGCATCCCTGGAGCACCCCAGGACCAGAACCATTAGCTCATAAGGATATGCAAACAGAAAGAATAAAAGTATCACCCTCTGAAAATATTTCATCATTTAACATCAACAAAGATTTCTTCAGGGTCTAATATATGGTCTGCACAGTCCTAGGCATGAGAGGAGAATGCAACAATAAAGAAAGTACAGTTCTTGCCTTCAAGGAGCTTAAAGGTTAGTGGTGATGACAGATATAAATAAATATTGGTTATGCATTTAATTTCATGTAAACATTGTACTGGGTTCTATACAAAGAAAACTCTGGGAATCTGGTCACTGTTCTCTAGGAGTTTTCTACGTAGAATCCCAGTACATCTTACGGAGACAAGATACCTTATTAAAAAACAAAAAAAGCATTATAAATGTGCATAAGGAAGAAATTAGATAGCAAGTAGCACTGAACCTAGAGTCAAGAAGATCTGAATTTAAATGTGACTTCAAACACTTAGCTGTGTGACCCTGAGTAAGTCACTTACTATCTGCCTCATTTTCCTCATTGGTAATATAGGCATGAAAATGGTACCTACCTCTCAGGGTTATTGTGACGCTACAAGGAGATCTTTGTAAACTTTCGAGTACTTTATAAATGCTAAATATTATTATTAATCTGTTAATGAGCATGGATGCCTATGTTCTAATCATTCTTTTCTTTCACAGAGTTGGAAACTAGAGATCTTCAAATTAGGGAGAAAGGCAGGACTTGAAATCAGTAATTCTAAGAGAGTTTCCATCAGCACCATAAAATAAAATGAGCTTCGATGTTACACAGTGCCTAAGAATCAAATCCTGATCTTCCCTGGGCACAAAGACGTCAGTCACACCACGAAGGTAATAGCTCACTCCATTGTGCACAGTTCTGTTAGAATTCTGCCACCACCAATAGCAAAGAGATCTCAATACCCAGGAGAACAGGAGCATGACTTTAGATTAGCTCTCGAATATTTCTTTAAGTACTTTTTAAATGTCATTTTTATCACTTACACCTTAGAGAGCTAATGCAAGATAAAGATCTAAAAATCTGAGGTACCAAAAATAAAACTATGAAGATATGGTCATTTATGCTGATTAAAAGTCCCCATTTAATAGTCTAGAGCTCAATGACACTAGACTGGCTCGAGAAACTTTTGGTCTCCACAAAGTATGTACACTTTGTATACTATGAACATTGTCTCTTGTTGGTTATCCGTGGTGGTGGTGGTGGTGGTGGTGTTTTAAGGTTGCTGACCCCTATATGTCTCTTTTGGATTTAAGTACCTAAATTCGTGGAATGATAGAGGAGCTCATGGAGCCCATGCTTTCAATGTATTTCTCACATCTCTATTCACCCAGAACCATAGTTTCCAGTCTTTTTCCACACACTACTGGGAAGATTGTATGCAATAGATTTTGCTGAGGTGAATGTTTGAGAGAATCCCTTTAAACTCATTCTCATTCTTATTTTCTATCCCTCCATCCCTTGTCCCTTGGGATCTTCTGGCAATTTTCTCGACTCTCTGGAGGCTGAAGGGAGAGAAAACAGATGGTGCTCTATCTCTGTTCTCCATGTTTTATAAAGCTGTAGCTGCTGAGTCATATGGAGGATGGTCCTGATCGAGTATCAGAAATGAACACATTTCTGCTTCTCCAAAGAGGATTAATGTATCCTCATTTCCCCACTCAAGCCACAAGGAGGAAATCCCCCTTGAGGGTCGGATGAGGTCTCTTTCTCTCTACCACCCACGACTGCTTTAACATGCAGGCTTCTTCCTTACTGGAGCTAGACTGTGTCTCTATGGATACAGACAGACAACAAAAGCGGCACAATTGCCTGCACTCTGGTGAGGAAGGAAGGGAGCAGGGCACAGGCTAAAAGCCTTGTAGGGAGCTGCTCCAAGAATCACTTGACATGTGGGGAAATAAGGAAGTAATTAATGTGGGAAAGGGTGGGGTAAAGTAAGGGAGTTGAGTTAATGAGGAATACCTTACTTCCAACCTGATTTTTTAATATCTCTTCATTAAGAATATCAGAGAGGCCAGCTGCTAGATGAGGAAGACTGGAGATGTAGTTGTTCACTTCCTCCAATACAGCTGCATCAGGGACAGAATTTTCTGCTCCATTTTTCACATTTGTCACCCAGATCTACTCAGTTTTCATATTGCAATGGCTGAGAGTAGTCAGACACTGAAACTGCTGCTTATGCTTCCCAAATGGATACATACTTCTAGGGGCCGTGTGATAAGATCTATTAAAGTCTTGGTTTTAGTCAGGCTCTCATTCATTTTTAGGGCAGCTAGGTGAGGCAGTGGAGTGCCAAGCTTGGAGTCAAGATGCTGGCAAGTCACCTAATCCTGTTTGTCTCAGTTTCTTCATCAGTAAAATGAGCTGGAGAAAGAAATGTCAAATCACTCAAGTATCTTTGTCAAGAAAACCCCAAATGGGACCACAAAGAATCGGACACTACTGAAAATGACTGAACAGCATGGGCACCATGCACTGAGTGGAGGGGGGGGAGGGAATATGCCTTCTCTTTCTCCTTAGGCCCTGTGGCTCCAAGAAACAAGCTTGAGGTTTGGATCTGCTTCAGTTGTCCTTTTTCAAGTTTAGGCACAGGACAGTGGAATCCCCGAACTAGGAGCTAGAACCGTGATTACCTTGGAGGGAGGATTCAAGACTGAATGTTGCTGCCAGCCAAGCAACTAAGCCCTGAGAAGCCAGATGCCAGGTCACAGTCCCAGGTGTGATTTTGCTATATAGGAAGTGAGTTAAACCACGAAGCTAAACTTTCCTTTCCACAGAGACAGAGTTGGGGTGGGGATGGGGGGTGATTATTGATGCATACCAAAAGCTGTGGGGGGTAGGAGAGAATATTTGCAAGCTTGTTTTGGCTATGTTTTTTTTTAATTAGTAAGGCCTTTTTTAAAAATTAAATTGATTTATTTACTTTTAGTTTACAACATTTGCTTCCACAGTCCCTTGAGTTTCAGATTTTCTCCCCTTTCCTCTCCTCTCCCCCCCATCATGGCAGCGTGCACTCAGATACAGGATCTACAAATATCTTCCCATTAATCATTAGTCAGGTTGTAAAGAAGGATTGTAACTGATGGAATGATCAGTGGGAAAGAGGAAACAAAACAAAACAAGAAAAAGAAACAGAGCAAGTAGTTTGTTTCAATCTGTATTCAGACTCCGCATCTCTTTCTCTGGATGTAGATATCTCTTTCAATCATGAGTCTTTTGGAGTTATCTTATAACCTTATATTGCTGAGAAGAGCCCAGTCTATTGAAGTTAGTCATCACACATATGATGTGTTTGTGATTGTGTACAAATTTCTCCTGGTTCTGCTCTTCTTGCTCAGCATCAGTTTATATAAGTCTCTCCAGGTTATTATGAAGTCTGTTTGCTCCTCATTTCTTATAGCACAGTAGTATTCCATTACATTCATATACCACAACTTGTTCAGCCAGTCCCCAATTGATGGGCATCCCCTTGTTTTCCAATTTTTTGCCACCACAAAAAGAGCCACTATAAATATTTTTGTACATACGGGGCTTCTTCCCACTTCTCTGATCTCTCCTCTTTGGGATATAACCCTAGAAGTGGTATTGCTGTGTCAAAGTGTATGCACATATTTATAGCCCTTTGAGCATAGTTCCAGATTGCTCTCCAGAATGGCTGGATCAGTTCACCGTTCCACCAACAACGCATTAGTGTTCCAGTTTTTCCACATCCTCTTCAGCATTTATCATTTTGCTGTTTTGTCATCTTAGCCAATCTGGCCAGTGAGATGTGATACTTCAGAGTTGTTTTGATTTGCATTTCTCCAATCACTAGTGATTTGGAACATTTTTTCATATGCTTATAGATGTCTTTAATTTCATCTTCTGAAACCTTGGCTAAGCTTTTTAAATAATTATTTTTTGTAAAAGCTAATCTGACTGCTAAGTAATTAAATGGAACTGAATTGCTAGGACTCCTGAAAATGGAGGAACACACATGGTGCTAGATGGAGTCAATGGCAAAGTATTGACAGTGCTGCCCTTCCAAACAGGAGGTACTGGAGAACCCTGAGGGAGGAGTGAAATGTGACATACCTGACCTTCAGGCAGGGGCAAGCAGAACAGTTAACTGTCAGAAATCCTGTTGGTTCTTTTCATTTGTCTTTATAATTGATGTTTCAAGGAGTCTTTAGAGCCTTCAAAATACTTAACAAATATCTTATTTGAGCCTCACAACAACCCTGTGTGGGAGAAACCTCAGAGATTATTATAACTATTTTTACAATATAAACATTTAATATAATATGTTATTATATATTATTTTAATTTTTATAATATAATATAAATAAATACTTACAGATAAGGGAAATGAGGCTCTGAGGAATCATTTGCCCAAGTTTACTCAGCAGGTCAGCAGCAGATCTGAACCCAAGTCTTGCTAACTCCAAAACTATCACTGTCACTATACCATATTGCCTCTCAAGTAGGTGAGTGTTTAAATTGAATTATAAGACATAAAAGTGTGCAAACTGCTTAGCTGCAGCATCAATACATGAAATCACAAAACTTTGATGATAGAGGGATAGAAGTTGAGAATAATTTGAAGTTACTAGCATGACTTTTAGCAAATATGTGGCATGTAGGATTATGAGATGCCAATCGACTCTAGAAAAATGGCTTTTCAAAAACACAACAATTTTAGCCTGTGTTTCATATCTCCATCAAGAAGCAATCTTACTAATTGTCATTTTTCTACAATAAAACAGTAAGTAATAAACAATAAAGGAATTTGAATGGTGGAAAAGGGGCCAGTATATGGAATGCATTCATCCAGAACCTTCTACTCCTAAAGACTGAGACCAATTTATCCCTTGTGACTTAAAAAGCAGGTGAGTTGGAAAATTGCACAAAAGGTCACAGATTCAATGAGTCCGATGGGCTCAGCCACAACAGCAATGAATGTTTTGGAGGGAAAGGTTTAGTCTCAGGGCTAACTTCATTTTCAAAACTCAAAATGGAAGTTCACTCTATCATTGCAACAGAGCACTTAGAAGCAGCCTTAGGATGTTATGAAACGATATTGTGAAAGGTTTGAAAGACCAAATAGTCAAACTTAATAACAATCCCAAATACCAAATAACAAACAATATCTCATATTCTTCTCTCTCATGGCTTAGTTTATTAATTCAATTCAATCTTATACTTGAAAGGATATTCAGTAAGCAACTATTGTGGGACAAATATTGTGCCAGCCACAGGCATACAAGGCAAACTAGGTAGCCTCTCTCTGTGGATATAACCCAGGACTGCGTTTTGGGTTTTGGGTCCTCTTGTCTCATCATGGTCCTTGGGGTCACTTACCAGCTCTATGCAGATGATGCCCAACCCTACTCTCTCTGACTTTCCTGGACTCTCTATTGCATATTTCTAATGGGACGTTCCATAAGCACCTCAGACTCGCATGTCTAAAACAGAACTTATCTTTTCTCCAAAATCCCCCTCTTTTCTGAAATTCCCAACTCCTGTGTAGACTCCCACCTTCTTCCAGTCATGCAAGTTCTCAATCCTACAATCATCCTCAACTCTTCACTGCCATCCATTAGTCAGTTCTACCACTCACATGTATTCCCTTCTCTCTACTCACAGGGCCATGACCTTCGTCATCTTCATCACCTCTTGTTTGGAATATTACAATGGCCTCCTAAGGGGTATCTATCTCCATTCTACCACTTACTTGTATATTCTACATCCATTTGCCTCCCCCCCGCCATAGAATGACCACCCTAATTCAACTTCTCATTACCTCTTCTCTGGAATTTTGCAATGACCTCCATGTCTCCATTCTCTACTTTCATCAATTCATACTCTACACAGCTACCAAAATGATATTACTATCATACTGGTCTGACCTTGTCACACCCCTATTCAAAAAGTTCCAATGGTTCCTTGTTGCCTATAGGATCAAATATAGACTCCCCTCTTTGCCATTGAGAGTCTATCAAAATGGCACTCCTATCCACCTCTTCCAACTTACTATATATAACTCCCCTCTTTCATTCTCGGTGTAGACAAATTAAACTACTTGCTCTCCCCCACCTGTACAATTTCTTCTCCTGCCTCTACTCCCCTGCACAGGATGTTCTCCTGTCCCTAGAATGTGCTCACTCCTCATTTGCATCTCTTAAAATCCCCAAATATCTTCAAAGTTCAATTCAAGTAAGACCTTCTTCATGAGGCCTTTCCCTGATAACTGCTCCCCACTTGCTAGTGCCTCATTATTGTTGTTGAGTTGTTTTCAGTCATGTTCTATTCTTCACTATCACACTGGGGATTTTCTTGGCAAAGATACTGGAATAGTTTGCCATTTCCTTCGCCAACTCATTTTACAGATGAGGAAACTGAGACAGAATGAAGTGACTTACCCAGGGTCACACAGCTAATAAGTCTTTGAGGACAGATTGGAATTCGGGTCTCCCTAACTCCAGGCCCAGCACTCTGCCCATTGTACCAACTAGCTGCCCTGCCTCTCCCACCCCCAAACTACCTTGTATTTACTCTCTGCCTATTTTGTAGTCACTATTTCTCTTGGCAGAATGTCAGCTCCTTGAAGAAAAGAATATTTTATTTTTATCTTTGTATCTCCAGCACCTAGCATAGTGCCTGGTACACAGTTAGTACTTAATGATTGTTTATCAATTGATTACTTAATTGTATGACATTTACATATGTGACTATGGTGCACAAGTTCATCAGAGATAAGCAAAGCACTATGGGAGGTCTGAGGTGGTTAAAATCATTATCAACTAAAAGGTTAAAGGAAGATTTCATGAAGTCCTTAGTAGGACTAAGAAAAAGGGATAAGATTCAATAGAGATGGTGGGAGAGGGCATTCTAAGCTCAGAGGCTGGAAAGGATGAAAAAGCAGAGAATATACAGGAGACAGCAACAGTGCCCAGAAACATAGCATTAATGAATCCAATCCAACCCAATTCACATGTTTTAAATAGCTACTGTGTGTGAGTCACTACCCTAAGGAGAAGCTTGCTTACAGGGAGGCTTGCTTGTAGGAAGGCTTTCACACCTTTTGGTACTCAGTCAATTTACAAAGAAGTAAAAACTGTCCCTTCCCTCAAGGAGCTTATGTTCTACTACAGGGGAGAAAATTAGCAGGAGATAAGGTTTGAAAAGTAGGGTGGCACCAAAGACCAGAGGGCAGCTTGATGTCACAGCAGATAGAGTGTCAGACCTGGAATCAGGAAGACATCTCCCTAAGTTCAAATCTGAACCAGACATTTCCTAGTTATGTGACCCTAGCTAAGTCATCTAACCTTATTTGCCATGGTATCTTCATCTATAAAATGAGCTGGAGAAAGAAATGGTGAACCACTCCAGTATCTTTACCAAGAAAACCCCAAATGGGGTCACATAGAGTCAGATATGACAGAAGGAACTGAATAATAACAACAATGGAAAAGACTTAGAATGTTCTTCCATATGAGGTACCAAAGATATCAGGGTCTCTAGGTATCAGAGGGAATGTCACCCTCCTAACTCCTTAGCTGAGCCCAGTGGAAGGAGGGCTAGATTTGGTGCCTGACATTTCTCAAGAAGCTCCAGTAGCATTCCATCACAATCATACACACAAATACCCAAATTAACTAGAAAGAACATGTGAAGAAAGATGCTATCTGCATCCATGGGAAGAACTGATAAGTAGAAGTATGTACAGAATAATTTTATACAAACATGTGTGTATATGTGTATATATAATATGCATATTACATGTAATATGTAATTATTGTATGCATACATGTACATGTACATATACGTAGATATACACACATACATATTTGTGTCTAATGGTAGACAGGTTATACATCTCCAGGGCAGGGGCAGGGAGGAAAAAAGAAATGTACATGATAACACTTTTATATGTCTAAAAGGAATAGCAAGTTGCACATAATAAATTTGCAGTTTCATGCGCAATCATCTTTTTTTTATTATTATGCTACGTGTATTAGCAAGCACCCTAGCACACCCAGGATGGCCTGCTAGCACAGGTTCTTTGATCTGCTTTTCTAAAGGAAAGAAAGCTTTAAATGGGTTAATTATCTTCCTTTAATTAACAGACAGATAAGTACAGATGAATAGAAAGAAGTGAATATCCAAGAAAGAATCCAATAGACAGGACTCCAACTGTCTATAGCAAATGGCTACACAGAGTCCCATCCAGGGAATCAAAAGGTCTTTCTCATGAGAGAGCCCCTAAAGTAAAATATCAACCTCCCAATATATATAGCTTTCAATTAATAGGCTCAGAGCCAGAAATCACCACAACCCTCTTGACTCAGTGCCTAATTGACTCAGTACCAAATTGACTCAGTACCAAAAGGTATGAAAGCCTTCCTACAAGCAAGCTTCTCCTTAGGCAAGTTCCTCCCCCAATGGACTCTATGTGATTCAGGATGTATCACAGTTTTACAAGCAGCAAGACATCTGTAATTGAAAAGTGGTCACATAGGCCTATTAATGGACAGGAAAAATCTTCCTATTCCATTAACATTATACTATGTTATAAAAATGCTTATCTTATTCCATAAATTTTTTTAAAAAATTTTTAAGGAGCTCCAGTAGCTCCTTTTTGGCTTCAAGGATCAAAATTCACCTCCTCTGTTAGGTATTATAGCCCTTAATAATCTGACTCCAACTTCTCTTTCCAAATTTATTGGGCATTGCTCCCCTAAATTCATTTTGCTTTCTCTGGGCATTTTTCTAAGACAAAGAGTCACAGTTCTGCATTTGTAAAGCATGTTCCCCACCCACCGCCCCAAGAGTGCTCTGCACTGATGAAAGTCCAATTAGAAATTTTTTAAAAAAAGGAAAGAACAGATAGCTTTCTTTCCCACACTCTATATTCTAACCCAAGTGACCCGCTTAGTGTTTGTTCTTCATAGATGATGTTCCACCTTCTGCCTCAGGGCCTTTGCCCAGGCTGCCCCTCATGCCCAGCATGCTCTTCCTCCTCACTTCCATCTCATAGAATCCCTGGCTTCTTTCCTTAATATGTATTAATATATAATTATATTAATCTGTGGTATAATTTTTATAGGAATATTTACATGTATGACATGTATGTACAAGATATAATTACATGTGATATATTCTATATAAATATATTATATATAGATATATATCACATATCTATATCTATATCCATGTCTATCTATATATCGATATCTATATATATTTGTGTGTTGTCTCCCCCATTGGGAAGTGAGATACTTCAGGGTAAGGACTATATTTTTGCCTTTCTTTGTATCCCCAGTGCTTAGCATAATGCCTGCCAGGAAGTAAAGACAAAGTGCTTATTGATTAACTGAAGGGCTCCTCTGAAAAATGAGGGATCTAGTTAAACTAAATGGTCTCTGAGGTCTCTTATCACTCTAAACTCTTCTGAGCCTGATGTGCTCATCTGTAAGGCAGAGATAATAGGTACTTAGCTCACAGCTTCCCAAGGTGGCTGTGATGAAGTACATACAAAATAATGCATGTAAAAGAATCTTTCAAAACTTTAAGTTATTAAAGCTTAAAATTGCACTATGACTTTTGGAACACTCAGTAGCAAGAAGATATTAAGTGTTAGTTATGCCTGGCAGTACAACCTCTTCCTAATTGAACGTGTTTCTTATGAAAAATGGGAAGTTTCCTAATAGTATTAACCATTTTTACAAATCACTTTAATTTTTTAACAATCAAAATTACTGTAAATGATTTTATAAGTTTTAGAGACCTTTAGATGCACTGTGGTTATTTTAGTACATTCTGACAGATTAGTAGCCAAATACTTTCAATTCTGCCACTTTAGAATGTCCAAAATATTAGAGTTGGCCTTTTTTTTCCCCTTGAAAGACCTGGACCTATAAAATTTCCATCTCAATTTGCCTAAACAAGCTGCAGTTCTTATTAATACATATTTTTATTGAATATCTATAGCTTAGGAATCACAATCTAATTATTAAAAGGATTAGGGGTGTAAAAAGAAGCAAAGAGGCCTGAAGTTATACATGGAAACCAAGGTGACAATAAAATATGTGAATGGAGTACAGGAAAGAATGCCTAATTTGGAGGCAGGAGAGAATGAGTTCAAATTCTGCCCTGGATTCTTAATAGCTGCATGACCAAAAGGGCAAGTCACAAATTCTCCCTGAGCCTAAATTTCTTTATCTATAAAATATAGATAATTATCACTGTCTCGTATACTTTAAAGAGCTGTTGTGAGAATCAGATAATGTAGTATATATAAAGTGTTTTGTAAACCTTAAAACTGGAGAAGGAAATGGCAAACCACTCCAGTAACTTTGCCAAGAAATTCCCAAATGGCATCACAGAGAGTCAGATACAACTGAAAGGGTTGAACAACCAACTTTAAAGTATTATATGGTTTACTTGGGTTTTGGGGTAGTTTTTTATTTTGTTCTGGGATTTCTTTATTCGTTTGTTTGTTAGTCTTAACCTGTGTTTCATTTGTGTAAACAACTCCCAATTAGGAAATGCCATCTACCAATGAAAAGTAGCCATTGTTCCACAATCTATAATTATAGTCACCTAGGACATTTCGAGGTTGAATGACTTGCCCAAGGTCATGCTACAAGCTTGTGTCAGAGTCAGACCTTAAATATCTTTTTCCCAGACTCTAAGGCCAGCTGCCTCTCATAATAAAATCTGTCATCTATGTAAATGTTATCTATAAATTCAATTTGGTCATGCCAATGCTAACAGAATCACAAAGCATAAGTTGTCAAGACAGAGGAAAACAGAAGTCACTTCTGGTGACAATAGTAATTTACAAGCCAGATTGTCAGGCCTTGTTTCACTCTTTTCCTTAAAGAAAAAAGAATATTTTAATTATTTAAAATATGGCTAGGAGAGTACTTGGTAAGTTATTAAAATACATATTCTAGAGCAACTAATACTTTCTTATTCATGCAGATATAAAAAATATATGCTGTTCTTCACCATGGCTTATATACATTGACACCATCATTTCATATGTCAGTTTCTTTATATGGTGGTCAACAGTATGCAGAGATTAAATACAGAGTTCCTTAAATGAGCTCTATAACTGGTTTGTTTTATACTGTCAGACTTTAAACACAGATGGACAGAGATTTTTGTCTCATCCTATATACCAAACTGGTTGTTTTCTTTCAAGATATAAAATCCACACACGTCGGTTATCGTACCTTTCTTTGTTCAAGGTATTTTCTGTGATCCTGTTGATATATACCTCTTTGGAATTAACAAGATATAGTAGAAAGTAGTTCTGACTGTAAATCAGATTATTTATCAGAGTCATTTCTATATTATACCAAAGGACATTAGTGTAGCTGCAACAAGTTTTTGACAATTTCATATACTGGTTTATATGTTGACTCTTTTACACCATAATAAATGAGATTTCTACAGTATTTCAATGTGACTTTAATGTTTTATGTTTGCCTTTGTCTTGGATACTTTTTAAAGGTGTTGATCAGTTTTCTTGATATTTAGCACAAAATACTATCAATATATAACTTAAATTCAAGCTATATCCATCATCTTGAAACAAAATTGTGGCTAATACATTATGAAATGAAACTTCTATTCTGAAATGCCCATTCCAGTTTCTGAATTTCAAGGAAGATTGGTAACTGGGTAGATGGCAGAGAGTTGAATATGCTCTACAGTTGGCAGAACTTTACTGAGTCTGTGTTTTCCAGTAATATTTTTCTACATGAGAAAGAACATCAAATCTTTTCTTTCCTATCTTAAGTTAGATGCAGCAACTGATATAGAGAAAAGGGAACATGAGCCTTCAGAGAGAAACTAGAATGAGATTATGGCTTAAGTGAAGCCCAAGTACTAAATGGACGTGGGAAATCTTACAGTTGATACTGTACATAATATCCTCAGATATAGTTTTGAGACAAATTATAAAAAGTTGGGGAGGCTTGAGAGATGGCAACATTTTTATATTGGATCTTATGGGAATTTGTGCAGTAACTATGAAATTACTGTGAAATTGCTATATGTAGCATGATGGGACTTGCAAAATTCTGATTTTGAAATTGGGTTTGCTTAGAATGTTTTTCATTTTAAGGCAAAGGATTGTGTCTTGATGGCAGCAGGCTTCTGAAAGCAAACTCTTTCATTATTCATATTCAGGAGGAAAATGCAAGTGTATTGCACACAAAGAAATTTATTTCTTTTATGTAACAAAAGAAATATTGGGTGCTAATACATTAAGTGGTCCCTGCATAGATTGAAAAAAATGAATTCTCTTCCTTAAGTGTCTCACTAACTACCAGGGAGTGTCTTAGGCACTGGGGAGATTCTGTCTCCTTTTGTATATGATTAATCAATCACTCGGGAGATGTAAGATAAATGCATTCAGAACCTTCTGTTCAGAATGAAGATTAATTGACAATTTTTAGGAACACTCATAAATAGAAATTTTCTATAGACATATAGAAAGACAAGATAGAGAAGACAGGTCAATTAGATAGATAGATAGATAGATAGATAGATAGATAGATAGATAGAGATAGAGATAGATAGATAGATGGATAGATAGATAGATGGATAGATAGAGATAGATAGACAGATAGATAGATGGATGGATGGATAGATAGATAGATGGATAGATAGATAGATAGATGATAAGATAGATGGAGAGATAGAGATAGAGATAGATGGATAGATAGATAGATAGATAGATAGATAGATAGATAGATAGATAGATGATAGATGGGGAGATGGGGAGAGACATTGAGACAGAAATGTAGGTGTGGATATAAATATAGATATGGAAATAGATATAAATATAGCTATAGATATTATTACAATGGAAAGATTTCTGTGTTTGGAATCAAGGTTTCTGGGTTCAAATCCAGCTCTGTCACTTACTTATCTGCGACTTTGGGCAAGTCATTTCCATTTTCTGGGTCTCAGTTTCTTCATCTGTAAAATGAGAGAATTGGACTAATTCTAACTAAAATTGTGTTATAGATTAGAACTGGAATGGTCTAATTTAGTTAGATAATGATAGTGAGTCACCAAAATTGACAGGTACTCAGAAACAGAAAGCCTTTTCACTTTAATTCAATATCAACTAGATAAATAATTATGATCATCAAATTTCTTATCTTAAAAAATGACACCTAGATTTTCCTTTTTTAAATAGTGGCTATTATAAGGTGTTAAGTTAAGCTGTCAAAAGGAGAAACTTCAGTCATTTATAGAAAATAATTCATTTTTTGACAATGATGAGAAAACTATATTAATCTTTATATGAAACACAGAAGTCATTCTTATATATACAGAGTGATAAATAAAATATACCCACTATGTACATAACAACCCTTTCTAGTAGGATTTATAGTGCAGATATGACTTAACATTCAAATACATCTTTCTCCAAAGGTCCAACATCCTCCAAGTACGTAGACAAAAGGCAATGTTATAATATAGGATTCTGGGCTCTAGGACTAAAAAGAAATCTCCCCAGGCTTTGGCATGTATTATATACAACAGTGAAGCACCAGGTATTTATCAAATAGTAAATAGGAAAGAAGGAAATAAGCATTTGTTATATGTCCATGATGTGCCAGGCCCTGTGCTAAGCACTTTCCACATATTATCTCTTTTAATTCTCACAACAACCCTGAGAAGTAGGTGCTTTTATTATCCCTGTTTTACAGTTGAAAAAAACTGAGGCAAACAGAGGTTGAGTAAGGAATGATTCCTCTCTTCCTCCAGCTTTCTAAGCATTAACCAAGGTGCAACACACCTGCTCTTCCTTTCTATTGAAGGATAGTTTGTCACATTTGCCATCTCCAGTAAACTTTTAAAAACAAAAGGTTAACACCTCCCAAACCCAGAAGGAAGCAGAGAAAGTTTATCCTGAATAAATGATAATTATTCACAACACATTAACTCTCTAAAGAAAAGAGGAAAGGGGAGAAAAAGAAAAGGTCTTTATCCCCAGACCAAGCTGGATCTGGGGCACAGGATTCAACCAGGACTTAATTCATGTTTAAAAGCTGCTCACTTCCTGGCCTTAGGACTCCTTGTGGTTTCCTAAAACCTCCACCATCTCACTTTCCCCAGGAACCCACACTCCCATAAGCCACTTGCTATGATGTCCATTCCTTCTTCCTTTCTGCTTTCTTTTCAGTTGCTTGGCTTACTTCCCTCTTAGGTACAAGTGAATTTTCCAAAGAGGGGAGGAAAGGATTGCCAGGCCCTTTTCCCAAGGGATAGTTAGTTAAAAACATCTTGAAGGGGGGCAGATAGATGGCACCATGAATACAGCAACAGCCTTGGAGTCAGGAGGACCTGAGTTCAAATCTGACCTCAGACACTTAACATTTACTAGCCAGGTGACCTTGGGCAAGTCACTTAACCCCAACTGCCCTGCCTTCCCCTCTCCAAAAAAAAAGCAAAAAAAAAAAACCATCTTGATGTAATAAGTGAGATTTAGGATACTGAGATAAATGCTCAAGCTCATCTTTATCTCTTGTGTTTATCGGTTACCAGACCAACAGATCAAGAGAATGCCATAATCATGAGGGAAAGGGAATAAGAGTTTATATATACCTTTTATGTGCCAGGCACTGAACTGAGCACTTCACAAATATTATTTCATTTAACAAATATGGATAGTCAAGCAAAGATAATTCCTATATTGGGCATGTCCAAAAGTTATTGATGGCTGTCTCAATCTGCACCCTGAATTCATCACCTCTCTGTCTGTTGGTGGGAATATGTTTTATCATGAGCCTCCTTGAATGATGGCTCGTCATTCCACTGATCAGAGTTCTTCAGTCTTTAAAAGTTGTTTGTCTTTACAATGTTGTTATAATTGTATAAAATTTCCTTCTGGTTCTGTTTACTTTACATTAGTTCATACAAGTTTTCCCAGGCAGGTTTCTCTAAAACTATGCCCTGCATCATTTTGTACAAAACAACAGTATTCCATTATTTGCATGTACCATAATTTATTCACCTACTCTCTAATCAATGGGCTTGATTTCTAGTTCTTTACCACCACAGAAAGAGGTGCAATAAATATTTGTGTGTGTGTATACACACACACACACACACACACACACACACACACATATACATACACACCTATACATATCTGTTTCCTCTTTTTTTATCTCTTTGGTAAATATTTTACAAAATAAATAAAAATACAATAGAATGTAGATGACATGATCATGTGACTTTCTAAGCCAACATGCCAGTCTATAGGGATCCTTATGTACAGTTTAATGGCCTATTTCTATTTGAGTTTAATGCCACTGAAGTAGAAGATGTATGCTAAATGTGAGTGGAGAGTGAGAGGAACAGAAACAAAATGTAGATACGAAATGATCCTTGCCCTGATGGGGTTTATAGTTTAACAAGGACATAAGACACACACTTATGGTCATGAATTCTTACATGTATAGTTAATGGGTATGTATAGTTAGGTTGTTTTTTTGTACCCACCATATGATAAGCAAATTAGGATATGACAAAAACAAAATATTATGTGAGCTCTGAGGAAAGAGATTTATTGGTGGGGCAGATCAGTGAAGGCTTCTGTAAAGCCAAGCATGAGCAGCTTTCCAGAGGACTGCTGTTGTGAACAGCTTCAAGTTTCTGATTACATAGTATAGTGAACTCTCTATTTATTCACTAATAAATTAAGACCAAACATTGAGAGAAATCAAAGTACAGCATTCACAATGTTATAACTTAACAACTTATCACTAAAGTGGCCACATAGTTTTCACCAAAGTGGCCACATAGTTTTAAACAAAGTACAATCATTTAGTAAGTCTTTAATTCAATCATCCTTAAGAAGCAAGCCTCCTTAAGGAACACAAAGTACAAAGGGCAAAGTTCTTCACCTCTAGGTCACATTGTCTTAATCTCTCAGTCAAAAAGTCTTCTTTCTTCTTAATTGGAGATTACTTTCAAATCATCCTTAATTTAATCACCCTGAAGAGGTACAGGATACAGAGTAAAAAATCCTCTCACCCCTAGGCCACAGTAAATCATGATCTTTTCAGTTTGCATTAAATACCCAAGGAGAGGTCTTTTCATCTTGACTTGAGGCTGGCTCTTTGCTTCCATGGTTCCTCTTCCATGGTCCCAGCTCTTACCCTGAATCTATCCAACAAAGGCAAGCAGCTTCCAACTCCTTGTTCAGCTCCTAGTTCAGCTCCTCATCCAGTTCCTGTTCCATATTGAAGTTCACAGTGTCCAGTCCACCTCAAGTCTTTCACAGTTTCTGTTCCTGAGAAGACAAAGCTCAAAAGAGACACAATAACACTCATACACATTGCCAGAACCATCATCAATTCACTATCTGCCAGTGAAATCAACACAGACCCAGCAACAAGGTCTGAGAACTCAACACAAATGCACAAATAAGGTCTGAGAACTCAACACACATCTCAGTATAGTCCCAGGACCTCCAAAACCCTCCTCCAGAACTTCTGTAAACAGACAAGAAAATCTTCTTTCAGGACTTCCAGTAAGGTCCCAGGGCTTCTGTACAAAGTATCACAAATGAAAATCAACATAGATAGAAAAGACAAACAGAGTACCTGGCCAACACAAAGTTCATCTTCTCAATTCTGCTCTCTCCCAGCTTGGGCTTCTCCTTATATATGGTCATTAAACTCCTCCCTGTTTCACCCCCTTCCTATTGCATCAGCAACAGGGGTTCACACTTTCTATTTCTTAACAAAAGACTTGGTATAATCATGGGCAAAGCTTAACTTGAAACAAGGTGCTAAATAATTCAATACCTGAAACAAGGAGTTAACTACTTCTTTGCTTCCCATTACAGCTTCCTAAAAGAAGTGACTTTTGAGATACACTTTAAAGGATGGGTAAAAATTAAAGTTAACATAGGGAATATTGTGAGCAAAAGTACAGAGAACACTGTCATACATGTTATAGGAAAAGGGAGCATTCCATTTTGGTTGGACCATAAAACACAGGAAAAATTATATAAGGCTAAAAAGGTGAAGTGGTCAAATTCCCAAAAGATCTTGATGCCAGGCAAAGGAGTTTAAGCTTCATTCATTAATAGGGACCACTGAATGTGTTTAAGCAGAATGATACAATTCTCTGCCTACCCTAGGGTGGTTAACATATTGGATGTCAAAGTGGAGATCCAAAAAGTTCCTGAATAATAATAATAATCACCCTACTGATCTCTCCCTTTTCCAATTGCTTTATCACTTTGTTCCACTTTTTAAAAAATTTAATTATGTAATGCTTTGCCTTATTACTTCACTATTTTATATGTGTATACCTTGTCTCTCCAAGCAGATTGTAAATTCCTAAAAGGCAAGGACTATGTTTTAAATTTTTTTTCTCTCAACTTCAGTGCTTATCACAATCAAATGCACCCAGTAGGGATTCATAATTACTTAATTACCTAATTAAATACTTTGAGTGAATGAATGACTTGCTATCTGTACCTAGAGGAAGATATGGTAAAATGTCCTGAGCTGGGGGGAAAAATTAATTGGCCAATAAATCTATCTACAAAGCTGTTTAATTTATGTATTTCCTTCTTCCTTCTAAAAAGTTGATCATTTATAATTTATCCAGTGCTTCACACTTCATGCATGAAACAGCAAATAGTCAATGAGATTCTGTACAAGTTGATAAGTGGTGTGTCCTACAAAGGATTACCTTGTTAAAGATGAAAAATTAATGTTATTCACCATAATCATTATTACTCACCACCTCAGTATTATTTAATATCACAAAATAAAAGAAAATAATAAAAGGCTTTACTAGATACAAGCAATATTTCTTCCAAACTCCCCAGAATATAAATATATAATAATAAGCAAATTTTTGGAAACAACTGATTTCACATGATCTCCACATATTTCTTTAGATTCCTTCTAACTCAATGAACTACTGAAAATTGGTTCATTAATTTTGCCATAGCAAAAGCTTTGATTTTGCAATCCAGGGCTATATGATATGTGAATTTCTGGAAACCTTTTTTCTGAATGTCTTGGAGAACCATACGTATGCTCTGACCGCTAAGAATCCAACCAAATGTGCCTGAAATTATAAAGCTTTATGATAGATTATAAAATCCTTGCTTTCTCTGTACCTAATGTTCAGTATCAAGTCATACTGAATTATGACTTTTTTTCATGATGAAGAGAAGGTATTTTGATGCAGAATGAAGAAAAAAGGAAGCAAGGGGCTGTCCTGCATAGTTTAGCTTTGAAGATAGTTTGAGAAGCTTAGTTCTGACCAAGTAAGGTTAAAAATACTTTAAATTTTTTTTAAAAAAAGGACCATCATGACTAAAGATGTGAGGGAATGCTTCTAGAGAAGTACAGATAAGCAGAAGACTGTCCAACAGCTCATAACCAAGGCCCAGCCTACAGAGTAAAGAAGAAAAAGTTTTATATTAAGTGCAAGGATTTGGTGAGATTGTATATAAGAACAAAAAGAAGAAACATGGGGGAGTTGATGATTTTGCAGATTATTTTTTTTAGAAACTCAGATAAATTGGGGTGTGAGGAGTGGTTTCTGAGGAAAAATGAAAAAGCACAAGGCAAGAAAATATTTTATTGTATGTTTCACCAAAGTAGAAAATGAAATGAGCCCAATATACCACACTGTAGATACTTCTAGGTTATCACAAACTGATAAAGCTCCTTGACAACAAGAACAATGTGACTTTAACCTTTGCATTCCCAGAACCTAGTACAATTCTGGCACTCAGTACATATTTAATAAGTGCTTGGAGATTGATTGAGTGGAGGAGGGAGCCTGGGAATCAGAGATATACAAGGATTCTTTTTAAAGAGCTATTCCTTCTGCGTATCCCTAAAAGATTTATTTTGAGAACTTTGAAACAGCAAAGGGAAATCATCCTCCTCCTGTCTCTAGCCATCATGCAGTTAGATAGTTTCTGGAAATTGTTTCTGGTTCACGTGAGCCTGTGCTCCTGGATGATAGAGAAGTATTGAAAGAAGGACTTTTTCATCTCTGTGTTTAAGAGAATTTCCCTATTGGACAGTGTTATCCCGTGGAAAGAACCTAAGATAAGGAAGTCAAGAAACCAGGTCCCAGGTTTGCTAATAACAAGCTGTATGACCTTGGAAAAGTCACTTTACTTCTCAATTTCCCAGTATATAAAACAAACCAGCTGGAATGGATAGTCTCTAAGGTCCCTGTAGCAATCTATGAGTCTCTGAAGGCTTTACCCAGAGATTCAAGTAAAGTCACAATTTCTTCCTGAAATTCCTCTTTTTTTCCTTGGGTTTCCATTAAGATTTTTCCCATTATCATTTTCCACCTTTCTTTTATAATTGGAGGGAAGATTTCAGGGTAATTTAGACTTTTTAGTCTATCCTGGTTTACAGAAATATAAAGAAACTGTCCCCTTCTCGGTACTTACTTGATTGCGCTCCAGTCATCCCCTGGATATTTAGTACTTCCCATCATTTTTGATACTTAAGAATTCAATTAAAATATTTAATAAGGGACCTCATTCAGTCTTTTAAAGACAAAACCCTCTCAGTTCTTCTGGTGCATCATTATGCTTTTTAAGATGTAGACACTGCATAAACTTACTTGCTCTATAATTGGTCCCACTTTAGAACATCCATTTTAGTGGAATTTTTTTTAAATTTCCCTTACCTTTTTGTTCTGTTCTTGAAAGCATATGATCATCTAACTTCACTTGGCTATTGATGGAGTTTTTGAAGTGATTCTAGTCATAAGTGGCACACCTGCTGAGAAACTGTTGGTTCATTGCTGAAGCTCTGCAGTCTGCCAGGCTCACCAGCAAGATTACAAACAATTATTGCTAGGCAAAGGAATCTGTAAGAAATAAGCCACGAGAGACACTGAGAAGTCTATAGGCCAACCTGTACCAAAAGAGAAACTTTCAAGGGACTTAACCACCAAGGTGGTAGCTGTTAGAGGACACAGATATGTTTTATCTTCATGCCACCCTACTGGTGGTCTGTTACATGATGACATTTAATTGAGACAGGAAATGTCAAAATACTATAGAGACAGCTTTCATTAAAATCTCATTGTTTTTAGCCTAGTCTGAAGAAGGATTCCCTAGGAAGCAGGTTTTAATTCCTGTATATTTGATCAACACAGCACTGTTTTATAGACTTAAAGAGGTCTCAGAATCATGCCAACATTTGAGGAGGAATTAGCCAGCATTTCTAGGTATAACCCTCACCTTACATTTTTGAAGGGAGATATTGTGATATCTTGCTAGAAGTAGAAGAAATTGAAAAAAAATCCAAATAACTATTATTCATCACCAATTGTTAAATTACACCTACACACACACACACACACACACACACACAGTTAGATTACAATTAGATTGTAAATTCTTTGAGAACAGTGATTATCTTTTGCCTTTTTCTGTATCTCCAAGTCCTTAGCACTGTACCTAGCACATAGTAGGCATTGAATAAATGTTTATTAGTTGATTAATTGACTGATTATATATCTCATAGAATATTCTAATCCTATACTCTCATTTTATAGATGGGTAAACTGAGGTTCAGGGAAGTTAAATGATTTCCTTAAAAATCATACAGCTAATTAGTGACAGAAGTCGTATTGAAACTAAATTCTTCTGATGGCCAGTCCAATGTTCTTTCTACCATGACCTACTAACCTCAGGCTACTATTTTTATTTGTTGAATGCTAAAAGAATAAGAGCGCTGAAGTGGAAGTCAGGAGGCTTGGGCTCTCAGTCTGGCTCTGCCACAAACTAGTCCTGTGACCCCAGTCACAATATCATAGAGTGTAAGAGCTTGGAGATAATGTAGAGGCTGTCTACAAAAGACACTACCTCCCATGTTAGTCTCTTCCTCTAATGGTTGGGAAGATTTTCCTTAAGTCAAGACTAACTCTGCCAACAATTGCTGCTAATTCTGCCTCCTAGTGCCATCTTCCACATGACAGCTTTTCTGATAAAGTTGTCCTGTCTTACCACCTACTATTTGTGTGACATTGGGCTAGTCACTTATCTCTTTGGCCTTCAGCTTCCTCCTCTATAGAATGAGAACTAGAAAGCTTCTGAGACCTGTTCCAGCTCTATACTGATGATCCATGATTCTGGGTTCCCTCTAAGTCTTCTCTTCTCTAGATTACATACCCTCATTCCTTCAACTGATCAGAGTATATTTCCTAACTTTCTTGCCATCCTGTTTGTCCGCTTCTGGACATGATTCAGCTTGTCTGTGCCTTTTCTAAACTGTGATGCCCTAAAATGCCCATAACATTAACGTGTTGCTTGTCGTATGTTATTGATTCACACTGAGCTTATAAAGATCCCAAACCTCTAGCCCTCTTCCACAGGAACTACTGTCTGGCCATGCCTTCTCTATCCTGTATCTGTAATACTGATCTTTTTCTACCTCAACCATATCGAACTTTGTATTTCACCCTATTACATTTCATCTTTTTTCAATCCATCCTATCAATCTAGCTAGTTAAGATGCTTTGGATCTGGACTGTGTCAGTGAATGTGTTAGCTATCTCTCAAAATTTTACATTATCTTCAGACTTCATGGGGACCCCATATATATGACTTCCTCTAAGTCATTAATAAAAATGTTAACCAGCCTAGGACCAATAACAGTTCCTGGGACATTTCAGTAACGACACCCCCAAAATGTTAAGTCTTTTCAACTCAATAGGTTTCAGTTTTCCTCATCTGTAAAAGAAGAGAGATTGACTAGTTGATCTTGTTTTTTGGTTTTTTGGGTTTTTTTGCTTTTTGGAGGGAGAAATGCAGGGCAATTGGGGGTAAGTGACTTGCCCAAGGTCACACAGCCAGTTCTGTGTTAAGTGTCTGAGGTCACATTTGAACTCAGGTCCTCCTGACTCCAGGGCCAGTGCTCTATTCACTGCACCACCTAGCCACTCAGATTAGTTGATCTCGAAGGTCAATAATGACATGACCCAAGTCAAGTGTTAAGCAGATTGCAATATCATCCCAATTCTAAAATAAGTAAAGAGATTAAGATTTTGACAAAAATTACGGAATGACTTCATGGGCTTTCAGGAAGTCAGGTAACCATGTCAAATGGATCCAGTATAAACGTATGTAAATCTTAACTGGGCCTGCAACTGCCACACAATTCTTTTATTCTTCCCTGACTGGTTCTTTGCCACACTCCACAAAGCAGTTATTATGAACCATTTCCTATCTCTCCCCAAGGTTTCAAGTCCTCCCCTACTTCCGTCTCTCAACAAATGACCTTCCCTCCTACTTTACTGAGAAAATTGAAAATGTCTTTCATGAGCTCCCTTATCTCCCCTATTCCACTCCTCAAAACCACTATACATCTTATCACACCCTTTCTTCCTTTGCTTCTGTCTCTGAGGAAGTGACCCTTCTCCTTCCCAAAACCAATGGTTCTTCTTATACCTTTAAATCCATCCTTTCAGCCCCTTGCAAGAGCTTGCTTGTGATCATTCCTTCCCTAACTCTCCCTTTCTAGTTGTTCCTTCCTTACTGTCTGCAAACATTCAGTTCTTCTCATCTTCACCCCACTATTCAAAAAGTTTCAGAGCCTCCCAAATGCTTCTAGGATAAGCACAAACTCCTCTATCTGGCATTTAAAATCTATCATGGGGGAGGGGAGTGGCGGGAGTGGGGAGGAGAATACACTGCTAGGTGGCGCGGTGAATACAGCACAGGCCCTGGAGTCAGGAGGACCTAGGCTCAAATCCGGCCTCAGACACTTGACACACTAGCTGTGTGACCTTGGGCAAGTCATTTAACCCCAATTGCCTTGTCATCCCCCTCCAAAAATAAATCTATCACAATCTAGTTTCAGCCTATCTTCTCAGACTGATTACACATGACTCTGCTTCATGCATGTACAAAGGGCAGTGTGATGTGGTGGCTAGAAAGCTAACCTTGAAGCCAGGTAGATTTGGATCTTCTGACAAGTACTGTGATCCTGAGCAAGTCACTTAACCTCTTCATGGTGTAGGTAACTCTTTAAGACTATATGTTGGGGCAGCTAGGTGGTACCGTGAATAGAGCACTAGTCCTGAAGTTAGAAGGACCTGAGTTCAAATACAACCTCAGACACTTAACACTTACTAGCTATGTGACCTTGGGCAAGTCGCTTAACCCCAATTGACCTGCCTTCCCCCCTCCAAAAAGAAAAAAAAAAAGACTATATGTTGCATAGAAGATGCTGGCCTTCATGTAGAGGGAATTTCCTCATCTAGGAATTTCTTCTATCAGTGAAATCACAGCTCTAAGACTCATCTCTCTCCTATGTGCTCTGTGATCCAAGAAAATGACTTCCTTTCTCTTCACCATATGCATGTTTTTGTATGTTTGCCTTTTTGGAGGGGAGAAGGCAGGACAATTGGGTTAAGTGACTTGCCCAAGGTCACATGGCTAGGAAGTGTTAAATGTCTGAGAACAGATTTGAACTAGGTCTTCTTGACTCCAAGTTTGGTGCTCTGTTCACCACACCACCTAGCTGCCCCTGAATAATAATTTTGATTCCATGTTTTTAACATATACAACTCTGCCTCACTTAAATCCAACTCACCCACAAATCCCAATCACATCATGATGTCACTGGTCCCCTTTCAAAATGAAGAACTAACAACAATAACCAAGAAAAATGAAGGGAAAAAGACCGGCCATTAGGAAAAAACTGAAGACTTTGAGAAAAAAGACTAGATAGATAGATGATAGACAAATACAAACTGACAACAGGAGCTTACTTATTTTCATAAATTCACCCATTAAAAGAAGCATGCTTTCATTTTCATTAACTCAATTGTAAAATATTTTATTTTACATACATACTCCATTGCACAATTTTAAGTGTACCTAACACTGGCAATATTTTATTAGTTCTTTTAATAACAAAATTATTATTATTAGGACATTTATAGTTGAACTAAAGCATGGAACAAAGGAGAGTGTTGAATTTGGAGTTAAAGGATCCAAATCCCAGTTTTGCTACTAATTAATAATCTGTGGGAAGGAAACTAAGCAAGACAGTAAGACCCACTCTCCTTAAGTCTCAGTCGATAGATAGATAGATAGATAGATAGATAGATAGATAGATAGATAGATAGATGGATGGATAGATAGATGGACAGGCAGACAGACAGACAGATAGATGGATAGATGGATGATAGACAGAAAGATAGATAGACAGATAGATAGATAGATAGATAGAT
>CM053582.1:324536024-324552451 GCA_028627135.1 Pseudochirops cupreus | reverse complement strand
TGTGTAAAGTGTTTAACACAGAACCTAGCACACAATGCCAGACAAATGCAAACCATTATAAATTCTAGCTATACATTTTCATACTACCAACTTTACTCGAGACACTGAGGGAGGAAAAGTGACTTACAAAGCTCTCAGATCATGTTGAGAGGAGAGGTAGAATATGGCCTCTAAGGCTCTACCTATTCATGGACAAAGATCATATCTAGTACTCTGGAGCTCCTGAAGGAGCATAGGAACTCCTGGCATGTAGTGGTGGCCTGGAAAACACACTTTTCATATCAAAAGAAAAGGCAGGAAGCCCACTAGTAAGAAATAAAACATCATCAAGGAGTCCCTAGCATAATAGAAGCAATTTGTCAAAGTACATCATAGGACTCATATACAAGTATGACAAACAAGAATGTTAAGTAAGGGCCTGAGTTTCTTGCTCCCAGAAAGTATGAAGGGCAGGAATACTTTGCAATAATTTGCCGAGAACAAAAAAAAATTTATTTTCACCAGTGCCAAGTAACAACTACATATGAATATGTTAGAAGATAAAGCAAATTATCCAAAGAAACCCCTTGCATCTGTAAAAGTTACCAGAGGAAATTATTTTTTGAGTGTCCAGAAGAAGATAACCAGGATGATGAAGAGCCTTCAGATAATGTCACATAAGAATCAGCTGAAAAAATTGACACCATAGAGCTTGGTGAAGAGGAATCTTGGGGATGGGAAAGGCTATCTCTTCCTGAGTTCTAAACCCTATGTTTCTTAGAATTACGCAAAATATTGCATCAGCTTTTTCACTATTTCATGGTCTGACCTGCAAACTACTTAAATCCACAGCTCTTTTTCATACAAACTGCTTTCTAGGGAGTCTTCCTCCATAATACACTTGGTAAGTTGATTTTTTAGCCCAAATTTAAGGCTTTATATTTCTCTTTAGTAGATTTATCTTATTAGATTTGGCTCAGCTTTCTAGCCTGTTGAGATCCTTATGGATTCTGATTTTGTCATATAAAGTGTTAGGTATCTTTCCCAGCTTTGTGTCACCTGCAAATTTGATAAGCATGAAATCTCTGCCTTAATTTAAATTATTGATAAAAATGTGAAGCAGCATAGGGCTAACCATATATCCATAGGCCTTCTAGGATATACTTCTTCTCATTAATGGCTATAAGTTACCACTTCCTGAAGCTTCTACCTTTCATAATATTTCTCATATATGTCCCTTTCTTTCCTCTGACACTGCTATCGTCCTAATGCAGTCCCTCATTTCCTTGTACCTGGATTATTAATAATCCTGCAGTGTTTTGCCTTAGTAAGACCACATCTGAACTAATAATTATAATGATAATCATAATATTTACATAGTGCTTTAAGGATGACAAAGTACCTTACAAGGGCTATCTCTTTTTATTCTCATTATTATTTTATTATATTTATTATATTATATTATTATAATTTTATTATCTTATTTATTCTCACTTTCATAACCTTCTGAGGAAGGTGAGATTGTTGTAGTTACTTCCAGGTGCCACGTATTAGAAAGAATACTATGAAATGCAACATGTCCAGAGAGGAACAACAAGAATCATGAAGTCCATGTCAAGCAAATTGTACAGGGAACTGAGTGTGTTTAGCTTAGGGAAGAGAAGGCTTAGTTAGGATAAAAGAACTGTTTTCAAGTATCTGAAGGAACATCATATAGAAATGGAATTCAATTTCTTCTTCTTGACTCAAAAAAGCAAAACTAGGAGCAATGGTTAGAAGTTGAAAGGAGGGGCAGCTAGGTGGCACAGTGAATAGAGCACCGACCCCAGAGTCGGGAGGACCTGAGTTCAAATCCGGCCTCAGACACTTGACACACTTACTGGCTGTGTGACGTTGGGCAAGTCACTTAACCCCAATTGCCCTCCAAAAAAAAAGGGGAGTTGAAAGGAAACAAACTTCAGTCTGACATAAATTCTAAAAATTCTAACAACTGGAGCTATCCAAAAGTTGAATACAGAGAAATGAAGAGGGGAAAAATGAAAAAGAAGAAGAAAAGGAGCCTAGTAGTAGCAAATCTCCAACTATGCTACCAAATAGTAATTGCCAAATCTATTTAGTACTGAATAAAAAACAGAGAGGTTAATCAGTGGAACAGACTAGACACACAAAATTCATAAGCACACAAATACAGTAGCAAAATTTTCAATTAACCTAAAGACACTTCCTATTAGGCGCTCTTTACTCAACAAAACTTCTGAAGAAATTAGAAATCAATCTGGCAGAAATCAGGTAAAGGAAAATATCTTTAACCATATATGAAGTTGAGCTCCAGATACATGTGTGACAGACATAAAAAGTTATGTTATAAACAAATGTAGAAGAAAGGAAATGCATTTTGTTACCATGAATAGGAAAAAAAGTTCATGACCAAATAAATGATAGAGAGGATCACAGAAGATAAAATTGGCGACTATTTCATAAAATTAAAAGGGCAGCTAGGTACAGTGGATGGAGAACTGGGCTGGAAATCAGGAAGACTCATCTTTAAGTGTTCAAATGTGATCTCGGACATTTACTAGCTGTGTGACCCTGGGAAAGTCCCTGAACCCTGTTGACTTCAGTTCGTCATCTGTAAAATGATCTGGAGGAGGAAATGGCAAACCACTCCAGTATCTTTGCCAAGAAAACCTAACATGGAGTCACAAAGAGTCAGCTACCACTGAAAAGACTGAAGGGCAGCAGCACATGTAATTTTAAAGGTATTGCAACTTCTGGGAGCAAAGATGGCAAAATAAGCAGGAAATCACCATAATTCTCCCATATTCACCCCTCTGAACACTCACAAAATAATTGCCCAAAACAAATCCTTGAACAGCAGAACCAGCAAAAAGATAGAGTAAAACAATCTTTTAGCCCAAGAAAATTGGAAGGTTAGGAGGAAAGGTCTGTCTCGCTTGGGTGAGCACAGTTCAACACAAGAAGTGTCCCAGCAACAAGTCCTGTCTCAGCAAACCTGTGGGAGATCCTTAGAATGGAACAAGCAAACACCAACATCAGGATCCACCTGCTTCAGCCTAGCGCTGGGCAAACTAGTAGATACGAACCCTACGGGTGCCTTAGCAAATGGACAGACACTAGCTCCTAGACTTCACAAATAACCCAGCATAGCCAGGATATGGAACCTGCCAATGCTGGTCCACATCATCTGCTTCAATGTATCCTAAGGCAGACAGGTAGCCACCAGCTCCAGGACCACCATATGATTCAGTGTACCTCAGGAAGCAGGCAGAAGCCAACACAGGAATACTCCCCCACCAACCTCAAAACAAGACAGACACCAGCACTGGGACCCTGGCTCAGCACCAGGTAAGCTGCCAGACCCCTATGTCCTCTAGCAGTACCACCCTCCACCTCCACCTCTCAGTGCATCACCAGAGACCAGGGTCCTCCATGGGCCTCAGGACAAAATTGGTGCAGCACTAGGTAAACAGCAAACCCGGGCACAAGAAGCCAAGACAATGCCCCCTTCATCCCAGGAGCAGAGCTCAAATTTAAAAGAAAGGAAAAAGGCCAAAAGAGATGAGCAAAAAATAATCTGGCAATAGAAAGTTATTATGGTGACAAGAAGATCAAGGTACAAGCTCAGAAGAGGACAACAATATCAAAATACCTCTGAGGAAAACCCCAAAGAAAAATGGGAAGTGGTCTCAGGTCCAGAAAGAATTTGTGCAAGAGCTCCAAAAGGCGCTTAAAAGTCAAATAAGAGAGACGGAATAAAAGTCAGGAAAAGAAATGAGAGTGATACAAGAAAAATATGAAAAAAGAGTCAACAGCTTGCAAAAAGAAAATAGCTGTTTAAAAAGTACAACTGGCCAAATGGAAGAGAAATGTTTTTTATATTTTTTTTCTGTTCTCATTTTGTATTTGTTTAAAGTAGATTAAAAAATTCACCCCCAGAAAAAATGAAGTCTGGAGCTGAGATTTCTGCCAAGTCCAACACAGATCACGACACTGGCTGAACAAGACGCCCAACAGAGAACAGAGAATCCCAGGAGAGAGACAGAAGGGGGAACAACATAGTCAATGAACCCAGGGACAGGCCCAGGAAAAATCATTTTATAGCAGAAATTAATCCCAGAGAGAATAATTAGATAGCATTACCAGGAGGCATAGGTCACCCATCATTAGCAGTGACATTAGTTGGCCTTCCACACATGTTGCCTGGTTCCGTAAGCCACTGACATTATCTACTAATGTATGATAGTTCTGTATGCCCACTCTTCCTACTGATGGGGGTAGGGGACCTGGGAGGAAGGGAAAAGGAATAAGCATTTATTAAACACCTACTATGTGCCATGTACTTTACAAATATCTTATTTGATCCTCACAACAACCCTGCGAGGTAGATGGAATTATGATCCCCATTTTATCATTGGAGAGACTGAAGCAGACAGAGGTATATGACTCTGGGGTTCAATGTGCCCCATGTTAATGGGGAAATAAATGTTCTGTTGCTACTTTTATCACTATGCTGTTTCATAAAAAACAACTATATTCTCATTGAGAGCATAGAGGGTATGATATTGAATGGATATGAACTTCCAAAGTACGTTGATTCCACTGTTGTTATTCTGGGAGCCTGAAATGTGAAAGGGTGGTAACCTGGAGGACTACAAATGAAAAAATAAAAACAAAATATCTCCTTTTAAGGAACTTGTCTTCTATAGACAAGGAAATTGAGAAGTCAGGAGTAAAATGACGACCAAGATTTTGAAAAATAATAAGTAGCAAAACCAGGATTCAAACTCAGGTCCCTAGACTTCACACTCAGTGGTTCTAACATCACGATGAATAGTAGCTAGACCTAAAGGATAAAACCTGTGTGACCTGAAGCTATGATTGAATATTAAACATAATGACAAATGTCGAGATGGAACGGTATTGAGTCTTCAGTTGTTGTTGGTCATTGTTCATCCTTCATTTTCATAGAGGACTAATAATATCATGGGGTGATGTCTTGATTCCTGCACGAATTGAATTTAAGTGAGGTAGAGTAGGCCAGAGTCATCAGCCTCACTCTCTCTTCTTGACTCATCAAAGTCCAGTGGCAAGACAAAAGTCAAGACATCTAGCAATGGCCCAGGATGCAATGGATGACCTTGGCTTCTTCAACATCTGACCAAGCTCTAAGTGCTCCACAGTACCTGCTTCTGTCACCCACATGGCCTTTAGAACAAACTGTTCTCATCAGCTCATTCCATTGGAGAAGTCTTCACATGGTTGGGGTAGACATCCCACTAATTCATAGACGAGTTTGCAGTCCTTTAGTTATCTTCAATGTGGTTCAACCTGTTTGCCAAGATGATTTTAATGAAGTGTGGCCACTGCACATGCTACAGTTTCCTGGAGCCACAGGTGAGATCTGGGAGACAAGGGTGGATGAGCAGCCCTGAAAAGAGCTTGGCAAGCCCTCACATCAAAGGTGCTCATCCTCCCTGAACACCCCATACACACACAGTAATATTAAACCAAAAAGGAAGTACTCAAAGGTAGCTACAACAAACAGAGGAAAGAAAATATTGATACATAATGAATCCAAATTAGCAAGAGGCCCTTTGAGTTGAGGAGAGCTGGGGCTAAAGTTAAAGAGTGGTATTTAGTTATAAAAGGTTAAGGCAAGGCAAAGCAAACAAGGATTTATTAAGCACTTACTACGTGCCCAGCATTGTGCTAAGGAGTACCATATTGGCTATAGGATGAGACAGAAAAGTTTGCAGTGAGATGAGATACTGCTAACAATGAAGGTAGATGGTCATGACTGGACTTTTATTGCAGAAGGAGGTAATAAATAGACAGCAGGAATTTCAGGACAAAAGTCACTTAAGGAGGATCATTGTAGGAACATAAAAACCCACTGGAGGAGGGTTGTGAACCATATTTACCACATTAAGTATGACTTCACTATTTGTATATGGTAGAATTTAAACAGTTTCCCTAGTACAATACACACCAGTATACCCTACTAAATCAGTCGCTACTTAAGTTTTATAAAACTATGTGATTGTCAGTTATAGAAATAATATTATTCCCATTTAGAGATGGACTGCCAGGGACACAAGGAAGCTAGCTATTCATGGGCAGCAAAGCAAATCAGATCAGCCTTCCATCTCCTTCCTACCTTGTCCCCAAAAAATCATTAAGTATACCACTGTTCAGAAAATCTTGTTTCCATATTCATAGAAATTCTTCAGAGCTAAGATGATATGGAATACATCTTAAGTCATACACTTCAGCAAAACCTGAGAGGTCAGAACTTCTAAGTCCATCAAACTATACTCTCTCCAAAGCAAACAAATACGTATCTATTTTTAAGTTCCTTGAGAGAGGGAAATGTTTGATTCTTTGCCTTCACCTATACTGCCTACATAATGCCTGAAAAATAGATGGCACTTAAAAATGCTTTTGATTGATTGATGTTTTACTCTAAAAATATCAGAAAAAAATACTAGAATTCGTTTGCCATTTCTCTGGAAATTTCTCCTACACTTTGTAAGATAAAGAGAACTCATAAAATAATTTGTGGGATGCTTAGAAGGGCCATGTGTGAAGGGTAGATATAGTCAAGAAAGAGGCTTTCCCCTCCTATTTTTCTCTATATCTAGCCAACATTGCATTTAACCACTCTATGTAACTCAGGTAATGAAAATCAGCAGACCTCTGTCCAAAATCCAGCTCTCCATTTATTACCTGTGAACAAGAAATGTAACTTCTCTGGACCCCGGTTTCCTCATTTGTAAAATGAGGGTAATATATTAGACCAGAAGTGTCAAACTCTTTACCCAAAGGACCAGTGCTCTATCCATTGAACCATTTAGCTGCCACAAGGAAATTCAAAGCTCACAATTTCTACATAATGTTTATTGTGAGCTACAAGGTTGAATGAGGGTGAATGTATTTATCACACATAGCAGTCACATCACAGCCTCTCAGAGGCATCATTATTACACAGTCTTCTGAATCCTTGCCATCTGCTTTTATCTCTACCAAGAATCAGCCCTGGTAATGGCAAAAGGACACAGTCATGTGTGTGTGTGTGTGTGTGTCTGTGTGTCTGTGTGTGTGTCTGTGTGTCTGTGTCTGTGTCTGTCTGTCTGTGTCTGTGTCTGTGTGCCTGTGTGTGTGTCTGTGTGTCTGTGTGTCTGTGTGTCTGTGTCTGCGTCTGTGTGTCTGTGTGTGTCTGTGTGTCTGTGTCTGTCTGTGTGTCTGTGTATGTGTCTGTGTGTGTGTCTGTGTGTGTGTCTGTGTGTCTGTGTGTGTGTCTGTGTGTCTGTGTCTGTGTCTGTGTGTCTGTGTGTGTGTGTTTTCTTACCAGAACCCTGGAAATAGTATTCACCCTTGCTTGTTTCAAAATATTTCCTCTAGTCACGTAATGAAGGAAAAAGAGCTAGAAAGATTCTACTCAGTGCAGCAGCAGCTCTTCTTACTCTGTAGTGGTCAGCTACAATCCCCAACACTCCAGAAACCATGCCAAAGAAACCTACCATTGGCACTGATCTTGGCACCACTTATTCTTGTGTGGGAGTCTTTTAACATGGGAAAGTGAAGATCATTGCTAATGACCAAGGAGAAAGGACTACCTCAAGCTATGTCACCTACACTGACACAGAATGTTTAATAGGTGATGCTGCAAAGAATCAAGTTGCAATGAACACCACCAACACAGTCTTTGACGCCAAATGTCTGATTTGTTATAGATTTGATGACACAACTGGACAATCAGATATGAACGTTGGCCTTTCATGGTAGTGAATGATGCAGGCAGGCCTAAGGTCCTAGTAGAGTACAAAGGGGAAATCAAAAGTTTCTATGCAGAAGTACCTTCTATGGTCTTGACCAAATTGCTAAAACTCACCTTGGGAAGGTTGTAACAAATGCCTACTTCAATGATTCCCAAGATCAGACCCCCAAAGATGCAAGAACTGTTGCTGTTCTCATTGTGCTTTGGATCATCAATGAACCAACTGCTGCTGTTATTGCTTAGGGCTTGCTTGCACAAAAAGGTTGGTGCTGAGAGAAATGTGTTGATCTTTTACCTTAGAGCTGGTACTTTCAATGTCTCCCTTCCTACCATTGAAGATGGCATCTTTGAAGTCAATTACACAGCTGGGGATACTTACTTCAGTGGGGAAGACTGATAACTGAGTGGTCAACCATTTCATTGCTGAGTTCAAGCAAAAGCCCAAGTAGGACATCAGTGAGAACAAAAGTGCTGATTGCCTGCTGCATGCCACTTGTGAAGTACCCAGGACAGTACTGAGATTGACTCCCTCTATAAAGGTATAGACTTCTACACCTCTATCACCCATGCCTATTTTGAAGAGCTGAATGCTGACCTCTTCTGTGGTACACTGGATCCTGTGGGAAAGGTCCTAAGAGATACCAAGATAGATAAATCACAGATTCATGACATCATCTTGATGGGTGGCTCCACTCAGATTGCCAAAATCCAAAAGCTTCTACAGAACTTTTTCAATGGCAAAGAACTCAACAAGAGTATCAGTCCTGGTGAGGCTCTTCCTATGGTGCAGATGTCCAGGGTGCCATCTTATCTGGAAATAAATCCGAGTTATGTGCAGGACTTACTATTGTTGGACACCAATCATCTTTCCCTTGGAATTTAAACTACTGGTAGAATTTTGACAGTTCTCATCAAACCCAATAACCACCATCCCCACCAAGCAGATGCAAACCTTGACCATGTACTCAGATAACCAGCCCAGTGTGCTTATTCAGGTTTATGAAAGTGAGAGAGCAATGATAAAGGCAAATTTGAGCTCACAAGAAACACATACACACACACACACACACACACACACACACACACACACACACCACACACTCATCCCTCAGGGTTAATCCTCAAATTGAAGTAACATTTGACATTGATGCAAATGCATGCTCGGTGTTTCTGCAGTGGATAAGAGAACAGAGAAGGAGAATAATACCATCATCAATGACAAAGGTTGCCTAAGAAAAGAAGACACTGAGTGTATAGTCTAGCAAGCTAAGAAATACAAGGCTGGAGATGAGAAATATAGAGACAAGCATAGAGACAAGAATTCTCTTGAATCTTATGCTTTCATGAAGTGTGAAAGCTACCATAGAAAATGAGAAAGTCCAAGGCAAAATTGGTGATGAAGATGAACAGAAGACCCTCTACAAATGGAATGAAATATTCAACTGACTGAATAAGAACTAGACTGTTGAAAAGGAAGAATCTGAGCATCAACAGAAAAAATTGGAGAAGGTCTGCAACTCCATCAATATTTTCTAAGATGTAGCAGAGTTCAGGAGGCATGCCTGGTGAGTTGCCAGGGTGTGGAGCAGCCCCATGTGAAGGTGCTTCTTCCAGACCCACCATTGAAGTTGTCGACTAAACACAGCAGAAAAAAGAGCATTCCACACAGAGTTCCAAAAATTGATTTTTGGAAATTTATAGCCAAGGCAGTAGCAGTTTAAAAGTAATGTTTAAGCTTCTGTATAAATCTGGGCATTCTGAATACTTAAATGTGTGCAGAGGGAGAAAAGTGAACAATATCATAGTTTATCAGTACTGTAAACCAGTGGAAATGCAATTCTCATCCTGAAGAATAAAATCTACTTAAAACTGGCACCATTAAAAAAGAAAGAAAAGAAGAAGTAGAAAGGATGCTGCATTTGAAGTTAGAGGACCTCAGTGCAAATCCAAGCTTTTCAATTTACTGCCTACATAACCTTGAGAAGTCACTAGATCTCACTGTACTTCCATTTCCTTATTGTAAAAGGAGGGGATTTTAATAGATTGATTGGTCTCTAAGGTCCTCGCCAACTCTAAAGCCATGATCCCATGAAGCAGTTTTGTTCTAAATAGAAATATAATCCTTCCCCAGAATCTACCTTTGATGCAAAGAGACCCATCCTGCTCAGAAAAATAACAACAGCGACAGCGATGGTGACAATGACCACAAATCTGACCTGAGAGAGTAACATCTGGCAAAAAGAGAGAATCACTTTTGTCTACTAGTCAGAACACCATTTCTTCTCACCCTTGTTTTCATCCAAGGTCATATGCAGCTTGCATAAATATTACATGAAATCTGCTTGCAAAAGTCACCAGCTCTGTTGATTTCAATACATAGCAGTTGAATAACAGAGGGGAAAACTTGCCCTTTTTTTTAAACCTTCATAGACCTTTCATTTTTGTATCAGAGGACAGAAAGTGACCTTATTCTAGTTGGGCTATCATGAATGTACTTTCTTGTAGGATTAAGACCTTAGCACTCAGCTTAGACTCTTTAAAAAGGAGTATCTCCACATGTGCTATGATCCAGTACGCAATACAGTAAATTGTTGGTCAGGTGCTTGGGAATGGGCCAAGACACATAATTTGAATGGAAGGGATGCAAGAGTCTTCCTCTTATTAAAATTCTATCTTTTGTAGTATCCTCAGTGTTTGTGGAATTATATAACCAGCTGACATTTCTAGCCTTTTAGGAAGTTCCTCTAAAAGAGGCCAATCTTGCTGAGTTTATAAATAAAATGTGGGACCATGAGGCTAAATTTTTTTCCAGAGCATTGTGGTGGACAGGCTGGCAGGGTTGGCTGCTTAAGAAAGATTTTTACCCTGTATGAGATCTAAACTTGTAACTGTCAAGGTTGACTTGCGAAAAATTGTTCCTTAATTTTTGCCATGGAGGACCTTAATTGTATCACCTAGAATTTTCCCTCAAATGGAAATCCCTTTACTGCATGCCTCTGGGAACTTGGAACACACCACAACACCCTGGGGGAAGGGGGGGGGGGGGGGCTCTTCTTTCCGCTAGTTCTTTTCTCACCAAACTAATCTACAATCCAAAGTACATCTTAGCTTGGGAGGTTCCAACTTAATTAGTCCCGTTTGTGAATAATACCTATAGTCCCTAGGATTTTACTAGAAGATGTCCTCACAGCCTCATTCACCTTCACATTTCAATGAGTTAAATCCATTGGGGGGAAGAGATGACATATTGAGGACAGCAGAAGCTAGAAACTGAGTCTCTACGTATGAGTACTCTAAATCTTTGTAGTTTTGATGCATGACACATGATACATCATTTGCTTTCCAATATAAATGTTAAACTGGAGATATTGACCAGACGTTGATCATGACTTAGAGAAATTTCTAAGTCAAAGGTTCTCAACCAGATGTCCATGACCTTTTTTTAAATTTTGCTTGCTCTATTTTAATATAACTTTTTTCTTTTTAATCTTTTGTATTTTAGTTTGTGTATTTAAAAACATCCAGAGAAAGGGTCCATAAACATCATCAATATTACTAAAGGGGTGCATGATGCAAAAAAAAAAAAAGGTTAAGAATCCCTGTTCTGCACACCTTCCAAAAGGCAAATTCCTGAGCCCCAACAACATAGAGAGCAATGAGAACCTACAGTACTAATCCTATCTCCACTTTCTGCTCCCGTGATTTGTTTTTTTAAATCTCTTATTATAGATTTGCTTTTGGTTTGGGTTAGACAGCATCCTTAGAGGCAAAAGCTGTGTCACATCCACATCTTGCAGAGTACTTGGCATACAATCAAAACATGAATTGATGGTAATGATACCTTGCTCATGTTTGTGATGAAGATTTTTGGAGTTTGCTTTTCAGAACTAAATTTTAGATTCACTGGTCCTGGACCAGTCAGGAGATCTGAGAATGTGCCAAACTCTATCTCTCAGGCTTCTTTATGCAGTATTTTGGTATTTGTCTTGTCAAGTCAACAAACATTTATTAGGCACTTGATATCTGTCAAGCGCTGTGCTAAGTAGTGGCCATACAAATAAAGACAAAAACAATTCCTGCTCTCAAGAAGCTCATATTCAAATGAACATGAAAACATCAAGTATATACAAGTAGATAGATACACACACACACACACACACACACACAAATTTTAAAATAGATCCTGGAGATAATAGGAAGTCTCTGGAGTTTCTTGAGTGGGGGAGAAACATAGTAAAAATTTTCACTTCATCCTCACTGCAACCTCTAGTCCCTCCACTCCTCAGTTCACTTTAAGGCCATCACTCCTACATTAGATATATTCTCCTTCTTTTCCCTAATTCACCCTTTGGTGAATCAGTTCAATTCTACGTTTTCCTCTTCTCTCAAGTCTCTTGCCTCTTATCCCATCAGTGATCTAGCCCTGCCATGCCTCCACCTTGGATTACTCTCACTATTTCCTGCCTTCATCCTTATGTGAGCACTATTAAAAAGTCCTGGAGAATATTTAAAAAGTGTGTTGACTGGGTCCACTATAAATTTATATTCCATAATTTCACTTGCCTCACTGAAGCAAGGCAATCTTTTTATATATTTGTAATTGAATCAATATCCCTCTCCATATAACATATTTACCAAATGTTTTCATCCCTCTTTAAGCCTTCCACGGGTCATCTTGTACCCCACCCTCTCAGTAGAGAATCTTAATTCATATTTCCATGAAAAAATTGAAGCTATTCATGGAAGGCTCCCTCTTCATCCCCCCACCTTCCTCGTCTCACACCCCTCAGAGGTCTTCCCCCAAAATAACCCTCCTTCATTTCTCACATGAAGAGGTTCTTCTTGTGTTGAGGCAAAACCACCTACATGGACAAATGATCTGATTTCATCTCTTCTCCACCAGCAGATAGCCTCCTTCTATCATTCCCAACATCTTGCTAATATTCAGTCTCTTCCTGTCTTTTGGCTGCTTTACTATTGCCTACAAACATGCCCATGTCTCTCTATCTTCAAAAAATCCTCCCTTAATCTGTTTACTACCACTAGCTGTCATCCCACACTTCTAATCTCTTTTGTGACTAAACTCCTTGAGAATACAATTTACCATCATCAGAGCCTCCACTTCCTTTCTTCTAACTTTCTTCTTATGATTCTTTCGTCTGACTTCCAACCTCATTCTTCAATTGAAACCGCTTTCTCTAAAGTCACCAATGATCTTTTATTTGCTAAATCCAACCTCCTTTTTCCTATCCTCATTCCTTCTGATGCTTCTTCATCCTTTATCACTGTCAATCACCCTCTTTACTTTAATACTATCTTATCTCTCTCTGTTTTCATGACACTTCTCTCTCCTAGTCTTCCTCCTACCCATCTGACAATCCCTTCTCAGTTTCCTTTGCTAGATCTTCATCCAAATCACAACTACTTACAGTGGTTATCACCCAAGACTCTGTCCTGGGCCTTCTTCTCTTCTCCCTCTATACTATACTCTCATCAGAAACTATGGATTCAGTTATCATCATTATACTGATGATTCTCAAATCTACAAACTTTTCTCCTTTATCTCCAGATTTGCATAACCAACCGCCTGTTAGACATCTCAAACTGGATGTTTCATACATATATTAAACTCAATAAGTCAGAAACTTAGCACGTTATCCTTAAGACAGCCAGATGGTAGGGTGGATAGAACCCTGGGTCTAGAATTAGGAAAACCTGAGTTCAAATCCAGTCTCAGACACTTACTAACTACAGGACTCTATGCAAGTCACTTAACCTGTGTACCTTAGTTTCCTCAACTGTAAAATAGGAATTATAATAGCAACTATCTCACGGGGTTTTTATGAGGAATAACCAAGAAAATGTTCATACAGCACAGGGTTCAGCACATAGTAGGTATCTAATAAATGCTTATTTCCTTCCCCTTTCCCAAAAAGATCTCCCCACTCTGAATTTATCTCTTACTGTCAAAGGCATTGACATCCTCTTAGTCCTCCAAGATGATAACCTTTGTGTCAACTTCCACTTACTACTTTTCACATCCTATATCCAATCATGGCCAAGTCCTGTCAATTTCACCTCTGCAGCATTTCTCAAACACGCCTCCTTCTGTCCTCTGATATTGCCACCATGCTGGGGCAGGCCCTCATCACCCCACATCATAACTATTGCAATAGCCTGCTGGTTGCACTGCCTGCCTCAAGTCTTTAACCCCCACTCAGCTGCCAAAGTGATCTTCCTTTATAAAGTACAGGTCTGACCATATCACACCCACTGCCACCCCACACCCCTACCCCCCATGCACACACACATCCTATCACCTCCAGGATCAAATGTAAAATCCTCTGATGTTTGAAGCCTTTCCTAGCCTGATGCCTTCCTACCTTTCCAGTCTTTTATACCTTTCTTGTCCTAGGAACTCTGAGATCCAGTGACACTACCTAGTCTCCTCGATGTTTCTAGGATGTAGGGTCTGTACCTCAGTTAAATGGCATAGTAGATAGAGTACTGGACCTACAGTCAGGTGGATTCATCTTCAGGGGTTCAAATCTAGCCTCAGACACTTGCCAGCTGTGTGACCTGGGCAAGTTTTTTAACCCAGTTTGCCCCCGTTCCTCATCTGTAAAATGAGTTGGAGGAGGAAATGGCAAACCACTCCAATATCTCTGCCAAGAAAACTCCAAATGGGGTCACAAAGAGCCAGACACAAGTGAAATGCCTGAACAATACCTCACTATTATTAGCAAGATGCTACAATCAATTGAAACAATGAAACTTAGACAATTAAAAAGTAAACTCAAAAATGATAGGCCTTTAACAGAAAATAAACCAGTCCCACTTACCTAAGACACAGTTAGCATATAAAACTTTGCGTTCAGGAGCCCAGAAAGATTTTCCTTTATTGGTCAGTGTTTCCCCAATTGATTTTTTAAAAAAATGTTAACTTCTTATTGCTTAAAAATGGTTTTTCTCCAAAAGAGAATTTTTTTTCCTTTAAGACCACTTTCTTGTGGGTTCTATAAGTTTTGAAGACCCACAAGAAGATATCAGAGAAGTAAGGAAACAGTCTAATTCTTTTTAGCCAAGTCCAAGTTCACTTTCATTCTCATCTAAACCCAGAAGTGACTATCATTCAATGGGAACCACCTTAAAAACAACAACTATGTGAAGAGACAAATATTACTTTGCTATGAAACCAAATTCATGCAACCTTGGAAGGCCTTGAATTCTATATTACAAAGAGTACGGGTACATTTTTGAGTCTTTTATGGTTGCTTACAAGAAGCCTAGAAGCAGCAAGGTTATAGTAAGAAAACAGAGGTAAAGTACATTTTTTCCCTGGGAATTTCCAGGGAATTCAATAGGGAACACAGAAGGGATTTAAGCACCTCTGCTAGGTTTCCATACAGAGTAACAATTTTCTTTTCATGTAACACACTATATGCCTGTTCTAGTTTGCTGTCATTCAGCAAACAAAAATAAATCCAATCAACATAATTCAGAAGTGTTCTACATGTCAAGAGTGATTTCCTATTATGTTTTGGTCACCAAAACTCAAAAGTATAGGCATTGAGACTCTCTTTATAATCAAGCACTCTATAATGGGTGCCAAGAACTTATTGGTATAAATGCATTTGGCATATACCAGGAGACCAACAGCCCAGAAAAACACTGAGGAGTCACTTCCAGGTCAGTGATTTTCCCATCATGCATCCATAAATGAAAGAGCATCTTCAAAGATCATCAAGGTCACCCTAGAAGGCTTATAGAATTGGAAAGAATCTCAAAGACCATTTTGCCCAGCCCTTTCATTTTGTACCTGAGGCCCAGAAAGATTAAGTCATTTACCCAAGATCAAACAGGTAGTAAGTGATAGAGTCAGGATTCAAAATCAGATCCTATGACTTTAAGTTCAAGAGTAAAATTCAATACTCTTTCTGCTATACTCCAGGGCCACCTTTTAGTAGTTCAGGTTAGTATTAAGATGGATGCAGAGAAGCAACCCCAGTCTTCATTTACCCTGGCAGCAGAATCCAGACCCAAGTTGATTTTAAATCTAAAGAAATTCTTGCCTAAATGGAAATCTGAATATTCCTCCACGTACCTGCTTCAGAGCTCCCGGCCTGCAGACCAGGGGAGCCAAGCAATTGTTCAGAGGCTAAGTGCTTTTGTGTTGAGCAGCCTGGATCCAGGTTGTGGTCTTGGATGGTGGTCCTGGAGTGCATTTTCAGTGAGCCAAAGCTGGTGGGGGCTGCAAAAAAAAAACCCAGCAACTTCCTAATAGCTCCAGCAGCTGCAAAAACCACAGCTATTTGGGACAGAGCTTTCCCCTTTGGAAGCAGAGTTCCATAGCAATCGAACTCCAGATTCCTTCTTGGGGGACAAAAAGGATCAAAGCATGGAATGCGAGGAAGACAACACAGTCAGAACTCCCACACCAAAAACTTCCAAGAAACATGAAGACTGCCCATAAGCCATAGATCAGCTTAAGAAGGGTTTTGAAAACCAAATAAGACAAGTTGAGGAAAAATGGGGAATGGGAAATGAGAATGATGCAAGAAAATCATGAAAAAAGAGTCAACAACCTGACTGAAGAAAATAACACCTCAAAAAACAGATTAACTCAAATGGCAAAAGAGGCCCAAAACCC
>CM053582.1:324507939-324535524 GCA_028627135.1 Pseudochirops cupreus | reverse complement strand
TGATATTCCAGAGATCAAGGGAGCTGGGATTAAAACCAAGAATCACCTACCCAGCAAAACTGAGTATAATGTTCCAGGGGAAAATATGGTCATTCAGTGAGGTGGAGGACTTTCAAACATTCTTGAGGTGACAAGGGAGGAAGGGAAAGAAACTGGAGTTTGGGATTCTATGATCAAATGTTAAATATATATATATATATATATATATATATATATATACACACATATATTATTATTATTATTATTATTATTATTATTATTATTACTAAACTACATCCAAATGGGAATTAAGATATACAGGCACTGTGGTGGGAAGATCCATCCTGCCCTAAGAGAAAGTCAGAGGGGTGAGGGGGAGGACATAGGAGAGAGCAGATTGGGGTAGGGTTTATACAGTGGGATGGTTATTTTGAGGTGTTGGGTAGGGGAAAGATGGGGAGAACATTTGTAACTCAAAATCTCATGGAAATGAATGATATAAACAAGAAAATAAATAAATTTATTTGTTTAGAGAAAAAAAAAAGAAGCAATACATCCCAATTCCCTTGTTCATATATGCCAGAAAAGATTGAAGATTGCTAGACAAAATAGTGATCAGGCAATCCAAGGAGAAACTACAGAGGCTTTTCCAACCCAGATTGGCAAAAGGAGAGAGAGGGAGGTCTAGCCAGGAAGGCCTTCCCAGAAGCCTTCCAGAATATGAACCCAGGCTGAATCTAATAGCTATGTACTGGAGCAAGGAATACCAACCAAAGTAAGCCTATAACTATGTTGCTATGACCCTAGATAGGGTGCCTGGGAATCTTACAGCATGTGGGACAGGGCTGGCACCTGAAGCTATATATAAAGAAGGAACTCCAACAAGGGACAAGCCTGCAGTTCTATCACTCTGACCCTGAAGAGTCTCCCAAAGCACAAACTAGGGCTCAAGTCAAAAGCTATGTACTGGGACAAACAGTATAAACCAGTACAGAGCCTAAAGTTTTCATTCTCTAATCCTGTGAAATTGGCTAGAATGTTTACAAACCTGATCTGGAACCAGTAGCTATCTCTCCAACCGGGTGTAAATTTGAAACAATGTCACCTGGACTCTAAACTGGATTTAGGAGCCTGAACATTTCAGAACAGGAAGATAGTGTTTAGACTGTAACCTAGACCAGACTTCTTAGGGCATGGACAGTATGCAGTTCAGTGACCAGAGCCACCCTGAGGCCCTTGAGGAAAAGTTGGGGCATTTGGAGAAAGCAGTGACAGAACCTTACATAATAAAGACCAAGACCAAACAAATGCCCACCATTCCCTCCAGTAGCACACAGAGGATGTCTTGACATAAACCCCAATCCAGGAACTAAGGCTGGAAAAATGAACAAACAAAAGATATCAATCATAAAGAAAGAGTATGGTAACAGGGATGCCCAATACACAAACCCAGAAGAAAATACCTCCATGACATCCAGAAGCAGGGCCTCACACTTTACTTAAGTAACAAACCCCTGAAAATTAGAATGGGGCAAGAAATGGTAAAATAAGATCAAAAGAATGAAAAAAAATTTTTTTTAATGTAAGGTTATCTACCATTTAAAACAACTGACCTGGAAAACAGACCAATGAGAAAAAAATCAGAGAATCACTGGATACCCTGGAAACCATGAATCTCTACCCCCAATTAAAAAAATAAAAACCCGAATACTATCTTTCAAGAAATTATTAATTGAAACAATGAAGACCTATAAGAACCAGAGGGCAAAGAGGAAAAAAAAAGGAAAAAAGAATTCACTAGTCACCTTCTGAAGGAAAGCTCAAAAATGAAAACTCCCAAGAATATCATTGCTAAAATTCAAAATTTCCACATAAAATAAAAAACACCCCAATTAGGCAGAAATAAGGAGTTCAGGTACCAAAGAATAACAGGGGCAGCTAAGTGGCCGATAGAGTACTGGGCCTAGAGTCAGGAAGATTCATCTTCCTGATTTCAAATATGACCACAAATACTTACTAGCTGCGGGACCTGGGCAAGTCACTTAAACCCTGTTTGCCTCATTTTCCTTATCTATAAAATGAGTTGGAGAAGGAAATGGCAAACCACTCCAGTATCTTTGCCCGGAAGACCCCAAGTGAGGTCATAAAGAGTTGAACAGGACTGAAAATGCCTACTAACAACAGCAAGGAGCAGCAGTGAGGACCATAGTAGATTTGGTAGCTACCACTACAAAGGACAGAATAACTTAGATTATAATATGCCAAAAGGTAAGAAAGAAAAATTTTCCACCAAAAATTATTTACCTGGAAAAAATAAGTATAATACTGGTGGGGGGAGGGAAAGGGAGAAGCAAGGACCTTTAATGAAATATAAGACTTCTAAGCATTCTTGACCAAAAGATGAGAGCTGAGTATAACCTTTGAAATGCAAACACAGGAGCCAAAAGAAACCTAAAAAGGTAGGTAAATTTGATCACTTGGAAGGAACTATACATAGATGAAGTGTTTACATTCTAATGAGAAAGAAACAAATATCCCCTCAGAACCCCAATGTCATCAAATGTCATAAAAGAAGTTAAATAAGACAGATGTCTAGGGACCGTTTCATTGTGTTTAATGATCTTAAAAAAGAAACAAGCATTAAAAAGAATACTCTATAGAAGAAGGAGGGAGTGAACTTATTATCTCACTTGATCTAAGTGTGCAAGAAAAAGACACCACAAATATGGAAGAAGGGGTAGGAAAGCAGGCTTCACTTGAACACTAATTTAGACTAGACAAAGGAGAGGAGAACACACACACACACCGAGTATTTGATGTAGAATACATTCCACTCAAACAGTGAAGCAAAGAGGAACTGATAGAGGGGAAAATGTGAGGGAAATTAGATTTAGGAAGGGATTAGTCATAAGAAAACAAACTACAGTCTCAGGGTATGGATTGTTAAGAGGGGGATTAAATGGAAAGAAAGAAAAAGTCAGAACCTATGATTGGACTTTGAGCAAAGGAACAGAAGAGGGACAGGGGAGCAGAAGTAGATTGCATTACATTAAGCACAGACTAATGGTGCATTGGCTTACATTCTTCCCTCCCCTCTTTTCCCCATCTTAGCCCAGTAGCAAACCAGGTCAGCTATACATTGTTCTCTACTCTCCAGTCCCTGGTCCTCTTATCCTATTGCCCAAGTATTTCATCACCATCATATACCACAACTTCTTCGGCCATTGCTTACTTGATAGTCATCCCCTCAATTTCCAATTCTTTACCAACACAAAAAGAGTTGGTATAAATGGTTTTGTACATATAGATAATTTTTCTTTTTCTTTTATCTCTTTGGGATATAGATCTAGCAGTGGTATTGCAGAGTCAAAGGGTATACGTGGTTTTATAGCCCATTGAGCATACTCCAAATTATTCTTCAGGATAGTTGGAACGGTTCACAACTCCACCAACAGTGCATTAATGTCCCTATTTTTCCACAGCACCTCCAGCACTTATTATTTTCCTTTTTGTCATGTTAGCTAATCTGATAAGTGTTAGGTGGTACCTCACAGTTGTTTTAATTTGTATTTCTCTAATCAATAATGATTTAGAACTTGTTTTCATATAACTATACATAGCCTTGATTTCTTCTTAAAATTGCCTGTTCATTGATATCCATTGACCATTTGTCACTTAGGGAATGGTTCTTATTTTTATAATTTTGGGTCAATTATAAATTTGACTCAGTATCTTTGAAAAATTAGGACTTTATCAGAAAAACTTACTGTAAAAATTTTTTTGTATTACTTCACTGTGATAATTTTTTTGCAAAATGTAATTTCCCTGATTATCACTTTCCAGTAAGCATAATTTTGCTTTTGCTTTGTCTGAGATTATGATTGCTATCCCTGCTTTTTTTTAAACTCAGTTGAAGCATAATAGATTTTGCTCCAGCTTATTTTTACCCTATATGTTTCTTTCTATTTCAAGTATGTTTTTTGTAAACAACATATTGTAGGATTCTGGTTTCTCTCTGCTTCCTGCTATCTGCTCCCATTTTATGGGTGAGTTCATTCCATTCACATTCACATGATTACTAACTATGTATTTCCCTTCATCCTATTTTCTTCTGTTTATCCTGTTCTTTCTCTCTCTCCCCTTCCCTAACTCCATTCCTCCCTTCCCAAAAGTTTGTTTTGCTTCTGACTACTTCCTACCTTAACCTACTTTCTTTTTTATCATACACCCCCCTTTCTGATCCTCTTCCCCTTCTACTACTTCCCTATTGGGAAGGATAGGTTTCTATACCCAGTTGAGCATGTGGATGAATGGAAGTGAGGGATGTGGGGGTGGGGGTGGGGGTGGATGTGTATATGTGTGTGTGTGTGTGTATGTGTGTTGTATCCTTTCCTCTTTGAACCAATTCATTAAATATCCATTTATCTTCCTGAAAGATTAAACTCAATTTTGCTGGATAGGTTATTCTTGGTTGTAATCCTATCTCTTTTGCTTGGTCAGACATTGAAGATGCCAAGGTCAGGAAGAGACTGAGGCTGACAACTTTGTGTAATTCTGCCTCACTTGAATGAGATTCACAAGCAACTCAAGACTTCACCCATGATATCATTGATCATCTTCAAAAAAATGGAGAATAAATAATCAACAACCACCTCCCATTTACATTGTGTATGTAGCTTATATGTACATAGTTGTGGGCACATCGTTTCACCCAATAGAATGTGAACTCCTCGGGTGCAGGGATTTTGTTTTTATTTTTTTTCCATTCCTAGAACTTTAGAGAGTTTATCACATAGTAAGCAATTAATAAATGCTTGCTGCTGCTGCTGCTGATGATGATGGTGGTGATGATGATGGTGATGATGATGGTGGTGATGATGATGAAGATGACAATGACGATGATGATTGGTGGCAGTGGTATACTAAGAACACTTTTCTAACAGCATCCTATTATTCGGGGGGGAGTTGAAGGACAAAGAGAAAAAAAGTATAAGAGGATAGGATGGAAAGACATACATACATTTAACAATCATAGCCATGAACGTCACTGGGATCAACACACCCATAAAATGGAGGGGAAAATAGCGGACTTCAACAATATGGTGTTTATAAGAACCATTCTTGAAACATAAAGATTCACACAGAGTTAAAATAAGGGATTAGAATAAAATATACTCTTAAAAAAACTCAAAAAAAGCAAGAACAGACAAGGCAACAATAAACATAGACATAATTTAAAACATAAACAGGAAAATTACATGTTTAAAGACACCATAAAAAAGGAATTAATATCAGTACTTAGTCTATGTTCCTAATTACATAGCCTCTAAATATGTAAGGCAAAATGTATTAGTTGGCATCAAGATCTCAATATATCCTTCTCAGACCTACACAAATTTAACAAAAAAAAGATTCTAAGGATCCAAATACAATTTTATAAAAGTTAGATATGATCTGTCCCTATTACTGAATGAAAAATTTTCATACTCTGTACCAATATATGGCACCTTTACAAAAATTGACCAATTTCAGGCAGAACAACCTCCTAAACAAATACATAAAAGCAGAAATATTAAAGATATCCTTTACTGACCACAACACAGTAAAATAATATTCAGTAAGGGTCTTTTGGAGGAAACACTAAAAATTAATTGGAAATTAAATTACATCCCTAATGAATAGATAAATAAAAGAAAAATCATAAAAATAATAAATAATACCTATACCCCAAAAGTCACTAAATTATGCATATACTTTGTCTCAACAAGTACTATACCCAAAAAACATTTTTAAATTTTAAAAAGACTCATGCACAAAAATGGTTTATAGTTCCTATTTTTGTTATAACAAAGAACTGAACATTAAGAGGCTACCCATAAGATGAGGAATGACTGAATAAATTATGATATATACCTATGTATGAAATATATACATATATGTAATAAAATACTAGTATGCCATAAGAAATTATGAAAAGGACCATTTCAGAAAAACCTGAGAAAACTCACATAAAGAAATGTAGAATAAAGTGAGAGAAATCAGAAAACTGTTTAGAACAATTTATTTTTTAATCAGTCGGTTGATAAATATGTGTCAAGTACTTACTACATGCTAGACATTATGCTAAGTGCTAGGGATAAAAAGAAAGGCTAAAGGTCCCTACCCTTAAGGTGCTCACATTCTAATGGGGGGTGGCAGAGGAGACAACAGGCATACAACTATGTACAAAAAAAGATATATACAAGATAAACAGGAAATAATCGACAGATGTAGAGTACTAGAATCAAGGATTATAGAGAAAACTTCCTATAGAAGGTAAAATTTTATCTGGAACTTCAAGAAAGTCAAGGAAATGAAGAGGTGAAGATGAGGGAATGGAACATGCCAGGCATAGAAGACATATGCATAGGGCACAGGAGAAATGCTCTGAACTAGGAGAATGTAGAGGACTTTCAGGGGTCCCCCGGCCCCACTAATGGAAAGTTCTCCTCTCCTTTACAAACTTCTATGAAGTCACTAGGCAGATATGCAGGAGGAGTATAATCCTGTTTGTTGATGCCTCCATGGTCCTATGAATAACTAAGGAAAATTCTGGGTAGTTAATTAGCAAGTCTTGTTTATGCCTCCTTGTTTGTTTGTGCCTCTAGACATGGTCCTAGATGAAGTCTTAATGAATAACTAGCCTTAGCTGGGGTAGGGAGTTGTCAAGACCAAAGGAGGGTCTTTGTATTTTTTTCTGATTATGTAAGAACTTCTGCTAGGGGCTTATAAACCTTGTAAGTTCCTTGTATCTTTGGCTCTGTATGAAATGGTTCTGGAATAAACAGACTATCGAATATATCCCCATCTCTTTACTCAACTGGTTGCTAGCCCACTCAACTGTGCTGGTCACAGCAGGAGGAGTGTCTCATGCGAGGAATTTTAAAAAGGCCATTGTCACTGGATAGCTGAATACAAGGGAAAATGGGCATAAAGTAAGCCATACATAGTAGAGATTCATAGTTTCATATAAAATTCTCTTTTTCTTTACTATTTTTATATGGAAATGCTTGTCTTATTTTGTTACGGTCAAAATAAAAAACAACTCTAAAAATCAATTTGAGTATGACAAAATACAGCCTTAAAGGCTTGCCTCAAAAAGGTATAAGACTCTTCTGCACCAATTCAAGAGGACTTCAGCGTACCCCAGCCTGGAACTCCATCAAATTTCTTTAATGGAAATCATAGAAATATGAAAGAGATTTATCTATATTGGAGAATCAATTTGGATGAAAACCATTTATTGCCAAGATAATGCTATACATTTTTTTTGGAGGGGGGAGGGCAGGGCAATTGGGGTTAAGTGACTTGCCCAAGGTCACATGACTGGCTAGTAAATGTTAAATGTCTGAGGCCATATTTGAACTCAGATCCTCCTGACGCCAGGGCTGGTGCTCTATTCGCTGTGACATCTAGCCACCCCAGTGCTATACATCTTAATGCATATGCATCTATATACCTACATCTAATGCTAAGATATCTTTATGGGCAACATTTTGAATTAATTCCCTCAGTACACGTATACTAGACAGCAATGGAGAACAAATAATGATATAGCCCTAGAACTGAATAGGAAGAGGACTGAATTAACTAGACCTCAGAAAATTATGCAATACTTTCAACAATATCAAACTATCCTCTGCTACACAAGTTCATGTCTTTTAATACCAATATTTTCTAGACAATGATATATGACCATTAATTATGGAAATATCATTTTTAAGACAAAATAAAATTACAACAACAATGAATTAGCATGTAAAAAGTTAGTATTGGATGTGCTGCTATGGAAAGAGTAAAACGGAGAAGAAATGGCTTTGAATTCCCATTCTTTGTGGCCTTGAATTAGTCACCAGACCTTTCTTAGCTGTGTTTCCCCAAATGCAAAATGATGATAAAATATATATATATATATATTCCCTACCAATCTCACAGGCTTCTTGTGAGGAAAGCGCTTTGTAAACTGTAAATTGCGATACCGAGTGGTGATATTGCTGATGATGTCTAAGTAACGTGAAAAACATTATCAAAGATATATATGGTCATAAAAGGACAGAAACCAATGAATAAACTGTTTAAAATGTCTACTTTGTGTCAGGCAAGGTGCTAACTGCTGGAGATAAAGACAAAAGACAGTCCCTGCTCTTAAGGAGATCACAGTCTATTGGAAGATAGAACAAGATATATACAGGATAATTTGGAGATAATCAAAAGAGGGAAGTCACTAGAATTAAGAGAAATGAGAATGACTTTTTTACTTTTTTTAGAAGGTGGGAGTAGATGAGACTTGATGGAAGCCAGGGAAACCAGTAAGTGGAGATTAAGAGGGAGAGAATTCCAAGCATAAGAAGCAGACAGAGAAAATGCCCAGTCAGGAGTCAGGAGATGTAAGATCTTGGGAGAGGACCATCAAATAGACCAGTGTCACTGGCTTGCAGGTGGGAGGGAGAGGGAAGGCCTAAGATGTAAGGAGATTTGGAAAGGTAGGGGCAGGGGCAGATTATAAGCAGTCATTTAATGAAAATGAGAGACAAATGGACAGTCCTAGTGGTATATCAGTATCTCTGAGGTACTTGTAAAACAAGAGGGAAAGCCCTAGCCTGTTGTTTAAATCCTCTATGGAGGTTTTATAGGAAAACATGGAGAGGATCACATAGAATGCCAAGGGAATGCTTATACCCATGAAACAAAAAATCCACCAAAATATCAAAAATAGTGTTCAGAACAAAGGAAGCTATATTCTCTCCCAGTGAGACGATCCAGAATATTGTGTCTAGTTCTGGATGCCACATTTTAATAAGGACAAAAAGGAACTCAGATGAGTCTGGGAGGGACTGGTGACTCAAAACCAGTGTCATACATTGATTGAATCAAGTTGGCACAGTTAGCATGACAAAGAGAAGTTATTGCTGCTTTCAAATATTTTGAGGGCTGTCATATGGAAAAGAGATTAGATTTGTTCAGAAAAGCCAGAAACATAACCAATGAATGGAAGTTTTAGAAAGATAAATTTGGACTCAATATACAAAAATATTTCCTAATACTTAGAGATGCCCAAGAGGTGAATGGGCTGTCTTATTTTAGGTAGTGAATTGCTTAGCACTTCAAATAGAGGCTGGATGATTCCCTGTTCAACCTTTTGTAAAGAGGATTAATGCTTTAGGTGGGATTTGGACTAAATGACCTCAGAAGTTCCTTCCAACTCTAAGATTCTATGAGTCTCTTTAGTTCAATCTGATTTTTGCCTACATAATACCCACACAAATTCAGGATTAATTTTTATTTTAAAAACTGTCATATTAAAATACAATTTATTTTACCCCTAGATGATAACCATAAAATTATAAACTGACAGCAATTCTCCTTTTCAAAAATCCATGTCAAATTTCTTTTGCAATTGTCAAATGAAAAATATTTCTAAAAGCTTTCCCTGGTGACTAAATGACAGAACCTTTGAAACTCTCACGTCATTGATTCAATTATATCAGTAGCATAAAGGAATGTACTTTGGAATAACTTCATGTGAAGATGAAAATTTTCTATAGATTTATGTCACTTTAATGACTTGACTGCTACTTGTTTTCTATATTAATTATAAAATAGGATAAACATGAACTGTGTTGAATAATAGTAAAAGTAATAAGCATTATGGTGTTATGCATAAATAGTACAAGAAAATATTCTCTAGGGGAAAAAAATGATTCTTTGAATGAAGATTAGAGGCCATTTTTGAGAAAGACCAGGTAACTCTCCATAGAAAACTTGCAATATCATATCAAAACTCTGAGTTGGATTCCATACTGTACTTTTGTTTCATTCGATACTTCAACTGTACTCAGACTGAATATACAAATTGAAAGAACAAGTGACTATCTACATTGTATGCAATTTGAGAGTTCTTTCCAAATCTCAAACTACCTCTGAAACCTTGTCTTTTCCTAAAATGTATATCTCATTTTTCACCCTGACCATTACCTCTACATCAGGAAGTGTTAGCATGCTTCATCATTGGTCCTCTGGAATCATGTCTGGTCATTGAACGAATGAGTGTTCTCACTGGGTTGTCATAAGAATCAAATGACATGATATATGCAAAGGGTTTTGCCAGCTTCAGAGCATTATATAAATGCGAACTATTATTATAATTTCCAGGTGACAGGTTTGTTCTGCCCATAATGCTGCAGGTCCACCTCTTCACTGTTATTGCCAACTGATTTCAACCTTCACTGGTGTTTCTTTGTGTACATTTAGAAAGAAACTTGGCAACTAGGTGGCACAGTGAATAGAGCACTGGATTTGGAATAGGGAAGGCCCATCTTCACAAGTTCAAATCCAGTCTCATACACTTACTGTGTGACTTCAGGCAAATCACTTAGTCCTATTTGCCTCAGTTTCTTCATCTGTAAAATGAGCTGGAGAAGGAAAGAGCAAGCCACTCCAGTAATTTTGCCATGAAAACCCCACATGGAGCCATGAAGAGTTAGACACTCTTACTGTTCTCTCTGCTGATACACCGTCACTGTTGTTGTCCTTGGCTAATGCCATCATTTACTCCTCATGCATTTCTGTTGTCAGAGGCATTTGAGAAGCAAATAATCTCTTCGGGTCTGGTTTTCTTTCTAAAAATGCTCCATATACGTCTTTATTATTGAATATTTTTCTTTATTCATCTATGGTTAAGCACAAATTTGCAGTGCAGGCCATCCTAATCTGAATCATGAGCTCCATTGTTTCTTTAAAACACATTCCATTGCCCCTGCGTTTTCTGGTACATTCAGTGTGGTCTTGTGTTGTTCAAATTTCCTTTGCATTAGAAGGTCTTTCTCTTGATTGCTTGCAGAATTTGTTGTTTCTGAAGTGAATTGTTATATTTAACCTTATGTGTCTTCGTAACCAGTCTGTGAATTCTTTCAACTGATATTTCATTATCTGTGTTCAGAAGTTCAGGCAGTTCTGTTCTATTATTTCCTTTACTGTGGTGTTAAAGTTTTTTTGCCCGGCCATGTACATCTTGTCTTCAAGAGCAGTAGGTTTTGCTTGCATATTGAGCTTATTTTCTTTAATGTTAGCATTTTTGCTTCTCTTCTTATAGATTGTCCTTCACTTCTGTATTTTAGAATTCCCAATCTATTGTTCTCCCTTTGTTTCTTTGGTGAGACTCACCAGCACAGATTCCAGTTTTTCTATTCTGCCCAAACATTTTGCTGTGCACACCATAAATTCTGCTCTGCTAATTCTTATTTCCCTCTTAAATCATTCAGGAACAGCATGTTGTAGCTTCATGCTGTCCTCAAATTGCACAGTTTTCTGTCTCAACAAGCATTTGAGCATTTTCCTTTATTTGGTGATTTTTGTTCGTAGAGGCCTAAACTCATTTACTAGGTCTGGAGACCATATTTCTTTCTGCTGTTAACGTTTTCCCTGTTGACTTACCTACTTGTGTTCAGGGTGTTTGAGTTTTCTTCTTCCTGAGATCTTTGGTTATTTCAGTCTTATTTTTTCCTTCCTTATTTTCCCCTATTGTTCATTTTCTGTCATTTACTTTTTGCCATTTACTTCTCCAGCTCATTTCACAGATGAGGAAACTGAGACAAATAAGGTTAAGTGACTTGCCCAGAATCACACAGAAGTGTCTGAGGCCAAATTTGAACTCAGATCTTCCTGACTCCAGGACCAGAGCTCTATTCACCATACCAACTAGCTGCCCCAGACATAGGGACTAGCATGAGCAAAGGCCCAGATGGGAAAACACAGTCAGTATATGTTGGGGTGGGAGGGAGGAAGATGGAACAGAAAATAGTCTATCTCTGATTAGTGAAAGGGGGCAGCTAGGTGACACATGGATAGAGTTCTGGGCTTGGAATCAGAAAGACTCACCTTCATAAAATCAAATCCAACCTCAAACACATACTAGCTATGTGATCCTGGGCAAGTCACATAGCCCTGTTTGTTTCCATTCTTCATCATTTGCCAAGAAAACCACAAAATGAAGTCGTGAAGAATCAAACACAACTGAAAACAACTCAACTACAACAATTGGGGGAAATGTATGTGGAAGGGAATTATACAACAGAATACTGGAAGGGTAGGGTAGTGTCAGTTTGGGAAAGTCACTGAAATCTAGGGAGGGAAAAGTTTAGTGGATGGAGTGCTGCCTACTTGGAATAATGCCTCAAAGATGGAAACTCCAAAGGAAAACATGAGAACAATGGGAACTTGGTAATGCCACACCCTGGAGAGATTACATGGATAAGATAGGAAATCTTTGAGCATTTCACTATCTCACCAAGGAATGATTCTGTATATTTATTGACTATTCCCTTGAAAACTAGAGTGGAATGTAGCCTCTAAGTGCTTCACAACAAATGCCACTGGTCTAATTCACAAGATCAATTGACAAAACGGGTAGTAGTTGTCTTCTTACTTAATCACCATTGCAAGATCAGCAAATTTATCATTGTATAATAGAATCATAGACTCTAAAAGTTGAAAAAGACATTTTTTGTGTGTGTTATGTAGCTCTTCTGCAGCCTGGTGAAGCCCAGGGACCTCTTCTCTGAATCGTGTTTTTAAATGCATATAATAAAACACGGGATTACAGAGGAAACCAATTTTATTGAAACACAAATATCAAAATGACAAATTGTAGGTAATTCCTTAGAATGCAGGCTCCATAGCTTTTGTTTTTTCCTTGTTTTGAATATCTCCATTCCATTTACTACAGATACTGTCACTTCCCCCTCAAAGCTATTCCTGACAAAAGAACAATATTATAGCAATCACTCCATAGTGAGATAGAACTCTATGTGTTTAGTAAAGAAAAACACTTGGAGACGGGCAGGCTGAGGAAAACCAGAGAAGACAATGGGTGGAGAAGCAGTTGCCCACCCAGATAAAACAGATAGCTGTATTCCTAGACCCAGAGCAGGAACCTTAACAATTTACTACTTATCCTAAGAAAAAGGTTCATTTCTTTGGCCCATCCCCCAGTTTCTGAAAGCCCTTAGCTGACAGAATCTGGGATAGTTCTTATTCAATCATTATCTCTGAGGTGACTCAAAAAGACAGCATACTTTCCATAGTTTTCCAAAGAGGGCAAGATCCTGACAGATGATAAGGGTACAGTCATGGGCCTGGTACTGTAAGGAAAGCACTGACTCAGCAGGCGAAGGATCTGTGTTCAATACCTCATTGTCATTTGTTAGCTATGTGACTTTAGGCAGGTCTCTCCCAGTCTCATCTTTTCATTTGTAAAATGATCCCAGAAGACATACAAGCGGACAAACTTCCACTTCTAAATCCATAATTCCATTGCCATACTCCCTCAACGCATATTAAAAGAATATCCATAATTCTTCCTGACTCTGGTTTTGTTGTGGTGTTCTTAGGTAAAACTTGTCAGGATCAATCCAATGGTCAGCCTGTATCATGCCAGCTACTAACTTTCCAAACTCATGAACTATTAAAGTTCTTGGAGAGAAACAACAACAACAAAAGGGAAACATTCATTTAGAAATGCATTCAGAGCAGAGAGTCAAAATAAAGGAGACAGATCTTCAAATTAAAAATACACTTTTCTACTTAGGAGAATCTAGCATGGTGACTTTACTGATTTGAACTACATTCTTCTTTTTCCTCTAGAATATATACACTGAAGAGAATTAGAGAATCTAACTCAGCGGTTCTCAACCTGTGGGGCACGACCCCTTTGGGGGTCAAATGACTCTTTCACAGGGGTCACCTAAGACCATCAGAAAACACATATTTCTGATGGTCTTAGGAACCGAGACACAGCTCCTCTATCCAACTCCAGGCAGATCTGCCCACATGCAGATATGCCCACATACAAGTATTAAAAGGTCACACGGCATTAGGAAGGTTGAAAACCACTGATCTAACTGAATTATGAAAATAACAGATTATAAACTGATCCAAAACAAAATATGGAAAGAGTTGGAAAGAAGTAATATATTTTTATTCCATTAGACTTAACTTTGATGCACTCATTGATCTACCCAGAGCATCTACCCAGTCAGAGAGGCGTTATGAGCTATACTAACGAAAATAGTCCATGTTTTACAAGTATTATCTCTTTTTCTCTGCCTTTCCAAGTTTTTTTTTAAGTGGATAAACCAGAAGGGAGGGGTTCAGGGCTCATATATCACCCAGTGGGAAAGCAAAGGTTGTATTGGAGGTGTAGTTTCAGGTTCTCAGACTCAGCTGATTCAATTGTCCATGTCACAGGAGGTTCAACAGGTCCCTTTATTCTGGTATTGTGAGTCCAGCTTCTCTCCTGCATCCAGATGGCTATATCAGAGGTTAGCAGGACTGAAAAAGGGCCTCCCCTAAATGAGCTTTCCCTCCTTCCAAGCCCTGATCAGGACCCAATCTCCTAGCTGGTACCTGTGGAGGTGGTACTCCAACCAAGGGTGGAGTCTGAGCAATTAGTCCTTTAGTCTGTAAAGCATGGAGATGTTTTCCCAAAAAGGCTACATAATTTCTAAGGAATTTTATCCCTTTTGATCAAATAGGGGGTCCCAATCTCCTTTATCTCTCTTAAGGGTGTTCCTATGTCCCTCCAGGGTTAGTTCTAATCCTGACAAAGACTACCTAGTCCATGGTAGCTGGTATGGAATTGTCAGTATAGTGAGCTGTATCTTTATTTCCTGATTCATCCTTTTCATCTTGCCAGAAGAGGAACAGTGCCAAGGAGTATGGAGCTCCCAGGTAATTTCTAAGATCTGGGCCTGAGATTTAAGGACCTTGGCAGTGAAATGGATCCCCTGGTCCGAGTCTTTCCCTCTCCACCATTGCATATCTAGGAATGAGTTGCTCAAGTAGGATTTGGCTAACTGCCTGCGCAGCTGCCCTCGGCACGGGAAATGCCTCCACTCAAGAGGTTAGGTGATTGACTATGACCAGCTTTTAGGCAGCCTACTGGAGGCAGTTCCATACTCTGGAATGGACTAATTTCTGGGGCCTTCCCCCAGCTGGAGCCTGGCACTGGGTGAACTTATTCGTCCTTTGACAAACAAGGCAGCTATCCACCAACAGCCTCACTAAGGTATATAGGCCTAGAGACATGCGTTGGACATCCCAGTGATTATCTCCCTCATACTTGCTTTGGTCAAGACCTCTTGATCATCAGGGAAAAACCAGTGTCTGAATTTATCCTCTTGTGCCCCAAGAATTCAGGCTGTTTCTCTTCCAAAGAAAAGGAGAGGGAGGGGAGACTGGGAGGAAACGAATGGATCAGTCTTCCTTCCCTCATCCTCCCTCTCTGGTCCTCTTAGCCTCCTCATCAGCAAGGTGGTTTCCTCTGGCCACAAAGGATTATCCTGGCTGCTTATTAAGGTAGTATGGGCCAGTTCCTTTCATCTGCTATTAATCAAGAACTTCACCTAAATTCCAAAGTTGTACTTTAGAAAAAGAAAAACAAAACCTATTACTAGAGATTAATTTTATTGACTTTAAAGTCCAGTTTGCAGACTGGGCCTAAGTAAAACTTCTTAGAGGCCCTTATTCTGACTGCTGCCCATCCCTGGGGTTGATGACTTTTGCCTACACAGATTGTTTCCAGGGGTACCTAACCCCTCTTTTTCCATACACATGAATAATTTTAGGTCTTAGCATTAACCCAGTTTCATCAAATCACTCTAATAATAGTTAACTTATCTAAGGAGCAGGGCACCCTCTACTCATAGTCCCCTTCTCCCTGCTTTCTTTCTGCAGGGCCTTTGCTGTGTTAAATTATCCTTCATGACTTGTTGATAAACCATTTCTCTCCCACCAAGCAATAACCAAAGGCCTTGCTCAATTTCAATATTCTAAAACTTAGTAAAATCTTTCTTTTTCCCTTTGAGCAAAAATAAACAAATAAATAAACCTTTAAAATTGGACAGAATTCCTAGATCACAAAATTATAAGTCTTAGAGATATGGCAACAATATAACTTTTGTTGTTATGTTACTTAACAACAACATAACATGATGACTTATAAATTAATTGATCTTACCTAACTCCTGGCATCCAAAAACCACTTCAAAGTTAGAGATGATAATGTTGTATCCAAGACATGCTAGTTATTATATTAAACATTTTACAATCATACCATTTTAATCCCATAACAATTATTTTTCTTTTACAAATTTAAAAAAAAAAACCAAACAGGTTAAACAGAGATAAAATACATTTCTGCAACTGAAACAGATAAGTGCAGAGTTTACCTGGAGCAGAGGCTGGCTTCCCCATAATTTTCTACAAGGTGCCCAGAGGCACAGGCAGTTAGATGGGGCTACTGCCAGTCTGGGAGCACAATCCCCACAATTCTCCTGCATTCTCCTTTCCCATCTGATCTGAGATGAGAAGGGTTAACAAAACTTTTGATTGTTTAAAGACAGATCCCCATGCTGCTGGGGAGATCTCTCTTAACTGGGTGAGTGTTTTAATGCTACAATTTCTCCAGCAATCCCAACAATCAATTTCAAACTTCTTAATGAATAATTCTCAGAATCCACTAAGATGTTTTGCTATATCTAACTTTCATCATAATTTCAGGGTGTCCAGACCAGAAACTACAAAAAGTTTAACAGATTTTTTTAAACAATTTTAGGTTTTAGCATTAAAACAGTATCTTATTAAGTTTCATAGCAAAACAATCTCAATTTCAGTTGAGATTCAGTTAAACCTCCACCCCTTTTAAACAAAGACAAACTTTGAGACTTAAGATTTCCCAAATTAAAATATTTTGAAATATTACAACACACAGTGTCCCACTCCTCCTCTGACACTATAGTTCTTAATTTAATACAACTGTTTACCAGTAACACAATTATTATGTTCTTATATTTATACTTTGAATACAAAAACCAATTAATTAACATTCTGGTGACCTTAATTTAGTCATTTCCAAATTGCTTACAATTATATTAATCCCATAAAATCCCTAGACCATCCCCTTACCAAACAGTAAACTAGGGTAAATAATTTTTTCTGGGCCATACCATAAATCAATTTCTTAATGTCAAATTAACAATATATACTTTTTTGATCATATAACCATACATTTCTGAGTTCTAATACCCTTGGCCCCCAAAAAGGAAATATCCACAAATTTATTTATATTTTCAATTCCCCATTCCTTAAAATTAAAATTTCCTTAAATATAAATTCCCAAAACATTATATATTTCACATACAGCCCAATTTACATAACTATAAAATTGTTTTCTACAACAGAGCTCATAATTTTAGCAAATTACATAATTTATATATAAATGTACAATGTCCCAAACATTATGTATTTAAAAACTTGCTTCCATCCCATTAACAATTTTAGGTGAATGCATTTCCAAATGACTTTACGCAGGAAATAAATTTTAACTCTAAACTGATGAGCTACAGGCTCTGGGAACCCCCCTAAACTCTGATTGAATCCTTGTACTTGAAGAGGCACTTGCCTGAGGCCATATGCCTCACCTCCTAGCTTGGCCCAAACCTCTGCCACTGCCTAGCCCTCCACAGTTTCATCTCCAGGTGGAGGAATGTAGGGCAAGAAGCAGGTCCTAGGGGTGTTCTTTGCCCCCAAGTCAGCCTCCAAAAGCTTCTTCAGCTTTTTTTTTTCTTACTATTTCCAACACAAACATGAAACATTCCAGACACACAGAGACAAACCAGACATAGAACATTACAGAGTGCACCCAGAAGGTAAGTCTAATTCAGACCAGTCACAAAGTCAGAATCCTTTCCAAATTTTTCTTCCTTTCATCTTTTCTCTTATACTCATATTTAATTTGGTTAGGGATCATTGCTGACTCCCCCGGGATCAGAAGACCCAACTAATTATGGAGGGAACACCTCCCTTGTTCAGTCACCCATAAAGCCTACCAGATGGCATCTTTATCTCAGTCAGCCAAACCCATACTTCTAGCTGAGAGCCATTGCTGGTCCCTCCAGGTTGAAGAAAAACCTAACAAATTAAGACTCAAGGCCATGAGGTGTCTTACCTACAGGCTCCAAGCACATATGTTTGCATGATTGTCCTTTCCACGAGCCGGCTGGAGTTTCCTGGTTCCTCTCTGTGTGTTCCTGTTCCTCCCAAAAGTTCCTCTCTCCAGGACTTTACCCACATGGAGCTGGAAGATAAGTCTTCCTGGCTCCAGGCCCAGAGCTCTATTCACTGAGCCACTTAGTTGCCCCATGCCCATTTTAAATTTAAGGAAACTGAGGCAGACAATGGTTACGTGACTTGCCCAGAATTACACAGCTATTAAATGTCTGAGGCTGAATTTGAAATCAGCTTTTCCTAACCTTGAGGCCCAGCACTACTCTATCCGCTACACCATCTACTCAAATAGAATGAAAACTAAGAAATGGAAATTGGATTTAGCCATTTACCTTGGAGAGAGCAAATGCAGTGGAGTCAGAAGCTAATTTGCAGGGGTTGAAGTAAGTAGGAAGTAAGGAAGTGAGACCCAAGTATATAGATTACTTTTCCAGGAATTTGGCTTCCAAAAGGAGAAAAAATAGAAGACAACGGTTTGGGGATGTGCCGGGGTCAAGTAAAAGTTTTTGTTTTTTTTTTAAGAATCAGGGAGGGGGCAGCTAGATGGCACAGTGAATAGAGCATGGGTCCTGGAGTCAGGAGGACTTGAGTTCAAATCCACCGTCAGACACTTAACACGTATTAGCTGTGTGACCTTGGGCAAGTCACTTAACCCCAAATACCCTCCAAAAAGCAACCCCCCCAAAAGAAAAAAAAGAATCAGGGAGACCTGGGGCAGCTAGGTGGCTCAGTGAATAAAGCACCAGCCCTTGAGTCAGGAGGATCTGAGTTCAAATCCAGCCTCAGACACTTAACACTTACTAGCTATGTGACCTTGGGCAAGTCACTTAACCCCAATTGCCCTGCCTTCCTCCCTCCAAAAAGCAAAAAATAAAAAAAGAATCAGGGAGACTTGGACCTTTGTATAAGCATCAGGTAAGGAGACAGGAGATAAAGAGACAATGAAGATGGGAATAAGTTATAAGCAGAATTGGTTACCTTGTGGGAAAACAGAAGGTGAGATGGTGAGGTAAAAATTCCCAATTGTGGGCAGCCTGACACCTTTTTGCCTCCGCACACATCGGCCATCCCTTCATTGTTATTTAGAAAGAATACACTGGGGAAAATAAACTACTTGAGATTCCATCCCCAACTTAAGAATTAGCTCCTCACATTGTATTAATGAAGTGGGTGGGATAATGTTTTCCAGTCTTCTGGACAAAATTTACTATCTGATTCTGAGTGAAGTGAGCAGAACCAGACACATTGCACCCAGTAGCAGCAACATTGTTCAAACATCAACTATGACAGACTTGGCTCTTCTCAGCAATACAATGATCCAAGACAATTCCAAAAGATTCATCATGGAAAATGCCGTCCACATCTAGGGAAAGAACTATGGGGTCTGAATGCAGATCAAGGCATACTATTTTCACTTTGTCATTTGTTTTCTTTCTTTCTCATGTTTTTTTCTCTTTTGTTCTAATTCTTCTTTCACAATATGACTAATACGAATTAGAGTGATTGTACATGTATAACCTAGACCAGATTACTTGCTGTCTTGGGTAGGGGAAGTAAGAGACAAAAAAATGGGAACTCAGAATTTTATAAAAATGAATGTTGAAAACTATCTTTACATGTAATTGCAAAAAATACTATTAAATGTTTAAACATTTTATTTTCTGAAATCAAATGGAGGGAGTTAAAATTCCAGCTTTATGTTTTAGGTTTCCAGGTTAATTCCTCACAGACATTTAATGATTACCAAATCTATACCCAAGTGAAAATGCTTATGAGTTCAGAAGTTCTCAGTATCCAATTCTCCTTGTCCAATAAATGTAAGAATGAAAAGAATGGGCAAATTCTTGCTTTTATTGCATTTCCACACTATAAGTTTTCAAAATTAACCTTTTTTAAATTCTGGGTCAAGAGAATCCCAATAGGTATCTGAACTAACTAAAATGTATATAACCAGACTTTCAGAATTCTTTTTAAACCATCCTAGTTCAGGCCCTCATCATCTCCTTTCTGAACTGCAATAGCCTCCTAATGGATTTCCCTGCATGCAACCTCTCCCCTCTCCAATTCATCCTTCACACAGCTACAGAATTGATATCCCTAAAGCACAATTCTGACTACTTCTCTCCTCAAGAAACTTTAGGGGCTTCCCATAGTCTCTAGGATAAAATGTCATCCTCTATAATCTGGCTACTACCTATGCTTCCAACTTCATCTCTTACATAAATCCTATATTCCAATCAAGCTGAATTACTAGAGTTCCCTAAATTTAACGCTATATTTCTTACATCCACATTTGCCATTGCCTAACAGGGGTGGGGAACCTGTGGCCTCAAGGCCACATGTGGTCTTCTAGGTGCTCAAGTGCAGCCCTTTGGCTGAAGCCAAACTTCACAGAACAAATCTGCTTAATAAAAAAAAATTATTCTGTTAAGCTTGGACTCAGTCAAAAGAAGACATCCAAGGACATGAAGGCCACATGTGGCCTGGAGGCCAAAGATTCCCCACTCCTGAATCATTCCCTACTGATCTCAACATCTCAGAAAACTTGACTCTCCAAGTATCTTCTCAAATGCCATGTCTTCTCTGAAGTCTTTTCTGTTCCCCCTAGTTAATTCTTCCTCCTTCAGTTTACCTTGCTTCACATTTATTTGTTTATATATTTTATTCTTCCAATAAAAAGTAAGTTCTTTGAGAGCAGGCATTGTTTCATTTTTGTCTTTTTACCACTGGCACCTAGTCAGTCTTGTGCCCTGCACATAAAAGGCATTTACTATATGTTTATTCAATTGAAATGAATGTATTAGCCCCATAACAAATTGAGGACATTCTCCTGAAGATGATAGTCAGTGAAGTAAACAGGAATGCATCCCATGGATATTTATGATAAAGAATAGAATGAAGCCAGAGGACAGAAGGCAGAAATTTAGCTTGTTTGGAGTCACTGCTCTGTGGTTGGTGGTGTGATTTGGAGAGAGAATTATTGACAAGAAGCAGTGACTAACTGGTCATCCCTGTGCAATTTGAGAGTGAGTTTTGTAAATCTGAGTGTGAACCTAGGACAGGAATCTACCAGACCCAAAGGAGGAAAAAGCAGATTCTGTGTACAAAGGAAGTAAATGTTTCATGAAATGTGGATCCATGGGAAATAAGGATTCTGAAACAACAAGAAGTAAATGTCCCTTGGTTGTGTGACTGAATGAATAGTTTGTACAGCTCTGGGTCCTCGTACAATATAAAAAACAAGCAGTGTTGTGAATAAGATACCAATCTTAGAGGTAAGAATATCTGGTCTGAATCCTGCTTCAGGTACTTACAGCTGTGCAACCCTGACAAGTCATAAAGCCTCTCTGTGACTCAATTTCCTCGTCTATAAAATGAAAGCTGTAGATTTGAGAGCATCTAACATCCCTTACAGGCCTAAATTTGTTATTCAGTAAGTATTTTACCACTAGTAATCTCTACAGAGAGGAAAGAGCATCCAGAAGGGCATAATTTGACCCAGATTTAAAGCATGAGTGGGGGGCGGTGCATTAAGGGTTGCAGGTAGTTGGGTGAGAAGTGTAGAGGTAAGAAGAAAAGTAGGGAGCAGGGAACAGGTCTGTGTCAACAAAAGAAAATCATTAGCTTCTAAAAATAAGTCCTTCATCTTGAATGGTGAATGTAAGTGGGGCAGAATTCTATAGGTTCCTATATCTGCTGCCCTTATGGATAGACATGAGGAAACAGGATTTTAAAATGAAGTCCATGCTGAAGAAAGTACCATGTGTGCTTTTTTGAATGTCAATGGCTTGATTTTTGGTAGCTAAAGGATTTTGGGAAATCCTTCTTCCAATTAACTCCCTTTATGTAAATGATACAAAGAAATCCATGAAGATGTTCACTTGTATCAATGTCACTTTTCCCAGATGATGTATTCCTAAGGAATTGAAAGTTGACTGGAATTCCCCAAACCCTTTATGGGGAAGTTTGGTTATCAATGACCGCTAAGGAACACCTAACTTTTTTTTCTCAAATGTTCCTGTGAGGCTAAAAATTCAGAAGATGGCAATGAACTTAGAAGGAGATTATCTCTTCAGTTGGTAAATCCAAGCCTGCCACTCATTTTATGTCCAACTAATCTAATGTGTAATAAGTTATTATCCACAAAGAGCAAAAGAAATCCTTTGGAGAACATTCGGCATATTTAAATCTATTTTTTATGCCTGGAGAAATTCTGGCTGCAAATTTTTCCCTCATCCCAGTACAATCTGCCAAGTCAGAAAACATGTGACCGCCTAGAATATCTAGAATATCTTTGAAAAGGAAAGAGGGACAGGAAACTATTGTTTCCCAAAGAAGAAGAAAAAGAAGGTTAATTCAGTTCAACAACTAAATTTTTATTTATTATGTACTAGTCACTGGTGATAAATTTACAAAAATTAAATGGTAACGGCCCTCAAGGAATTTATATTCTACTAAGGGGGGGAAAATCTAGACAGAAAGTGAAATACAAAGCAGTTTTGAGTGATGAGACATTAGAAGTAGAACCCAGTTTGTTTTGTGTTATTTTTATTGTATTAAGTGTTGAGGAATGACAAGGTATTTCATAGCAACAAGACAACACAGTAAAATTTTGAGCTACATAGATGTGTCTTTTTCTGATTGGCCATCAATGACAAACTCAGAATTGAGATTATATCACTTGGATTTCCCCTTCTGAAACCCCCCTTAACCACAGCTATGATAAGTAATTCCAGTCATAAAACAAAGGATCTCAGGAGAAGGGATTAGTGTCCACTGGGGGGAGGGGGAGGAAGAGGAAGATGGAAGTTGCTAAAGGAAGTTCCTAAAGGAAGGATGGGAGTTGCTAAGTAGTTTAAATTGATCAAATTTGATCTTCACAGTTAATCAGATTTCTCAGGAAGGTGATGGGTAGGGTTTCAAAGGCAGAGGAATAAGGGGTGGGGAACCTGCCACAAGTGGCCTTCTAGGTCCTTGGGGGCCAGTCTTCTGACTGAGTCAGAAGTTTTACAGAACAAGTCCTTTTATTAAGGGGATTTGTTCTGTGAAGTTTGGATTCAGTGAAAGGGCTGCACTTGAGGACCTTGAGGGCCACAAGTGGCCTTGAGGCCTCAGGTTCTCCACCCCTGGTGGAGATAATTACCACACAAAAGCTTGACCTTTAGGCGTGTGTCTCCAGGACATGGATGGCAGGTAAAGTTTACTAAAAGGAACAGTGAAAGGGAATATTAGATCTAGCTTAAGTCTTAGCAAAACAGAATTAAAATCAATTTTACAAAAACTTACCTACAACATTATAAACATAATATCATACTTTACTCCCTTCTCTCCAGACTTCCCTTCCATAGCCTTGCCCACCTTTCTTTTAACACTAAAAAAAACTTCCATGAAAGTGGGTCCCCATGCTTCACTCTATACAGACTTGTTTTTTCTATAGCTTCACTCACTGCTGGCACCTGTTCTTTCTTTTTTTCTTTTCTCTTCTTTTCCTTTATTTTTCTCTTTCCTTTCCTTCCTCCCTTTCTATTTCTTTCTTTCTTTCCTTTAAGACTAGGTCTCCATATCTCACTCAAGCAGCAAGAGCAACAGCCACTCAAGGATCTAATCCAACCACTGATCAGCTTGGGAACTTTGACCTGCTCTGTTTCCACCATGGGCCAGTTTGCCCCTCCTTAGATAGCATAGGAACTTCTCCCCTCACCCCACCCTGCAGGCAGTTAGATGAAACAGTGGATAGAATTCTGGGCCTAGAATCAGGAAGACATGCATTAGAATCCAGCATCAATGGGTTAAAATTCCACTACAACTTTTGAGACACCTTGCACACACACACACACACACACACACACACACACACACACACACACACACACACATACACACATTATATATGTAAATTTCATCTAATATACACACACATATATATACATATGTATATATGTGTGTGTACATATATATACATATATATGTATATATATATATGTACACACACACATATATACAGACTCATATGTTAGTATCAAAGGAGCTATCTTCTCTCTCAATACCAGTCACTTTTTGTCACTGGCAAACCACCAATCACTGAAACATTAGAAGGCCCCCAAAGAACAAGGTTCAGGGATAACAACCCCAATTCAATAGTCTATAGACAACTCTGTTGACCTGTTTCTTCCCCTGGGTTTCCCCAAGCCATTTGGCCAATGGTGTCTTAAAGTTATGTTAGTCACTACCATTCTATGTACCTTGGATCAGAAGCCATGAGATCGGGGTCCTCAGTACTGCCTCTGCCACTGACTAAGCAATCAGTAAACATTTCAAAACACCTACTATGTGCCAGAATCTGTGCTAAGCACTGGATACAAAGACAAAAAGGAAAACCCCTCTTCTCAAAGGGCTTACATGCTACTAAAGGAATTCAGTGTACACACAGATGAGAAAATGAAGAACATAAACAAGATAAATATACACTTTTAGAGGAAGATTGGGGTTAACAATTGAGTAGGTCAGAAAAGGCCTCATAAAGGAGGTAGCATCTGAATGGAACCTTGAAAGGAGTCACGGTGTTTTTAAGCAGCGAGAGTGAGGAGTGAAAGCATTACAGAGACAAATCCAAGGGCCCAAGATGGAATGTTGTGTATAGAAAAAGCTAGTAGGCCAATTCACAGGAATCATAGAATGATTCAGGGGGAGTAGGGAGTAATCAGGCCAGAATGACAGGCCTAGGTCGGATAATAAAGGGGGACTTATTGGCCAAATAAAAGGAATTTTTATTTTATCCTAAAGATAATGGGGAGCAATGGAAGCTTCTGAGCAAGGGAGTGACAAGGTCAGACCTATGCTTTAGAAATATCATTTTGGTTGCTTTTTGAAAAATGGACTGGAAAGGGGAGAGATTAGATATAGTAAGAATAATTATGAGGCTGTCACAACTAAAATATAAAATCCATACTAACTTAAATATATAAATTCAATTTCATTCAATTAAAAAATGTTTATCAATTTCAAAAGATCTTTAAGGTGCATCATTTTATTTAGCGATTAAACTCATTGAGTATTTATTAAATAACCTGTTTTGTACAAGGTGCTGTGCTAGGCGTTATGGATATAAATGCAAATGTAAAAAAAACCAGTACTTGCCCTCAACTAGCTTACATTCTACTGGAGGCAAAGCACTAGCAACTAGCAAAATCAGGAAAGATTTTCTGTAAAGGAGGGGACAGATGAACGGAAACTTGAAGGAAGATGGGAATTCTCTAAGGCTGACATGGGAATGGGGTACAGAACAGGCAGATGTTGGAGATATTGTGGGTTCTATACAGATCCCTATAATAAAGTAAATATCACAATAAAGTGAATCAATTTTTTTTATTTCCCAGTGTTCATAAAAGTTATGTTTATACTATTATGTAGTCTATTAAGTATGCAATAATATAATTTCTAAAAAACAAAGTACATGCCTTAATTTAAAATTACTTTATTGCTAAAAAAATATGCTAACCATCATCTGAAACTTCAGCAAGCTGTGATCTTTTTGCTGGTAGAGAGTCTCACCTTGATGTTGATGGCTGATTTCTAATCAAATAGTGGTTGCTGAAGCTTGGGGTGGCTGTGGCAACTTATTAGATAGAATAAGACAGCAACGAAGTTTGCCTTAGAAATTTACTCTTCCCTTGACTTAAACACTTAGAGGCTATTGTAGGGCTTTTAGTTGGCCTAATTTCAATATTGTGTCTGAAGAAAAAAGGGAGGCCAGAGGAAACAGAGACAGATTGTTGGTGGAGCAGTCAGAACGCATACAACATTTAACAGTTAAGTTTGCTGCCTTATGTGGGTGTGGTTTGTGGTGCCCCAAAACAATTACAATAACATCAAAGATCACTGATCACAGGTCACCATAATGTATATGGTAATGATGAAAAAATTTGAAATATTAGGAAAAGTACCAAAATGTGACACAGAGACACAATGTGAGCACATGGGGCTGGAAAAAATGGCACCAATAGCCTTGCTCCACAGAGGGTGACCACAAACCTTCAATTTGTAAAAACACATCAGTAAAGAGAGATAAAGCAAAGCTCAATAAAACAAGGTATGTCTTTACAGGCTTATGTAAAAGAAGTATGGGGTACAGCTTCAAGGAATAATAGCAAATAGGCTAGTTTGTCTATCAGGTAGAAAGTGTGAAGAGAAACAATGTGAAAGAAGCTTAGAAAGGTAGGCTGGGGACAGATTGTGAAAGACTTTTAAACCCTTTTTCTACAATGGATGTTTTGGCAAGACATCCACTTTCCTAACTGGGGAAAAATCGTTTCTCACTCTCAATATTGATATTCAACATAATTCATTGATAATTGTATTTCCATGCAATGTTGATCTTAGCGTTAGCTCTCTTTCTGACTGAAGTAATCTCTTCTCTACTTGTCTAGTATTTGTAAAGCTACCAGGTGCCCTTTTCCTTAAGATACAAATATTTAGGTTGCTTAAACCTTTTTCATAAATCAGTCATTTTGCCTTTTAGAAGTCATTCCATACAATCCTTTCTTAATGCCCTCATCTTTATATTGTCCTTCTATGCTTATGACAATAGTAACTATCACCTTAGCATAAATATGCTTTGTCCAGTTTCCATGTCCATATATTGTGTGTTTTCTAATGTTTTTTAAAGGAGAAATAAAACAGTCAGTCTTTCTTCTTTGAGTATAAATTATTGAAGATCAGAGAATTGGAGTTAGGGTTAGGGCTGAAATAGGCCCTAAATCACTTAATAAAACACATTGTAAAATTGAGCCCTAAAAATGTGAGGTGACAACCAAGGTCAAACAGACAGTAAGCAGCAAAGCCCAGATTCAAACCACATCTCCTGATTCCAAATCCCCATGTTTACTCCAGCATACCACATTTTCACTTATGCTCAATGAAGCGCAAGCTATCTGTGTGCTCATCACGACACTGCATCCTAAATATTTGTTGATTTCATTTGATTACAGAAATACAAGATATGTAAATAACCCTAATACCATAAATAATATCTAAATAATCATATAAAGGAAATTGGTTATAACTATTATTAATAATAATAGAATTTTACTCTCAAAATACTTTATTTGTAAATAGCTTAGTAAATTACAAGCCCATGAATTCCTCTATAGGCAATAAGTTGTTAAGGAGTTATAACTTAGAGTGAAGTTAGGATAATAATATCAAAGGAATACTGGATTTGAAGTGAAAAGACCTGGGATCAGAGTGGAAAAGCGAAAGGCAGAGGTTTTGCACCCGCCTCGGCGTTGCAGCTCCCCGCCCGTGGCCTGCAGGCAGCAGGGGGACTGAGCGATTCTTCTCAGGCCAGAGCTTTCACGTTAAGCGGCCTGGATGGATCGCCATCTTGGGCCTCGGTCTTGGAGTCCTCGCTATCCAGTCAGCTGGAAGTATATAGGAAGAGTTCCCAGCCTCTTCCTAAGAGCTATGGCAGCTGGGAGGACCCCAGCGATTTGGGACAGAGCTTTC
>CM053582.1:324481573-324507439 GCA_028627135.1 Pseudochirops cupreus | reverse complement strand
AAAAAAAAAAGAAAATGATTATTTAAATAACTTAATCTCAGAAAAATAAAATCTGAAATTTATAAATGATCTAAGGGAAAAAAATCCAGGAACAGATGGATTTACAAGTGGATTCTATCTAACACTCAAAGAACAATGAATTCCAATATTACATTTTTAAAAGTGTGTTTGTTAATGAAGCATTTGGTTGTTTTTTTTTTAATAAATACACCAAACAGGAGGTTCAATGGGAAGCAGACAAACAGGACAGCTTTTGGAACAAAAATGTTAAATTTAATACATACTGTGAAGAAAAAAAAAACAAGCTATACCAGTGAGATTCACAATTTCATATACAATGATTTTTTTTTCTGATCTTCTTTCTATATGGAAAGGTTCCTGTTTGTTGCTATTTGTCAAACTCAGTATAACATTTTTAATTATTAAAAAAAAAGATGAGCCTTTATTTCAGAGGACATTTCCGAGTAATGAAAAGAAATTTGCAAATGTCCATTTGTTTTCCTGTCCCTCTTCAATTTTGGGGCCAACTCACTGTCCATTTGTAGCATTTGCCAAAGACACACATGCTGACAGGTATGTTCTATATGTTGTCCATCCAGACAAATATAATCTGGTCAACAGTCATGCTTCATCCACTTGGTTTTTCCTAAATGGATGATAAGGCCAAACTCTTCTGAATCATTATGGATGATCATTTGGTAGGCTAGAGCATCTGGAGTACCAACCATCGACAGGACTTTCACTCAAATGTCTGCACTGGACCTCCTCCATGATAGTAGTGACCTCTTTTGACAAGTATACATCTGCTTATTTTGTTCTTTGATGTTAAAAATCAGAGATCAGCAATCAAGATTATTTATGTTGTTTTACCTTTCAAGGCATCTTGTAACTGTTTTTTACCAAGGTATGAGAGGACCTTGTTGTAGGATAGTCTTCATGGTGGTGTTTTGTTCTATTGAATGAAATGATCTTTTTGATAATCAGTAAAAAATAAGCACCAGTAGCATCTAGTATTCTCTGCATTTCTCAGTCATTTAATTGGGTAAGAGTAAATATATGGGGGTGGCTAGGTGGCACAGTGAATAGAGCACCAACCTTGGAGTCAGGGGGATCTGAGTTCAAATCCAGCCTCAGACACTTAACACTGACTAGCTGTGTGACCTTGGGCAAGTCACTTAACCTCAATTGCCCTCCAAAAAAAAAAAGAGTAACTATATGGACTATAATCTTGAACTACCACTCACAAAAGGTCTACTTCTTCCTTTCTAATACTCTCACTAAAGGAGAGTGTAGCTTACTCAAAGGAAAACACAAAATTATAGTTATTGATGAGCACCCTCAAAATTATATTGATTATGGAATGGGTATCCTCTGTATTTACTTAGGCTAATCCATTTGTTTTTATCATTTTTATTTTCTTCAGTGTGATTCCTACTTCTTTCATGAAAATATCTAGGACTATAATGTTGGAGTCCACAAGTGATGGATCCCTTGTCTTGAATGGTGCCAAAAATCTTCTAGGAAAATCTTTTCAGATCTTTTCTTTCTTTTGTCTGCTTGTTGTCCTTCCAGTTTCATCCTTGAATGCCCTTGGAATTGCTTCAATTAGTTGGATCTCTTAACAAATTTTCTTTAACTTGTTTCTACCCACCACTGCTTTTCCCTGTTTTATTAAGTGACACTTCATAATCTCCCTTAATAAATGCTTATGTTGACTGACTGACTAATTAGTCTTCTCAATAAGATTTTAGAAATGAGTTTATATTCTAAACCAGCCTTGCCCTTGGCTGCAACCTCTCTCTGTTTGACCAGTATGTGAAGAATTTGCTGATTGAGGTAGTTCTTAGACACCTTTGTTCTCCTCATTATAACAATTGATTTCCATCCATTAAATTTCTGTGGGGAGTTGTTATAATCAGTGTTGATGTCCTCTCTTCCATCTGTTTCCCATTTTTCAGCATCAATAACTTGCTTAAACTGGTCAGGTTGAATTGTTTTAATTGCATGCCACATCTTTTCACTACTTTTATTTTTTCATCTAAGTGTATATTAATTTCTATCGTTGTTCTAATTGTTCAGTCGTCTGACTCAGGAATGACTCCTACATCAGTTACAAGACATTTCCTGTCTATTTAAATATAATCAATTCTATTTCTTGTGATGTTGTTATTCAACATTTGAGATGTCTGGCACCTTCTAATTATTCTCTGAAAGAAAATATTCATAATATATAAAAATGAGATGTCTACAATTTACAAAGTTTTGGTCCTTCTCATTTCTTACTCCTGAACAATATATTTCAACATATTTTTTCACCATTCTCAACTATGTCTATCTTTACACCAAAGTATATGTTGATTGAATCTGGTGGGTCTTACCAGGCTCTTCATAGAATTTATCTATGTCTTCATTAAAAGATGTTGAGAAAAAAGTTGCAATTATTATCATGCTCATTTTTTTTTGCAAATACTTATGATAAGCACAGCAATACAAGATGACCTAATGTTCCATAAAGTTCTGCTTCTTGTTACTTCTGGATGCATCATAAAATCAACTTCTACAACTTTCAATTCTAAATCTGTGATCCTTCTATGAATTCCTTTATTTATTTCCCTGATTGAACTTGCAAGACATCCTTCCAGTTAGCTTCAATTTCTTTTTATACTCTGGTTTAATTTAAAACAATAACATCAAAATTGACATATTTGGTGCCTTTAACATTATATCTATTTGCTGATGACTAAACACTGGCTTGTACAGAGTAATTTTATAGACATCCCAAAACTGTCTTATTCTTTGCAAACTTTGCCCCTGTTTCTATCATTTTGCTATAATATCAGTAGAAATAGAAGCAAGTCACATAGAACTGAGGGCTCTTTTGTACTTTCCTTTGTTTCATGAGTTGCCTAGTAGGGTTGCCTAGTAGTGATTAACTACTCTATATTTAGCTGGGTTGTTCCTCAGAAAGCATACATTCTATTTCTAAGATTATACTCCAAGCCTTTCTAGCACAAGCATATTAGAGCTTGTCAAAAGCATCTTTAGAGCAGTCAAAACGGCAAATGCACTTGTAGTCTGCATTAATAAAATTAAAGCATTCACAATATGATTCCATTGAACTCTGCTTTCAACTACATCTTGTAATTTTAAGAAAGACATTGACAAAGCTGGAGAGCATACAGAGATAGACATTTTCTCCTCAGTTAATGATACCAGTTGCAGCAGGAAGCAGTGCTGCTAAAGCTAATTTAGGGGAAGGTAGAAGACAAAACCTAACTTCTGAGTGCAATACTCCAAGTGTAGCAAACTGTCCCAAACTTATTAAGAACTTACTCGTTCCTTTTATATTCTGAGTTTTCAGTCTGATCTCAGGATATATTTCTTTGTCTGTCCCTCATATTTTGGTATCACAAGTTTCTGATCCAAACTTCATCTGTGGCTGCCAGTCTCTCTTTTTGGCTACTTCTATCTTTAGGAAAGTTAGATGACTCAGTGAATAGAGTGCTGGGCCTGAAGTGAAGAAGGTGTAAGTTCAAATCCAGCCTCAGACACTTATTAGCTGTGTGACCCCGGGCAAGTCACTTAACCTTGTTCACCTCAGTTTCCTCATCTATACAGTGAACTAGGGAAGGAAATGGCAAACTACTCAAGTCTCTTTCCCAAGAAAATCCCAAAAAGGAGTCATGAAGGGTGATGGAAACTGTGTTAGGTCAAATCAACAAGTATTTATTAAGTACCTTATGTGCCATGCACCAAGATAAGCACTAGGGATACAAAGAAATGCCTAAGACAATCCTTGTTCTCAAGAAGTTTACAGTCTAATGTGGGAGACGACATGCAAATAACTGTACAAATAAGATATATATGGGATAAATTGTCAATAATCAAAAGTAGGAAGAAAGTAACATTAAGGGGGTCAGAAAAAGGCTTCTTGTAAAGGGCATCAATCATAGATGGTCTTCTTAAGGAATTCAAGCAGAAAAGAGAATAGAGATATGGGATAATAAGTAATAGAATCAATAAATCAAGGGATGATTGAGGGACTTGGGGGGAGGGTTTTGGTTTTAATTTTTTGAACTTTTTTTCTATTTAGTTTCTTTTCAGAAGGGGGAAGGCATGGGCATGTTTGTAGACAGCAGGAAAGTAGCATATAGATCTTGGAGAGATTGAAGACAGAGTATGGGACAGACTGAAGCAACAATCTACTGGAAAAGATGGGATGGAATGTGATCATTTGTGCATAAAAAGGTGTCCAACGGCAAGAAGAGCCACCTCTTTGTGTGAGACAGTAGTAAAGAGGATAGAGCCAGAAGGCATGTGAGGGATGTGAGATGAGGAGGGAAAAGGGAGTGCTCAGTGAATGGCCTCAATTTTTCAGTGAAATATGAAATAAGGTTTTCAGGCGAAAAGGTAGAAGGAGGAGAATTCATGTTTGGGAAAGAATGAAAAGGTTTGGAAGAGCCACTATGCTGAATGGAATGGTGAGTTGATTAGGAAAGTGCAAAATGTTTACCCTGCTGCAGGGGGAGTCCAGTTGAGATTATATAACATAAATTTGTAATGGGCCCAATTAGCATGGTTTTAAGATTTTATTGAGTTCTGTTTAGCATCATCTAAGTGGGAATAAAGGCCAAAACTTGATAAAGCAAAATTGGCAATAAGGAATACAAGTAAGGGATTCAAGGGAAAAGGACAAAATAAAGTTGAACTCGTTCACCAAGGGATCAAGATGAGAAAGAGAAAATAATATAACCTGAGAAAGAACTGAGGAGTAGAGGAATTGAAAGTCAAAGTAAAAATGAAGAACAGAGAGAGGATTCTGGGAAGATGGAGAAGTAGGTCAGAAAACTTTTGGCTCTCCTAATTTCACACACACACACACACACACACACACACACACACACACACACACACACACACACACAATGTGTAAGGAGCACGTAAGGGAGCAGTGTGAGGGTACTAGTCAGGGCAAAGCAGGTGTTCTAAAACAACTTGGAAAGACCTGACCCACACCTGTGGAGGTTCTTCCTAAGTGAAATGCAAACACCTCTAGGCCAACTCTGTGGAATCAATAACAACAAGCCCTGCAGATAGCTGGGGTTGGAAGGCAGCCTCAGCCTTAAATACTTTCATCTCCCAGGCAGTGTTGGGCTACGATGGCTGAGTTGGAGACGGTGGAAGCACTGTTGAAGGAAGCCAAGCACAGATGTGCTAACCAGACAGCTGCTGAGGAGAAGGAGCTAGCACATGCCTGGTGAGTGCAATAGCCAAAGGGCAGGGATCCTGCTGTCTGTGGGCACTTGCAGGAGAACAGAATCCTTGATTTCAGTTCCAGGGCAGGGAAGACAGCTATAGTTTGTGGCCACCTGAGAGGACCAGAGGGAGCAAGACCATTTGCTGGACAGCATGGTTGGGAGTCCTAACTAACCATGACTTAAGAGTGGAAAGGAGAGTTCAAGGATGAGTCCCAGGACAGTCCTCAGAAAATAACTTTAAAAAGGACATGGGGCATCTTTCCCTTTACCTCTGGAATAGATCTTAATTATACTAATAGCTGATAAAAATAAAACAATCCAAAAAGGATAAAAATAAGTAAGCAAAGGAGAAAGAACCCAACGATGGATAGCTACTATGGGGATAAAGAAGATCTGGGTTCATGTTCAGAGGATGATAATGAAGCTTTAAAAAAAAATCACTCATTTTTCAGTAAGAAACATCAAATGGTCCCAAGTACAAAAAGAGTTCTTGGAAAAATTTAAAAGGACTTTAAAAATCAAATAAGAGAGAATAAGGAAAAATTGCAGAAAAAAATAAGAGCAATCCAAGAAAATCATGAAAAGAAAGTCAACCAACTTAAAATAGAGAATCAAAAACTTAGGGAAGAAAATAATTCCTTGAAAACTAGAATTGGACAAAGGGAAGCTAATGATGTTCTAAGACACCAAAAGATAATAAAACAAAATAAAAAAGAATGAAAAAAAGAATAGAAAAGAATGTGAAATATCTCGTCAGGAAAGCAGATCAAGGAGAAATACTATAAGAATAATCAGACTACCTGAAAATTACAATTAAAAAAAGAATCATGATAGAATATTACAAGAAATTATTGAGGAAAATTGCCCTGAAATTCTAGAACAAGAAGGCAAAGCAGAAATAGAAAAAAATCTACCAATCACCACATGAGATACCAGGAGCAAAACTTACAGGAATATCATAGTCAAGTTTCAAAGCTCCCAGGTTAAAGGGAAATTATTGGAAGCAGCAAGGAAAAAAAATTAAATATCATGGAGCTCTAATAAGGATTACACAAAACCTAGCAACTGCTAAGTCGAAGGAATGTCTTGGAATACTATATTTCATAGAGCAAAAGACCTGGGGTTATGACCAAGTGTAACTTACCCAGCAAAGTTAGGTATAATCCTAATTTTTAAAAAATGGACATTTAGTGAACTTAAAAAACTTCCATGTTTTTATGACAAAACAACAAAACATAAAGGAAAACTTGACAATAAGATCTAGGAGAAATATAATGTAAGCATTAAAGACTAATTATAAGAGACTCAATAAGGTCAAATTGTTTATTTCTTGATATGTGAAAATATTAGCAGTAGTCTTATGATTGTCATCATTATTTGGGTAGCTGGAAAAAAAGACTTGGGTTGAACTGGGTATAATGAGGTGATTCTAACAAAATAAAACTGTGTGGGGAGAGATAAAAAAAAACAGTCATCAGCTCATACAAATGATGTATAAAGGGAAAATTCGATACAGAAGAAATTAGTGAGGGAAGAGCAGATAACACTGAAACCTTACTCTCATGGGGAATGGATTAAAGAAGGAATAACACATATCTAGAAGGATATAAAAGTCTTCGAAATTCAGAAAGAAATAAGGGGAAGGGGTTAGGGTTGGGGGAAAGGATAAGAGGGGGATACTTAAAGGGGTGGATAGGTTAAGGAATAAGAGGGTAAAGTAGTAGGTAGAAGTAAAGTAGAGAAGTGCAGAGCAATATGGCAAATAGGGTGAGAGGGATAGTGAGGAAAAATGGGAAGGAGGAAAATACACAACAAATGAGTATAGAATGTGAATGGGATGAATTCACCTGTAAAATGGAAATGGACAGCAGATTAAAAATTGGAATTCAACAATACGTTGCTTTCGGGAAATGCTATAAAAATGACAGGTACACACAAAAATAAAATAAAGGGCAGGAATAGAATTTTAGTATGTAAAAAAAAAGCAGGGATAGTAATTATGATCTCATACAAAGTTAAATCTAAAATAGATTAATCAAAAGAGAAAACTAGGGAAACTATACTATGTAACAGCAATATTATTCATTATTGTTTTAGACCATTTAAAATAACTAAACAGTATAAAATATCTGAGAACATGCTTGCCAACACAGACACAGGAATTATATGAACATAAACATAAAATACTTTTTATATAAATAAACTCAGATCTAAATGATTGAATATTTATTGTTCATAGTAGGTAAAGCCACTATAATTTTTTAAATTGACAATTTTACCTAATATATATTTTAATGCCATCCCAAATAAATTACTAAAAAAAAAATCTTAATGAGTTAGAAAAAAATATGACAAAGTTCGTATGTAAGAACAAAAGGTGAGGAACTTCAAAGAAACCAGGGGAAAAAGATGTCAAGAAAGCAGATTCAGTAGTATCAGATGGTAAACTATCTTATAAGATGAGATTATTGTTGAATTGTAAAATAGATAATTTTGGTTACATTAAATTAAAATTTTCTTGTATAATAAAACCTATACAATCCAATAGAAGGAATTCAGAAAATTGGGGGAAAACTTTCATAGAAAATCTCTCAGACAGGATGTGATTGGGTTGGAATATTGCTATGGTATAGGAAATAATATACTGGTTGATTTAGGGAAAAAATGGAAATACTTTGACTTATGAAAGATGTTATTAACCTTCAGAGAAATAGATGACAAGTGGAAATCAGTATAGTATGGTCTTATATATGTGCGTGTATGTATATATGTGTATGTTTGTATATATCTATACATAGATAGATCTCCATGCTTAATTATAGCCTTCTTTAAGGCAGGGGACTGGGAGAAGGGGGGAAAATAAAGTAAAAAGTGCACAGTAGAGAACAAAAGAAAATCTACACGGAAGCTAAGAAAAGCTGGGTAGCTTTGAAAGCAATGTGTGGTATTTATTACATGGGTTTTCTTGAGATGGAAATTTGCTGCTTTATACTGAATCTTCTCTTATATTCTGCTATGTACATGGCAATGTTTTTTTTTCTTTTCTCATTTTGTATTTAAGTTTAAAATAAATTTTTAAAATTACAGGGAGAGAGAGAGAATGAAGAACAGAGTTTGGCATTGCTAGACAGAGGGAGAAGTAGAATGACAACAGACTGTGATCAGATAAGAGAATTTCAGAGTTCAAAATTGTGGAAATATTCTGAAACACAGAGATTAAATAGTAACATTCCAAGAGTCACACAGGTAGGTGTAGAGGGCCTTGATTGTTAAGCTAATGAGATTGTATTTTATCACAGATCCAATGAAGGGCTACCACAAATTTTTAGAGAGCATGTGTTAAATGTGTATATATCTTAGGAAAATCATTTTAGCAGGTTTGCAAAGGATGTACTGCAAAGGGAAGAGACTGGAAACAGGAAGACTATTTCAGAAGCTATTATAATAGGTCAGGTAAGAGGTTTTACAACCTAATCCTCAATCCTGGGTCTTGGTCTATCTCTTTATAGTCCATAGGGGTGTAGAAAATGGGAGTGGTTAGGAATTAGATGGAAGAAATACTGTGCCCGTACAACTAACAGAATGGAAGGGGGGGGAGGAGGAGGAGGGAAGGAAAAGAAGAATCAAGGATAACTCTAAGATTATGAACCTTGGTGACAGAGAAGATGGTGACATCAACAGTAATAGGGAAGTTGAGAGGTTAGGGGGAAGGTTGTGAGAGATTTTAATACTTAAAACAAGAAGTTCTAAACTTGTTGAGTTTGAAGTTATCAAAGACTTTTCCAAGGGAATGCAACTTCTGGAGGATCCTTCCCAGTTGGAAAAACCTGAAGAATGGACCCAGAAATTTTTTTATCATTTGAAGACCTACCTGGTTAAATGTGGGGAGGCTCATCTACAGAAGAATGACCATTAGATTATAGTTTAATTTTGGTTCGTCGGTTTGTGTTTTGTTGGCGGGGGCAGTATTTTTGTTTAGTCAATTGGTTAGGTTTGGGGGGCTTTTTGGGGAGTGGTTGTTTATTTTGCAAAAGCCATTTGTGACAATTATTTACTAAGATATTGAAAATTTGTGCTTTACGTGAATGGAGAAAATAGACACATTGATGAAGTCATGGCTCCCTGAAGAATTGAGGCACCCGTTCCTCCTTTATTGAATACTTATTCCTTTTAAGTCTCAGCTTTCCTTGTTCATTAATATTGTTATCATTAGATGTCACCCCCTTTTCTGTTGTTTATTTATCACTTCTGAAGAAGCATAGTACAGTGGAAAAAACTAGACTTGGAGCCTAAAGGTTAAGTCAATTTGGGATTTAAGGTCTTATTCTATTATTTACTAACTGTGGCATTGAGCAAATCATGTCACCTCTCTTGGCTTTGGTTTCCTCATATGTAAAATCTTCCCATTTGTATTCAAAAGCTGATATCTAAGGCCTTTTGCAGCTTGAACATTCTGTGAATTCATGTTTGTATAAAAAAAAATAATTTACTCTTATAGTCTCAGTATATAGTATCACATAAGTGTGTATGCATATATCATATACATGTGTATACATATATATTACATGTATGTATACATTTCTTTTTAATTTGAAAAAAACTGATTTCTGAAAATCTAAGGTTTGTTTCTGACTTTTGTCATAATTATGAGTGCCAGGCTACTTTGGTCACTGTCACCCAAGACTCCTGTCACTTCTACACCATCAACCAGTTTTTTTTCCCAGTGAGTCAGAATTAAGTCCAGAACAGCAGGCTCTGGTTGCTTCTTCTCCTTTTCAAATTGTTAAATTGTTAGCAAAGCAAGTCAAGAATTTACTAAATGTCCTCTTTTTGGACTTTCAGCAGATTTCTGGATTGTCAAAGCCCCTTCCCCCATCAGTACTATAATTTAATCAAACAAACAGTAAACATTCACATCCCAGGCACTGTAAAATATGTTGAGGATACAAGGACAAAAAAAAAAGAGAGAAACAATCCCTATCAAGAAGCTTACATTCTTTTGGGAATACACTGCCTTTGTACTACTTTTGTAATAAATGAAAACAAGATTGTCTTCTTCCCCAGGTGTCCTTCCTTGATGGTAGAGACAAAGAGAGTTTCAAACACTCTCAGATAATTAATGTATTGTCAGGCAAGTCCTCATCAGTGGATATCACCTTTCACAACCTGACCGTGCCCCTGATTCCTTCCAACCACCCTAATAGAAACATAGGGTATCAAGTTTCTGCCCCAGGGTTTTCTCTTTCTCAGGAATACAAAAAAATGGCACACAGTGCCAAAGATGCTGACTCCAAGGAAGACACACAAACACACAAACTGTCACAAGGGGTTAGTTTAACTTCTGTACAATCCAGAGATGGAGTAGCTTCTGGTCTGAAGCCCTGCACAATCATCTTCATTACACTGAATTTTAAAAATTCTTATTAAGTGTACAGCACTGAGGAAACCAATTCAAAGACAAAAATGAAACAGTCTCTACCATCAAGGAACTTACATTGTACCTGAAGTGAAATACATATACACAAAGAAGTAAATAAAAATTACATATAAAATAAATGATGAGGACTCTAAAGAGAAAAAGAGTGTGCTGATTATGGGAAAAATCAAGAAGGGACTTCAGAAAAAAAAAAGTAACATTTGCCTGAGTTTTGAATGGAGTCATGAATTCCAAAGAGTAAGAGGCGAAGAGAGATTCCAGTCAATCAACAGACATGCATTAAGTGCCTACTATGTGCCAGGCACTGTGCTAAGCACTTTACAAGTATGAGCTTATTTGATTCTCACAATACACTACGAGGTAGGTACTATTATTATTCCCATTTTACAGTTGAGGAAACTGAGGCAAATAAAAGTTAAGTGACTTGCCTGGGATCACACAGCTTGTAAGTGTCTGAAGCCGGATTTTAATTCATTTCCTCATGACTCCATACCCTGTACTTTTCCTACATTTCTATTGGTCTATCCAAAGAATGTGTGATTTCCCCACATTTATATAGAAACTCATTCCATCACAATACTCAGTCCTGTGAACTAGGTAATATAAGTATTATTATCCATGTTTAGACATGAGGAACAGAGACATTGACTTTTTCAGGAACATACAGTTACTAAATATTGGAGTCAGCATCCAAATCCAGGTGTGGACTCCAACACTAAAAGTATCTTTCCTCTTTACCATGGTACCTCTTACAACACCACTGACTTGAAGCTCTGATAGAAAGCTGATTCCCAATCAGAATTTTTATCATCTGTATTTTTAAAAATTTATATCTTCATCTGCCTGACCTCTCTGATATTTTCTATACCACCAGCTATTCACACCTCTTATCCTTTTTTTAATCTTCCAAAGTCAAGACTTTCAAATAGAAGAAATTATGAAAACACCATCTGCCTCAAAGTCTTATAGTTTCCTTTATAGGGTATTCACAACATGAGAGATGTGTTCCAGGTTTGCTTCTCACTCTATCATGTGTTCCCATAACCATCATAGATCATGTAGAAGTGAGTAATGGTCAGTAAGTTTGATGAGCCGTGTCCTTGGTACCTATTTCTCCTTGCTTCAAGGGCTTTCATCTGTCTTTCTAGCAGAAAGACTAACCTGAATAGGTAATATGCACATAATCACTATGCCTCCAGACAAGAAAACATGCACATTAGCATATGGCCAGAAAATAGTCTCAATGTCCATGCTTTCTGGGGATCCAATTTAATTATATTCCTTAGTAGCTTCCCCTTAGAAACTGCCACACAATCTCTGCTTGTTTCTGTTAAATGTTCCCAATTCTCAAGAGTAATGATTATTCCTGGAATATAATGTTTTTATGACTAATTATTCTACCCACCCTTCCTTACCTCCTAACTAGTCAACCTTATCAAGTGTCAGCAATTAACAAGGTATCAATTGTGTATATTGATTCATTTGCACAGTATGTTAAAAAAATTTCCCAAGAGAATCATACAACCCAATCTTCCATCTCTCGAAGGCAGTCTGCCCAGGAATAAAGGTGTGCCCAGCTATCTGAGAACATGCACATTGTTCATTGAGTGAGTGAGTGAATGAATGCAATAGATAATTTTTTTTAACCAAAGGCTTACAAGAAGAGATATGATGAACTGAGAGCAATTAGAAAGCAAATTTGTTAAAAATAGAATATCAATGTCAATTTATTTGACCTTCCCAGGACCTTGCTTACTTCATTAGATTGTAAACTCCTTGAGGGCAAGGACTGTCATGCCTTTTTTTCCTATGTCCCCAGTGCTTAACACAGTGCTGTCACAGAGTAGGCATTTAATAAATATATACTGACTCTGACTTCAACAGATATGAATTTAACAGCTGCATTATAGTATCAATTGAGGCATACAACCAGAACTGATGTACTTAACATCAGTGTAAATGGTCTTCATACTGAAATTAATTTCTAGTAATCTGCTTGCCTCCCTACTTTACATTGGGAACCATGAGGAACCACAAGCACAAAACAGATCACACTTTCTCCATCATACTGTGCTCTAGATTATGTCCCAATTAATCCTGTATATATGTTGTTTGTACATAGTTGTCTGCATGATATCTCTCCCTTTAGACAGTGAGTACCTTAAGAACAGGGACCACTGTTTGCCTTTCTTTGCATCTCCAGCACTAAGCACAGCACCAACACGTAGTAAGCAATTAATAAATGCTTATTGACTTAACTCACCTTAACTCTAGCTTTCCTATAGCTTATGGCCTTCACAGCTGCAAACTCTGACATTTGCTGGCTCTTTGATCAGGACAGGCAAAATGTGTCATGGTAGAAAGAAAGACCATGCCTCTACACTACCCATGAATAAGCATCCAGTTCTAGTTAGGGCCCCAGGAGGAAGAGATTACTGGAAGAGGAGGGAGGTAATACTGTACAGCTTGAAGGGGGCCTCTTGGTCCCAGGCTCATATGTTAATCCTTTGGGGTTAAGTGGAGAATATCCTAAGTATGAATGAATGAATGAATGGATGGATGAAAAAATACAAAGCTTCTGGCTAAAAACAAGCTCCTAAGAATTAAAAATGAGTATCACACAGAGGGCAATAGATGCTGGTGGGCACGAGCAGGCAACCTACAACATATAACCGATGAGAAACTCTAAAGAAAATAGTAGCAAAAGGTATGAAGGAATTATGTGAGAAAGAAAGAAAATGAACTAGTCATGTGATAAAGGTAAAGGATGACAGGTTGAGAGCCAGAGCGTCCTGTGGATATCCTTGTGATATCAGGAGAAATCTAGGTAGTCCCCTGGAACACTGGGTAGACTCACCTATGACATATATATATATATATATATATATATATATATATATATATATATATGGAGGAACATGGACAAGAACTGTGCAGGATGGGTAATTACAGATGGGTTTCAGTCTGCGTTATTGAAGGGAATTCCTGATTCCATGAGATTACATATCCAATTAAGTATATGTGCTCGGTACTATGCTGGATGCTAAGGACACAAATACAAAAGTAAGTCAGTTCCTGTCCTCAAAAAGCTTACTTTCTAATAGAAAAGAGACAACACATATAGGGTCGCAGCGGCCAACCAGGGAAGTTTTGGTCTAGGGGGTAACAGGGATCATGACTTTAGTCACAAAGCTCATACTGCTCACATCTTTTCCAGACATAATACTGAGACTGGCTTAGGGCCCAGAGAAAAATATGCCGCTCTTATTCTTCCCTCAAAACACCGTATTACCATAAATGCCAATGTACCATCATTGTGTTACTTTCCTTGTGTTTTACTGAACATGGCGTGAAGAGCTATTTTGGCAGAAGTTGATCTAATGGTAAAACCAAAAATACCTTTTTAAAAAAAAAATCCCCTCAAGTCTGGCGTACATTAAGTCAGAAATTAGAACAATGAAATGAGAAAGTAGAGTCTTGTTTAGTGTTTTGCCACACATCGATAGAAAATGAGCCTACTTCTACCTTGCCTGTATCAGTAAACTGAGTATTGTGCCATAGAAGTGATTTCGCTTGCCTAAAGGGAGAAATCATAAAATAAAACCTATTATGTTTGTCATTGACCAAAAAAAATTAGAAAAAAAATTAAAGCTCTACAAATAGCTTACAAGGTGGGTTTTGATTTTGTTTTGTTTTGTTTTCAATTTCCTTTAACAAGGCAGAAATTTCTGGCAACCTGAGTAGATTTAGATAGAGAACGGGCAGGACAAAAACAAAAATTTCTACATCTTCCATCAATTTTAATAATCACACAAAATACATATTGTAACTAAACATAATCACTGAATGGCTGTTTAATAAGCCCAGTACCCCGTAGATCTCTCTGAGCACAATGAACACTTTATTAATGTCTCTGGTCAATATGTGACAATGCCCCATTTGGCGGAAGTACCACATGTAAGTAACTGTGGAGAATTCACATGTGAACCAGATCAAGTCCAAGAGGACTGCTTATTTCAGAAGTAAAACCCTCTGGAGTCACTCAGTACCAAGATTTTGGTTGTTTTACCTCAAAATTTGCAATGTTAAAAGGCAAAACAAAACAATTATGATATTGTAGAAAACCCACTTTAAAATATGTTACAATATTGTTTAAATAGAAAAGAGACCTAATGTGAAATGAGCTAATAATATTTTCAAGCCTTAAAACAATATATGAAATCAGAAATATTTCATTTATTTTGCTTTTGACATTTTCATTTCTACTTAAAGAATATATATACAGGACGTCAGTGCTGCTCTTTTTATTTTTAAAGCAAAACAAGAATTTATAAATTTGTAAAACAAAAGATAAATTAATAAAATATAAAAATCATATTAACTGTTAAAAAAATAACAAGAAAAGAAATTTGAGAAAAGTTGATTCGATGAAATAAAAAAATCCTGATAGAATAATGTATTTTTCCAATTAATACAAAAACAAAAATCTCACAATTTAACAATAACAGTGTTGACTACTCTGCTGAAGGAGACAAGTTGTGGCCTTAAGGAACACAAAACAAGAATATCATGTAGCGTTGCTGTTAAGTCTGAGACTTCTCTGTGGTGTTGGATTCACACTTGATGCCACCTGGAAAGACCATAGAGGCCATGTCAAATAAGGACACTAATGACCTGAAATATAGCCTTTGTCCAGAGAGCACTGTGCCAGTTCAGGACCTAGAATTTGGCCTCCGAGTCTCCTACAAAAGGGTAGTTAGTGAATAGAAAAGGGGAGGAGGAATGCAACCATCATAAAAAGCAATTTCTATCTTGGTTTTGAGCTTCCACTAGAGAAAGCCAATTTAGATACTACTTGCTAATCACAACACTTCTGTTGACTTGAAGGTCCCTTAGGTACTTGCCAAATTTGCCTGTTGGGAAATCTTGTGTTGTTCTGAGATGTCAAGATAGGCACATGTGAGGATGGGGAGAAAGGCCCTTTTGCCTCTCTATACTTGTGAGTATTTATGCATGCAGATGTTTTGAGTAATGTTCAACAACAGGCCTGAGGGATTCAGTAATGCTCATTATTCAATGTAAACCTAAGCCACAAAAACCTGAAGCAAAAACATACTTCAAGTGTGAACAGTTTAATTTAACAAGACAATTACAAAAGATACTTCAAGGATCTTGTCAGTATAAGGACTTGCTCCATTGAACACAAGCAGAAACCCTTCTGTATCTTAGTAGATAGGTAGTTAGTTAGTCATCATGAATTCCCACAACTTAAAAAATTCACAAATTACTCTGGAAGTAAGACTCTGAAAACAGATTGGGCTGGTCCTCAGATGACAAACATGGAGTCTATAACAAGGCTATGCATGCTCAAAGTCTTTCTAGCTTGACAGAACCCATGCTTCCCTGGAATAGCTTTGGAGAACCCAGGAGGATCCTTGAAATGCTAGATAAATGGTACCTATGATGAAGAGGAGGAGAATAACCCACTGGTCTCCTGGATGTCATCACAGGCTCCAGAAATCACACCAATCTCCCCAGCACCCTCTGTCTCTGGGGCAGTAAAGGGTAGACAATGGAGAAATTCTCCTAGATCCTCCATTAAGAAGAACACTCAGGGCAGGGTATGCTGCAAGACTTTACCATGTTCCCAGCTAATACCCTCCCTCCCCTTTTCCCTCTACTGTCACAACCCCCCACCACCACCACCTTTGTTAGCTTTTTTTAATATGTTGTCTTCCTCCCTTAGATGGTGAGCTCCTCAAAGGAAGGAATTATCTTTAACCTTTCTTTATATCCCCGGTGTTTAGCATGGTGTCTGGAACACAGTAGGTGCCTAATAAATGTTTATTGACTATTGACCAATGAAACAGAAGACTGGGAGAACAGTGTCAGAGAAATCAATGGCTAAATTTAGCAATGCACAGAGTGTTTTGTGGCAAAAAGAGGAGAGCCTTAAAATCTCCCTCTTTTGATGCAAGTAATGCCATTTTTAAAAGAAAAAAATTTCCATTTCAGTGTAAATTATCAATCACATCTAATTCCTGTGTTTTGCTTTCCACTGCCATTAGGTCTTGGACAAAACAAAGAGGGAGTCAATACTGTCTTGGATTCTGAAGGCCAACTATAGATGAATAGATTAGGAAGTCTGTCCCTTTCCCTTTTGCATGGCAACTTTTCTGGGGTTATACACACATGCATGCATTTAGATGACTGGAGAAAAAGCAATAGCACTTTGGTTTGGAGTTCCAGTTTCTCCTGAAGTATTCTTATGTTTACCCAAATCTCCATTTTTAAGCAACTTTAATTGTGGTAAGAAGTTATTGAAAAGCATTTTACCTTCTAGGAGTTAAAGATTAATGGCTTATCAATCAATGAATTAGAATTTATTAAGAACCTACTATGTGGGGTGGCTAGGTGGTGCAGTGAATAGAGCACTGGCCCTGGAGTCAGGAGGACCTGAGTTCAAATCCATCCTCAGATATGATATACACACTAACCATGTGCCTTTGGGCAAGTCATTTAACCTCAATTGCCATCCAAAAAAAAAAAAAAAGAAGAAGAACCTACTATGTTCCAGGCTTTGTGCTAATGCTGAGGCTACAAACAAAAGTTTTGTTGGTTTTTTTTTAAATATCTCTTCCCTCCAGGAGCTCACAGACCAATGGGCAAGACAATAAGAAAACAAATATGTCCAAATAAGTTTATAGGGGATAAATTGGAGATAATCAACAGAAGGAATGCATCAAAATTAAAAAGGACAAAGAAAAGTCTCTTGCAGAAGGTGGAACTTCAGTTGAGATGTGAAGAAAGAGAAATCAGGAAGCAAGAAGGTGGAGAGGTGGCATTCCAGGCATGGAGAATAGCCAATTTCACTGTGTCACAGGATATGTAGACAAGAGTAAAGTGAAAGAAGACTGGAAAGGTAAGAATGGAACAGGATGTAGATGATTTTTTTTGTTTTTTTGGTTTTTTTTTTTTTGCTTTTTGGAGGGCAATAGGGGTTAAGTGACTTGCCCAAGGTCACATGGCTAGTAAGTGTTAAGTGTCTGAGACTGGATTTGAACTCAGGTCCTCCTGACTCCAGGGCCATTGCTCTATTCACTGCACCACCTAGCCACCCCCTGATATAAATGATATTTAAAGATAAAGTGATGATTTTATATTTGATCCTGAAGGTAATAGGGAGTCACTGAAGTTAATTGAATAGAGAGGAGATAGTCTTTTAAGGACAAAAGCTCTTGATAAATATAACACACCTGGGAAATATCACACAGATAGAGGAAATTCATAGTAAGGCCAATGTGAATCATTTCTACTACTGTTAAAGGAAAATAAGGCATTTAGAATGCACTGTAGCAGGATAAAATGTAATCTTCCAGGTCTTTAGTTCCAACATGAATTATTCACATGAATTGTGACAAACATTTAACCTGAGATTCTGAAAGGAGTAATTATGTTATCAAACTTAGTTTAAAAGTATTAGACATTTTTTGAAGGGGGAGAGTTAAGTATTTACTTTTTCTTTCTTAACCTACATCTTAATCTAAAATAATGCAGAGAACTTAGATTTCTAGTTCCTTTTCCCAGTACTAATAGAGAATACTTTTCAGATAAGAAAATAGAGTAAAAGTAAGAAATTCACTTATTGATGTGATTTGTTCATTGACATTACATTATTACATTGACAGAATTGCAGAGTTGGAAGGGTTCTCAGAGACCATTTATTCCAACACACCCCTTAAAGCAGAATCTCCTCTACAACCTACTCAAAAAAGCAATCTCCCAGTCCTTGCTTGAAGACATCCAGTGAGTGGAAGCAACCCATTTGTGAACCACAGCAATCCACTGCAGTGTGTATGCCAGTTTACTAAAAAGTTACTCCATATAGTAATCCTAAATATGCCTCTCTGCAATTTCTAAGCATTGCTCCTAGTGCATTCTGGTGCCAAGCACAGCAATTCAATGATTTTTTTTTTTATGGCAGCTTTCAAAGACTAAGAGACTGCTATTATGCTCCCTGAAAACCCAACTTCCTTCTCCAGGATAAACATTGCATGTTCCTTCATTGGTTCCTCTTATAGCACAATTTTAAGGCACTTCTCCATCCTGTTTATCCTTTTTTTGGATGCCTTCTTAAAGTATCAACACTCTTGAATAAATGAATGAAAACTTTTTATCAAGTGCTTTTTATATGTCAGACATTGGTTCTGGCAGACAAATACAGAAAATAGTCCCTGTCCTCAAGGAATTTATATTCTAAAGGGAGAGGAAAGACAGATAGTGTTGTCCAGGAAATGGTGGCCAGGGAAAGATGAAGTCACGGAGGTGATGAATAGAGCATTAGGGCAACAATGTGATGCTCTCTTTCCAGGCACAGTATTAATATGATTACCGTGAAAATGGGGTTAGTAGTGAAGGCAGGAAGTGACTGGGGCTGGCTACGTGAAATGAACTCTAACTGATCAACATGGCCCTTAGGTGGGACATAGATATCTGGTCGAGAGAATACAAAAGGGAGAAGACTCCTTTCCTAAACTGTAGCACACAAGACTGAAACCAATACTCCAGATATATTTGACCAGGTCAAAGCAGAGTAGGACTATCATTTCCTCATCCCTGGTTACTATTCCTCTCTTAAAGCAATCTAAGATTACATAAGCTTTTTCCCTCCCGTAGATTACTCTGCTGATTTACATCAAACTGACAAAACACTAAATACTTTTCAGACAAACTGCACCTTGTCTGATGCTCCCACTCTTGAGAGTCTGATTTTAACCCATTTTTATATTTAAATATTAAATTTCATTTTCTTAGATTTACCCAAAATTATACAAAAATTTCCCCCAAATTCTATTACAGATGGATTATTTTATCTATGAGCATGTCAGAGATTTTGCTAACAGGAGCAAGTAGAAACAGGATCAGTTTTATCAATTTAAGGTTGATTATAAATAAGAAACAATTAGAAAATTTTAAATTTTAATTTTAAAATAAAAACAAGGAGTATAAAGAAATGCACAGGGGTGACTAGGTGGCACAGTGAATAGAGCACCAGCCCTGGAATCAGGAGGACATGAGTTCAAATTCAGCCTCAGACACTTAACACTTACTAGCCAGTTGTGTGACCTTGGGCAAGTCACTTAACCCCAATTGCCCTGCCCTGCCTTCCCCCCTCCAAAAAGCAAAAAAAAGAAAGAAAGAAAGAAAAGAAATACACGTCTATTTCCCTATTCAAATACATGGCTTTTCTGACTAAAATAACAAAACACACACGTATACATACATATATACAAAGTACATATAAGAAATTTATTGGTATGTTACTGAACAGGGAATCTACCTAATTTCAGTTACTGCAAGAAAAACATTTCGGACTCTAAACAAGAGGATTTTTCTAGATTTTTCCCTTTTGCTTTGGATTTAGAACACCTTAACAGAAAGAAAAGGAAGATCACTAACAAAGCAAACCCACAAGATGATTTTGGAAACTATCATCCAGTATGTTGGTTATCTCTCTCAGTTTTACATCATCTACAAGTCTAGTGATCTGCAATTTGTGACTATTTCCAAGTTATTAACAAAACTTAATCAAAAGAGGTTAAGCCTAGATGCTAGGGGCACACCGTTGGGGATATCCCTGCAAGCTGACATGGAATCATTAATGGCTACTCATTAGGTCTGAGAATTCAACCAAGTCCAAATCTACCTAACTGTACTATCTTTTATACCCTAGCTCTCCATCTCACCCACAAGAATAATATGAGAGTCTTTGTAGTGACACTGTATTGACTTCTGCATTGCTAAAATCTAAGTAAATTATATATGTGTATATATATATATATATTATTCTTCTAAATTATACCTTCCCAGTCTCTTAACACAATTCTCCCCTCCATACTCCACAATTCAGTTTATATTTATTTTGAATGAAATTTTTTGTATTCTTTCCTAACAGTTTTTACTAATATGACACAAAGAAAGGCAAGAACAGTCTCAATATTGTTATTTTAAATTTTATCTCCTCTTTGATTTTCAGAATTTTAATTTTTATTTGGGATTATTCATTTTTTCTTCCTTTACTTTTTTTAGTTATATATTCAATTCATCAATCTTATTTTTCTCTCTTTTGTTCATATGTCTTTATAAATACAGGTTTTTCCCTTAGGAACTGATTAAAGCTGTGTCCCATAAGTTTTAGTATTTTATCCCATTGATATTGCTTCATTTGTCACAATTTTTTATTCTATCACATGTTATTTCATCCATTTATTCTCTGTGATTATATTATTTAGTCTTCATTTTAGTCTCAATCCTTTCTTCAGTTTTCCTTTATTATGATTTTATTGCATTGCCTGTTTTTAAAAGTACTTAATATTTCTGACTTTTTGCTTTTGTTTATGTGTTCTTTATGCCCTGGCACATGGCTAACATTTGGGGGGGAGGGTGAACAAGCAAACACATACACACACACACACACACACACACACACACACACACATCTTACAATTCCCATTCACTTATTATCAAAGGTTTATCATATCTAAGATTTATAAGTCTGTTCAAATCCTTACCTTCGTGCCTATTTATTTTTGTTAGTTTTATCTAGGTTTGAAAGGAATACATGAATAGTTTTTTCTATCTAGTTCTTTCTATAGCTCGACTAGTTTTTCCTTTAAGTGCTTGATTTTATACTATTTTAGGCATACATATATTTAATATTAATATCTCCTTTTTTCTGGTGTCTTTAAACATGATGTGGTTTTCAATTTGTGTCCTTCAATCATCTCATACCTGCCTCACTTGAAAATATGGTTGCTGCATTTGCTTTTTTAGATTTAGTTGAGGCATAATAACACCTACTTCAATACCACGTTAACACTGTATGAATCATCATTTTTTAAGTGTGTTTCTTGTAAACAAAAATTTGTTGGATTTTGATTTATGATGCATTCTGCCAAACCCCTCAATTTTATGTGCATTTCTCCCATTCATCTTCTCAGTTATGATCATTTTTCCCACCATTGTATGTGATTATAATTTTTTTTCTCTTTGCCCTCTATCCTTATATTAAAAGGACAAGAATTAAATAAAAAGAGTCATAAGGAAATTAAATCAGCATTAGTTATTTGTACCTGGAATATTCTGATAATCAGTCTTTTATTCCACTTTTCCCCCCTCCCCATTTTTTTCTATCCCCAGATCATTGAGCTTCTTTCTCTTTTTCTCTCTTCTGACACCATATATGATTATGATTATTCCTTCTGTAACTCTACCCTATATCTTAAACCTACCACTTCTCACCTCTTCAGATGTTATTTCAGGCACTATTTTCATTGTATTTCCACTCCACATGTTCTTCCCAACCTTATTCTGACTGGGCTCACATGAAAGCAAAATTCTTTAAATCACCAATCTTCCCACCCTTCATAGAGATCCTGTATTCTTCTCCTTTCACACTTCAGTTACAAAAAATAGTAAGTCCCTCCTTTCTACTCCTTCCCATTCCATCCCTAGGATATTCCATTTTCTTTTTCCTTTTCTTTCCTTCCTTTTTTTGTTTTTTTTTTATTTCTGTTTTTTTTAACCCTAGGCCATTTTTATATGATTATATTCCATCACTAGCCTTTTGAGATATTTTATAAAGATCTCTTCTCCATATATAAACATTTAATTTTAGCCATTTCAAATTGTTCAAACTTGCTTATCTTTCCTGTTCTTATCTCTTATATTTTCATTTCAAAATTCTAACCAATTCTTGTTCTCTCCATAGGAATATTTAGAAGGAGCTGTTAAAGATGTTTTTTTTAAAAAAATCATATAGGATTAAGATCAGCTTTGCACAGAAGCTTTTTGTTTTTTCCTGACTAGACATTTTTCTTTTGACTTTTGCTACAAAATATTACATTCTTTTCTATCCTGTCTCATATTTGGTACTAAGGTTTCTCAATAGGGCAGCCAAGTGGATAAAGTATTGGGCTTGAGGGTCAAAAGGATCTGAATTCAAATCTAGCCTCATACACTTACTATCTATGTAAACTTGGCCAATACTTAACCTATGTCTCTCTCAGTTTCATCAACTATAAAATGGAGATAATATTAGCACCTACCTCAGAGGGTTGTTGCGGGGATCAGATGAAATAGTCTTTGTAAAGTGCTAAGCTTAATGCTTAGTTGCTGGTATATAGTATTTAATGAGTGCTTGTTTTCTTCCTTCCTAGAATCCCTGGAATTTAGCAATCAGATATTCAGATATTTCAGTTTTAGAATTTCTTTCAGGTGGCAAGCAATGAATTCAGTGTCTTTTCAACTTTCCCTCTGGTTCCACTTGTTCTGGACAATCTTCCTTTATAATTTCTTGAAATATGGTATATAGGCCATTTTGTTGCATTGTGCTTTCCTCAGCCTGTCCACAAAATGGAGTTTCCAGAGGAAGTCACCAATGGGAGATGGGAAACAGGCCTTGTAATGAGCTATTCCATGGTGAGGCGGCCACAGTGTGTAGGTTGTTCCAGCATAAGCAGGCACTAGGTGCTGGGGTCAATTCCAAGGTGAGCCAACAGTAGGGAGGTCTTGCTGTGTCGATCAAAGAAAGTGAGAAACAGAGCCAAGAGGAGAATAGGCTGGGCTTTTGAAATTCCAGGTGACAAAGGAGAGGGGGAAAAAAGAAAAAAGGAAAATTGGTAAGAACCAGGGCCAGATAGATGTTGGCCTAATTTTTCCTCTAGCTTTTAAAGAGCAAAACAATCATTTATAAAAGTAAAGAAATTATTAACAATTGTACTTGGGATAGAGAGTGTTCCAGAAGATGGTCAGATCATTGAAGTCCTCCCTTAAGACCAGTGGTTCTCAACCTTCCTAATGCTATGACCCTTTAACACAGTTCCTCATGTTGTGATGACCCCTAACCATAAAATTATTGTCATTGCTACTTCACAACTGTAATTTTGCTACTGTTATGAATCGTAATGTAAATATCTGATATGCAGGATGTATTTAAATTGAACCTAACCTACAGGTTGAGAACTGCTGCTTAAGACTCTATCATGTCCTGACCCGTCTTGTGATCTTTCCTGAAAATTTTTCATCTATTTCCTCTTGATGTCCAAGTAGCCCAGGCATGCTCATTGATAACCTATTGTCTCTACAATAAAAGTGAGAGTGCCATTTAAAGCCCTCTATCATCCAGCTCTCACCTACCATTCCAATCTTACTTCATATTCTTCTCCTTCACAGAGTTACTTTTCAAATGCAACTGGCCTAACTATACATAATCCCTTCTCCCATTCCACACTCTTGCAAGGTGATCCTCCGCATCTGGAAAAATCTCCCCAAATCCCTCCTTATGGAATACCCAGCTTCCCCCAAAGCACAGTTCAGGGGCTGTATCTTATCTGGGCAAGTCATTTAACTACTGTTTGCTTTCATTTCTTCAATTATAAACAGGGACAATAAGAGCACTTTAGGTTCTTGACGGCCAATTGAGATAATAACTATAAAGCTCTTAATACAGTGCCTGCCTGGCCTATAGGAAACACTATATAAATGTTTGCTATTGTTGCTGTCATCTTCATTAAATAAGGTATTTGTAAAGCAGTTAGCACAGTGATAGTTCATGATGATGTTCAGCCTGGCATGTCCCACTCTTCATGAGCCCATTTGGGGTTTTCTAAGCAAAGATACTGGACTGATTTGCCATTTCCTCCTCCAGCTCATTTTATAGATGAGGAAACTGAGGCAAACAGGGTTAAGTGACTTGCCCAGGGTCACACTGCTAGTAAGTGTCTGAGACTGGATTTGAACTCAGGAAGATGAGTCTTCCTGAGACCAGGTTGAGCACTCTCTCCACCGTGTCAGCTAACTGCCCTCCTGCTTCATAGTCAGTGCTTAATAAATTCTTGTTTCCTTCCTTACTGAATCCTATTCTCACCCAATTTATTAGCACTCCCTACCTCCTGAAATTACCTTGTATTACTACAGACACACTTTGTATTTAGTTGCCTACACGTAGGCTAGCGGGTGGCAGCTAAGAATACTGTTGGACTTGGAATCAGAAAGACTGGAGTTCAAATGCTGCCTCAAACATCAGCATTGTGATGTTGGGTAAGTCACTAACCTCTCTCTACTTCATCTTTCTTGTCTATAAGACGGGGATGATAATAAAAATATCTATTTCACAGGTAGACGAAATGAGATATCCATAAAAAGGCCTATTGATGCTGTTATTATTACAACTGGCTAGCTTTGCTTTGTTGGTTAGCCACCTTTATTGCTTTTGATTCATTGCTATATACTGTGAATACATATGTACTTCTGAAACGGGTGTGTCTTCCATCCCATACGTAGTAAGGTATATTTTCACTGGAGTATCCTCCGGGTGATTCATTTGATGCCATGTCTATGAAATGTGCCGTTAATGTGCATTTTCAAAATTTTAGTTTCGATAGTTAGAAAAGTTGGTTACCTGGGATGCCAGGAAAATTATTCTTGTTGTTTTGACACACTGACATTTTGCTCTCTTGGAGAAAGGGAAGGAGAGGAAGGCAGAAAAAAAGGCTTATAAAAGTGAATGTTGAAAACAAAAATGAATAATTTTTTAAAAAACACTTCTGTTTGTATTGATACTGCATAATTACAGGCTTTATACTTGTCCCAACTGATCTTTGCAAGGGACAGTAAAGGTTTCCACCCAAGGGAGGAATGTAACCCCAGTCCCAAAGGCCATTAGATGGGACTCTCCCCTTATTAGTGGAGATCATGGCTCTGCATCTGAGTGAAGGGAGAAAGGGAAAGGATAAAGGTGGAGAGAAAAGGAAAGAAGAGAGCCCTTCAGTTCTCTTTGCATCATGGAGTCCTATTTATTTTAAGGAATACTTCATTCTCCCCAATAACATGGGAAGTGGAGAAGTGCTCCTATGTTCCTCTTTAACCCTACAGTTTAAATACAGCTAAATCATTTGACTGTTTCAGAAACACAAACATTCCACAGTCTGTGTTGGGTACTGCAAAATTCATCCTTTTCTCTGTGGGTATATTTGTAAATATTTAACAACTGCGGGGGATGGGGAGTGGATATACATACAACACACCTTCAAGTTTAATCTACATTATTAACATTTCTTCATCACTCTCTAAAGTCTAAACAATCAACAAAACAATAAATCAAGCCCTGAT
>CM053582.1:324436390-324481073 GCA_028627135.1 Pseudochirops cupreus | reverse complement strand
TTTTGCCCTCTGGTTCTAAAATATCAGGGCAATTTTCCTTGACAATTTCTTGAAGGAAGCTTTCTAGGTTCTTTTTTTTTGATCAGGGCTTTCAGGTAGTCCAATAATTTTTAAATTGTCTCTCTTGGATCTATTTTCCAGGTCAGTGTTTTTTTCAAGAAGGTATTCATTGCCTTCTATTTTTTCATTTGTTTGGATCTGTTTAATACTATCTTCATTTCTCATAAAGTCATTTTCTTCCATTTTCTCCACTCTATTTCTGAAGGAATTATTCTCTTAAGTGGGCTTTTGAGATTCTTTTTCCATCTGGCAAATTTGACTTTTTAAGGCATTCTTCTCCTCATAGGCTTTTTGGGTCTCTTTTGCTATTTGAGTTAATCTGTTTTTTAAGGTGTTATTTTCTTCATTCAGGTTGTTGACTCTCTTTTTTTGATTTTCTTGCATTATTCTCATTTCTCTTCCCAATTTTTTTTCCACTTCTCTTATTTGGTTTTCAAAATCCTGCCTAAGCTGATCTATGGCTTTTAGACAGTTTTCATGTTTCTTGGAAGCTTTTGGTGTTCTGACTGTGTTGTCTTCCTCCTGTTCCATGCTTTGATCCTTTTTGTCCCCAAAAAAAGGAATCTAAAGTTGGATAGCTGTGCTTGCTTTGCTTCCTTTGCCTGATTGTGTTGCCAGTCAATTACTTGACTTTTGGGCTCAGTAGAACTCTGCTTTCAAAGGAGAGAGCTTTTTCCCAAATCGCTGGGGTTTTCACAGCTGCTGCAGCTATTAGGGGGCCACCATCTCTGTAGCCCCCACCAGCTTTGGCTCACTGGTCATGCACCTCAGGACCACCACCCAAGACCATGATCCAATCCAGACAGGTTAAGACAAGAGCACTTAGCCTCTGAATGATTGCTTGGCCCCTCTGCAATCTGCAGGCCAGGAGCTCTGAAGCAGCCACATGGAGGCAGCTGCAGGGCAGCCACTTCTGCTGGTTTCTTGCCCTGGGGGCAGATGGCCAGACCCATTCCTTTCCCCCAAATTTAGCTGAGTTCCACTGGCCTTTCTTTTTGTCCTTGGCTCTTATTGGTTGATAATTCTGGAAACTTCCACAGCTGCTGGTGATCCAGTCTCTCAAGTGTTCCAGCCATGGCTTGTCCTGGCTGCCCTGGGGCTACAATCCTGGTTTCAAGCCGGGCTGGTTTCGGCTCTCAGCACATTGCAATGAACCTTTCCTGTCCACCTGCTAGGCTGCCTTCAGCGGGAGATGTATTTCTCTGGCATTTTTTGGGTGCCAGAGCTCTAAAATTTGTTTAGAGTCATATTTTATGGGTATTTGAGGTGATTATGGGGGAAGCTCCCAGAGTTCTCCTGCTTCTATGCCACCATCTTGACTCTACCCTAGATTGAGTTTTTATAACTTTTTCTGGCCCACTTAGAAGACATAATCAATTAGCATCATTTTACAGCAATTTAGGATGGGAAAGTAAAACTTTTCACAGAAAGAGGAAGACTAAAGAAAGAAAGGGATCAGTCAAGGAAGAGAAGGGAGTTTTTTGAATGCAAGTGGCAAGATTTATTGTAAGAATACATTTTCCCCTGTTCAAGAGCAGCAGACACAAGGAAGAGACCAAATACTTTTACAACCATAGAAAGAAGTCCTTTTAGCCCAAACTGCAAAGTCTTTTATCTAAGGACAACAAGTCTTTGTTACAACAGTTACAACAAGAGCATCTGCTTTAAATCATGCTTTACATTCTTGCGTGGGGTCAGGCATGTTCCAATATTAGTTACCAGGCAACAGGTGGATTTCTATCTTGTTAGTCCATCAAGATGTCAAAAAATGATGGTGGTCCCTATTTTTCCCCCACAGTTCCAAATGTCACTACCCTGTTGCTGTATCCCTTCAAAGGATGAGAGGAGGGAGGAATAAGATATGTCTAGACCCTATCAATGTTACAGAGAGCAATCTGACTCTTCTCTTTCAGCTTCCCCATTCCAGAAGCCTCCAAAATGGTGAATTCTAGTTGAGTTCCCCATCTCCACAACAATATTATCTGGGCAGGGATCCCAGAAACCCAGTGTTGCATATTCAAAGACAGGAGTCGAAACAAGTAACATTTATACAAAGAAGGACAAACAGATTTATTTAATTTAAGTAGAAGGCCAAGAATAAATGAGATAAAATTAAAGAGCTGATGAAGGATCTTGAAGACTGGATTTGAAGAAAATAGGATTTACTACCAACTATAACAGGTAAAAATACAATTGATTCTTTAATCTTCTGATTATACCTCTTTTGATCTTTACTTTTAATACTAGCTGACATTTACATAGTACTTTATACATGTCTTATTTGATCCTGAGAAATATACTACAGATATTATCATCATGACCATTTTATATATAAGAAAACTGAGACTCAGAGAGGTCAAGTATCTTGCCCACAATTATACAACCAATGACCCAGTAATCTCAGAGGTGGGATTTGAGTACCCCTCTTTCTGACTCCAGTTCCACCCTACTTTCCATTATACCTTTCTCAATGGTTGCCCCTTTTACCCTTTTTAGCATTCTCTGTGGTTGCATGAAATTAATTATATAATGAGGAAAGAATGGCCAAATGATTAATTTATTTTTCCAGTGTGACTACTGCAGCTCAAGTATCAGAACACACAAATGGAGATTAATGAATGAAATATGTCTGATGAAATGTTGGGAAAAGTTAATCCTGTACTGTAGCAGGATGGGGGGAGAGAAGAAGGGAAAAGAGTCCCTCTTTATATTAAGAATTCCAGATATATACAGCACGCTACATAGGGCCATCTCCAGCTGTCCTGATCTATGTCTTGCCACTGGCCCTGGAAGAAAATATAAGGCCAGTGACTTTGCACAGCCCTCCCTCACTTAAATTCAATTCACTTGCAAGTCATGGCATCAACTTCCTGATATCATGGTCCTCTTTGAGAACAAAGGACAAACAACAGCAACAAGGACACTGTATGTTAGTGTCACCACTCGTTCTGTAGTCTAATGGTGGGGAGAGCCATTGTAATCTTGGGTTTTGCCATTAATGGGAGGGGGAGAAATCTCTAGATTTATAAATACCAGTCACAGAGAACCCCATTGAAGACTGCCAGAAGGGCATCTACAAGGTTAATTTATTTCAATGAGTGCTATTAAGCACCTACTTTGTGCAAAACTTTGTGAAAGGTGGAAATTTATGCTCAAAACTAACACTGATGAAGCAAAAACAAAAAGTAAAATGATCTCCACTCTCAAGGGACTGACATTCTCCTGATATAGCATGAACACATATAAGTATAATATAATATTGACCACCCTGGCTCCCACTACCAGGAGGCCAAGAGGTAACATTTTCACCCCTCCCCTAGTATCCTTAAAGAAATATAGGATTATCTAGTCTCTGCAAATGACTCAAACCCCCATTGATGGCTTTCCCCCAATTGTAGGGGTAGGTCCCTGCATCCCAGTTCCATTTAGCTACTGAGCAATCAAATTAGCTTTTACGAAGGAATATTTATTTCAAGAGATATAGCATAATCACAAGTTTACAAACTTACCTCGAAACTTCCCCTTGCACCACATTGTTCTCTGGGAAAGGGACTACGTTCATAGTTTAGCTCAGTTCCAAGAGAGTACAGTCCCAGTTACAAGTCCAAAATCCCACTTAGGCTGGAGTCCCAGGAATCCAGGCTTCTCAGGACTTCCCTGCTGAACTGGCTGCAACTTCCTGCTTAAAATCCTGGCTCCAAGTGGTAGAGATCAGGCATGTTCTGGTGGAGATTACTGCCCCACATCTGAGAAACTAAGAAGGACAAAAGAAACAGAACAGAAACAGAAATACTCCTAGGCCAAGAAAAAAAACAGAAATACTCCTAGGCCAAGAGGAAGTCCTTCCTCTCTCCCCTGTTAACTTCATGGGACCCTTGGTATGGACAAGCAGCTATCTCTACCCTCTCAATACAGTAGGATAAGAGCATGCAGGAAAGAGAGAGAATGTCCCAGTTGAACGAATTTTAAGGCCATGGACTTTCTGGTTACACAGCCAGTCAAAAGAAGCTACTCCACACTTAATGGCAGAGGATTCAAAGAGCCTCCACTATGGGCAATCTGCGCAGGCCCAGGAAAGCATCCTTATAAAAGCAAATGCAGAATACATTCAAAAGTCCTTTGTTAGGAAGGAATATCTGAGCTGCTTCTTAAAGGGAGCTAAGGATGCCAAAAGGAGGTGAGAAGACAAAGCAATTGTGATGAACTCGCGGATGCCAATATTCAATAAAACAATAAAAAAGCTAAGGAGTAGGAGAGTTAGCCTGGGGGGGGGGTGCTTTTTACTCCACCCTCACTCTTCAGGAGTGTGAAATAAAAGCCCCTAGCAGTATTCCCCATAATAGACCAAGCCTTGAGGAACATTTCACAGGATAATCACTGAAGATTTTCTTGTGGTCGTAAAGAGAAAAGTATATTAGTCATGAAATGCCATCTAATCATTTCCACAAGAACTCAGATATAAGCAGAGGAGCAGCAAATTTGGTGGCCCAAGGTAAAAAGATGCTAAGCCTTTAATAGCCATGAGATCCCTAGGGCAAGTTGGTTGTGAGCTTTACATGCACAAGTAGGCACAGGCATACGCATGCATGCATGCACACACACACACACACACACACACACACACACACACACACACACCCCTTATTCCTTATAGCTTTTAGCTAGAACATGTAAGTTCAAACAAAGAGTGCTTAGATAAATCTAGTTTCAATCTATGCAATCTTTGACCCTAAGAGAGTATGAAGTGGTGTTTAGAAAGCTGCCTCAGAAACAGGAAAACCTGGGTTCAATTCCTACCCCTGTAACACACTTTTTGTGTGACCCTGGGAAAGTCATCTAATCTCTCAGTACTAACCACCACCCCACTCCCAGGCAGCTCTACAAGCTAGTAAGTTACCCAGTAGTTGCTGCTGTGCTATGGTAAAGGAGGATTTCTCAATGAGAGTTCCCCTATGAAATCACGGGTCCAAACCAAAAGTTTAAAAAAATAACCTGATTCTAAAAGGCACTGACAGAGGGAGGGGCATGGAATAATGTTCTACATTGCAGTCATTCTGTATATAACATTACTGTAAAACCCAGTGGACTTCTGGACACTGTCTTTCATATCAGCCTCTACAAAATGCCTTGTCTCATTGGTTGTGGTGTGGAATAGCCCTGGGAAATTTTGGTAACCCCTATATAATTTTCTGTCCTTCCAGAGTAACATTTAAGATCTTTTATTTTTCTTTCTAATTTTTCCACTGTGTGTTCCATTTCACTACCCACATGTCATTAAGAATGAAGTAAAAACATATTATGTGGGATTACTCTTGATTCTTAACCACAGTACTATATGTCATCTGGAAAAAATCAATTCAAGAAAAAGGAGAGTTTTTGCAGAACCAATCCCAATGCATCTGTTGGAGATAAGTGGTGAGATATAGGGGCATTATTTTCAGGTAGTAGGAAGAGAGCCAAAGGGATAATCAGTCAATGCTTTGTTTGAACTCAGAGAACCATGAGCTAGAAATCAAAAACAAGATAATAAAACCTTTGTCCAAATAATGGACCTCATGACATTATAATTACATTTTGTGTTTCTAAGACAAAGTTCTAGGTGAACTCTAGTCCATGTAATGAATCCATGGAAAAGTTCTTGGACTTCCCTCTAGTTCCAATTGCATTACAAAAAAGAATTGAGAACTGACTTGGAATTTGGCCACCAAGAGAAAAGAAATTGAAATTATTTAACATATGCAACATGTAGCCATAAAATAAATTATATTTTTCTTCCAGATTTGTTTAGAACAGCCAAGAGGTCAGTGTCCTCTTCTCCCTGAATCTCAATACCCATTGTCTTCCTGGGATGTGGGTGAAATGTATTTGTGTGAAATAGAATGCTCAGCATAGCCAAGATAATAGTTGGCTTCTGTCATATTCTCTGTAATCCCTATGAGTCCTGTGCTCTGTAACAGAGCATTAAACTGAAAGAGAAAGAGCATTACATTAGAATAAATGTAGATTGTGAGGATAGGGGAAAAGGCCAAGCACTAGATTTTAAAATTCAATTCAGTAAAATAATGTATTGAGGATGTTTTAACTGCAGAGCCCTATACTAGGTACTATGAGTAGAAAAAGAAGAACAAAGAAGTAGAAAAAGAGTACAGAAGAATCAGACATAAACAAATATTTGTGGAATGAATGACAAACAAATAAATGAGAACACAGAATAGCTACCCCAGACTCAAGGTACCCACTTAAAATCAAAGCTTCAAAGCTCCCATGGATGTGCTTATTGTAACAACCAGGAAGAGGATATTTCAGTTCTAAACAAAAGAAATTTAATCAAATAGAACAGAATAGCTGGCAAAATAAATTTACCACCATTGGAGAAGAACATACATTCAGAGGATGCACACAAACAGGGAACATATTTGGCAGAAATGCACATAAGGAAGATATGTACCTAGGGTGCAGCTGGAAAGCACAGATATGTGAAAATATATAAATACATGACTGGGGCGACTTACATCTCTGCTGCAGAGATGCTGACGTCCTCTGGTAATGATAATGTACTACTCTACGCTACTCTCAGTCCTGTAGGTCTCTTCTGTTGGCCTCTTCCTGCTTGTGGGGGATCAGAGAAATGCCACTCCACTGCTTACAGCTCTCCTGACCCAGCCTCTTCCTGTAAGTGAGGAATCAAGAAAACACCATTCCGTCACCTGCTTATCACCTGAGCCTCTTTATGATTACTTGGGGTCCTTCCAGCTGTTGCAAAGGATCAGAGAGACATCATTCCTTTACGTGCTGATCCCATGGGTTGATTTTCTACAAGTTTGCAGAAAACCTGCCTGCAAGGGACAAAGATGCTATTTCTTTCCATTCCTTCCACCTATCTCCTGGCCTAGCCTACCTGCAGGGATAGGACAGAAAAGCTATTCCATCACCTTCCCACACTAGTCCCCAAGCCTGAGTCAAACTCCTATAAGGTTAATGGGATTTAAGATCTTCTTCACCCATTAATAGGCCACATGTGGAGCCTATTAAGGGATGATTGCTTAGGAGAGGCTTGCTTGTAGGAAGGCTTTCACACCTTTTGCTAATTTCTAATTAGGCACTGAGTCACATGGGTTATGATGCCTTCTGGCTCTGAGAAGTGTATACCTACATATATATATACACAACTCTAAACTGGTATTTTGCTTTGGGGGCTCACTTATGAGAAGGATCTTGTGATTCACTGTTCAAGATTCTGAGTGGTCACATGTTCAGAGCTCCCCAACTGCTCAGATGTAAAGGCTCTCTCTATCCGGGAACGTATGTAAAGTGTGTAGTTCATTCAGACAGTCAGAGCCCTGTCTGTTGGTTTTTATTTCTCTGCTTGTATTTTCTCTGAAATTCATGGTGCTAACTTTTCCCCTGAATTAGTGAATATAATTTTAAAAGATTGGTCACTCCTTAAAAAGCTATCTTTCCTAATAAAGCAGATCTAAGAACCTGTGCTAGCAGTTATCCTGGGTATGCTAGTGCAGGTACTGCTACAACTCCTAGAAGATTCACTCAGCAATGATTAACAAACTTCTATCAGGTTATACCTTCCCCATCATAGTGATCCTAAACCACCTTCTGTTATTATGCAAGGCCTATTTTCCATCTCCCAACTGCCAGCCTCCTAAACCCCACCTTCAAGGTCACATTTTAAAGCAATCCACCCTTCCACTGGGAACATACTTCCTTTGATTTTAAACCTTTCCCTTTCCCACTTCTTTCATTTTGGTTGTAATTTCACTCATTTTCTCCAACTCACTGGTCAAAGTAAGGGGTTGGAATTCACCTTGATCCCCACGGCTAAGTCCAGGCTCTTCCCCTACTTCTATCACTCAATAGCCTCTCCTCCCTTGAAATTCAATCAATACATAGAAATACCAGTCAATAAGAAAGCTGGTAGCTCTTGTCTACTGATCTCTGGGACCCTCCCTTTCTTTCCTCAATGAGTTCAGTGCTGGACTCCACATCTTACACCTCAACTCCTATCCTCCTACTAGAAGATGTCAGTGTAGATTAGATAGATAGATATAGATATATTGATATTCTCTCAAATACCCTAACCTCCAATTTCCTCAACTTGCTCCTTTCCCGTGGCCTACTCCTATACCACATCTTAGCTATACAGAGATTGGCATACCCTTGATCTTAGCACATCAAGCATAAATGCTCCTCTTCCATATTTATTAACTCTGAATTTCCTTTATTTGGTCATAATTTATTGTTATTCCACCTCTTCCTATGCCTTCCAAACACAAACTTTGTTCTTCATCTTCACTGTTCCCTCCAATCTCCCAATCCCACAGTTCTTCCCCAGGCCACCACCTCTGCACTGGCTACACTCTCCTTCATTCCTAGTGAATCAGTTCAGTTCTATACTATCCTCTTCTCCTGAATCCCTTGCCCCCATATCCTGCAGAGCCTCAGCCCTGGATCACTCCCACTACCTGCTGCCCTTGACCCTTCTCGTACTGCTGAATCAGTGTGGCAGAAATAATTTGACTGTGCTGCCCTGGCCCACTACAAATTTATGTTAACGATCTCAGCTGGGCCCTCACTGCAGCAAAGCAATCCTTTTGTATTCCCCTAATTGACGTGCTGTCCACTTGCCCTATAAGATTTTTTCTACCTTTTCATCCTTCCTCATACCTCCTACAGCTTCACCGCTCCCTCTTAGCCAAGAACTTCACTTCCTATTTCACTGGGGGAATAATGAGGCAATTTAATTGAGAGCTCCCTCTTCTCTCCTCCTTAGCTCACACCTCCCAAATGCCTTCTGTCACCATCTCTTCCTTCACCCTATCTCACATAATGAAGTGGCCCTTCATGGCAAGGCAAGCCCCTCTTCATGCACAAGTGATCCCATTCCATGCCAGCTGCAGAGGCAACTAGGTGACAGTACAGCAGCGGTTCTCAACCTGAGGGTCACAACCCCTTTGGGGTTAAACAACCCTTTCACAGGGGTTGCCTATGACCATGGGAAAACACATATTTCCAATGGTCTTAGGAACCAAGACAATGCTTCTCTATCCATCTCCAAGCGGGTCTGCCCACATGCAGACATGCCATCATACAAGTATTAAAGGGTCGCCACATTAGGAAGGTTGAGAACTGCTGTAGTAGAGGGAGTGCCTGGCCTGGAATTAGGAAAACCTGATTTCAAATCTAGCCCCAGATACTTACCAGCTGTGTGATCCTGAGTAAGTCATTTATGTCCTATCTGCCTCAGTTTCCTCAACTGTAAAATAAAGATAATAATAATATCTACCTCTCAGGATTTTTGGAAGGATCAAAATGAGATAATAAAGTGCCTAGCACAGTGTCAGGCCCATCATAAGCACTATAGAAATGTTTCTTGTTGTTGTCTTCTCCAGCAGATTGCCTGCTCTGGCCTAGCCCTGGTCCTCCAGCTAGCATGTATCAAAGACAGGACTTGAAGTCAGGTCCTTCTGATTCCAAAGGTGGGACCTCTATCTACTAAAAAAATCATGAAGATCCAATCAATAGAATTGTAATATAAGAATAGGAGGTGGTGGTTGATATTTTGAGCAGAAGTTTCTACCAGGGTCTTCTCAGACTATACAATGTTAGTGACCAGCTTTTGAGTCCAGCCCAGTTATAGAAAGTTTTCTGAGTGGTTGGCACTATCTCCCTTGACAGTTTCTCCTTATCTGAGTGCTTTTTCATCATTACTGAAATGCTGCTTAAAAGTCCAAATATATTTTATCAGGGTTTCTTTCTCTTTGTGGGTTGAGGAGTTTTCTGTTTTTGGTTCTGGTTTTGGTTTGGATTGTGTCTTTTTGTCTTGGCACAAAAGTAATAATAGAGTCAAGAGAGTTACCTGCTTTAAAAAAGAAAAGGTTCTCTTCAAAACTGTCCAAATTCTGCTATGAGTAAGTCCGTGACGTTTTCTCTCTCGTGGTGGTTTTAAGCATTTGAAAGAAGATTTTGTAAATGAACTTTTTAAAAAGCACTAAACTATGTCATTGTGGTCTTCCAAGGGCCCCCGAACTAATGAGACTACATTTGAAAGTGTCTGTCTTATTATACACTTTTAAAATGTGTTGGCCATTGGTGATATTTTTGGTGGCATCGACCACATTGCCAGCTGCTGAGTTATTTACTCCTAACCTATATATAACCTAATTCCTACATTGAATTCAATATGCTTAAACCTCAGGTTTCTTTGCTGAGATTAACTACCCAGGGAAGAAATGAAGGAATATGTGTGTTTGTGTGGTGTTTGTTTGTTTGTTTGTTTGTTTGTTTGTTTTTTTGGGGGGGAGGCTGGACAATGTATACTGCGTCTGAAAGGAATATTTCAGGGGAAATATCCAACAGTGAAATTCTCCAAGTGGCATCTCCTTCATAGATCCTTCCCTGATTCTCCTATTGGTTAGTGCTTTCTCCCTCCTGAAATGCATACCTGTCTGTCTATTTACATGTTTTTTTCTCACAAAAGATTGTAAGCTCTTTGGGGACATGGACCATTTCATTTTTTAAAAATCTATATGTCATCCAGGGTTGAATAAGGCTTGTATAACGCTGCCCTTCTAAGTTCTAGCCAATCACATGTGAGTTAAGGCTGAGGGGGCTTGGTATTTTGAAATGACGAGGTATTTCTCTTATTAGCCATTAGTTGAACCTAAGAACAGTAGTATTCCCACCCCTGACTCTCTTCTTCCTTGGAATCTCCATGTGACAGATCTTTCCCATAAGGGTTTGGGAGAGATACTGCCCATCTCCCCCTCCATAGCAGAAATGTTGAACAGCAAATACATGACTGCTAAGGTATGTGTCCTACCTAGATGAGCCTATGCCTGGGATTTGGGCTGTTCTTTTTGTTTGTGTCTTTGCCTGATCATAGGTGAACAAGGACTGATCCTGAGATGGACAAGTCCAAGTTTGGTGGTGCTGATAGTCCTACCTGACTGGTGGCAAAGAGAGGAATCCCCAGTAACTACATCAATGCTCTTTAAATGACCATCAATAGAAGGAGTCCTAGCTCTGGCCTGGCTTTCCATAAGAAAGCTACCATAAAAGGGATGTATGGGGTGTTCGAAGAGGACTAGCACCTCTGGTGTGAAAGCTTGCCAAGCCCTTTTTGGGGTTGCTCATCTACCTTTGGTGTATACCTTTACCCAATTCTCACCTGTGGCTTAAAGAAGCCATAACATGCCCACATCCCAGCTAACCCATCTCAGCACACAGGCTAAACTGGGTTGAGGGTAACCAAACCCATCAGTGAGTTAGGGGGATGGATACCCCAAACATGTGAAGACTTCCACCAGCTGAATGGGTAGATGAGAACAATTTGTTCCAACAACCATAAAGGTGGTGGAACCAAGTACTATGGAGTGCTTACAATTTGGTCAGACATTGAAGATGCCAAAATCTTCCGTTGCATGCCGGTCATTGCCAGTCATCCTGATTTTTGTCCTGCCCTGGACTTCAATGACTCAGGAAGAGAGAGTGAGGCTGAAGACTTTATACAACTCTGCCTCCACTTAAATCCAATTCACACACAAGTCATCACCCCATGATGTCATTGGTCCTATTTGAAAATGAAGAACAAATAATGCCATAAGGGGGGATGGTGCAGAGTCAAGTTGAAATATGAAATGTCTTCTCAGCAGTCTTGCAAAATGTTTTTTACAATAATTTTAATTGCTCAGCTGAAGTTTAAGTATCAACCTCCTGAGGAAATATAACAAAAGTTATTGCTATCCCTTATTTATGTTTGTTTCTGTCAGATGCATGCTTAAGAGTGTATTGTATACCTACTTTTGTGTGTAGGAAATAAATACCTGTCACATAACTGATTTATATTGTACATTGAATACCTTTCTACTTTCCTCTTTAGGAAGACCTTAGACATGAGCCAAAACCTGAGCTTTAAGTAAATCATTTCTGTTTCACTGGGGTATAAGTAGAATAAGCTGAAGATTGTGAGAAAAATTAGGGGTCAGACTCCCCAAGAATGAACCCAGTCTGGACCACTTGCATGTATCCAGAGCAGAGGGGTTCATTATTACAAAGAGGAGAATGCTAAATGCCCAGCATTTTGGGAGAGGTCCTGACCTCTGGGACCCTGCCAAGCATCTGGCATGATACTTGGAACCTAGTAGGTACTTTATAAATGTATATTTGATATTATTTCAATGAAACTGTTTCTCGTTAATCTTGGCTGCATAACGAAACAAACTCTACCAATGAGTTTATTCTCTTTGAGTAAGTCAGTCTTTCATTAAGCAGCCAGACGATTTTTCCATTTTCATAACCCCAGTCATTTCACTTTCTCCACTCACAAATCTTTAGTGGCTCCCTATTGCCTCTTCAATAACTTTAAATGCCTTCATTTTCATTCAAAGTCCTTCAAAAATCTGGCATCACCCTTCCTTTCTGCCTTTATCTCATAAACCATCTCATAAACCCTTCTGCATATTCATTGTGCTTTAGCCAAACTCTTTCCTTTGAAAAGAATCTGCATTTTTGGCACCTTCACGCCATTATTCATAAAGTTCCCTATGTCTGGAACATTCTCACTCACATTCATCACCCGTTGAATTAACATCCATCCTTCAAAGTCCAACTCACATACTACCTATTTGCTAAATCCCTTCTTGATTCCACTTGCTTGCAATGACCTTCCCCATAAGGCCTCAACAAGTACTTTATTTTGCATCTCTCCCATGCATTTATATAAAGTATTATTTTATATCATAATTATATTATGTCATTCCTTCCTAAAAGAGAAGGGCCATATAATTATCTATCTATCTATCTATCTATCTATCTATCTATACACACACACACACACACACACACACACATATACATAGATATGTGTGTATGTATATATAGTCTTATTCCTTGTTAGGGTATAAGTTCCATAAGAACATGCACCATGTCTCATAATTTCATGTTTTGTCAAATGCATAACGACACTGTGAAGACAGTAGGCAATTAATATTTGTCAAAATTGAATTATTGAATGTTTTTGATTAGCCTCTTCTCTTTCAAAATCTTTGCTTTGGCTGGTGAACCTGATGTTTATTGCTGGCAAAATTCTATAGCCTATTACTAAAGGGATGTTTATTAAACATCTCTAGAAAAAAAAATGGAGATCACAAAGATTCATCACCAAATACGAATGATCAACAACCATATAAAAATGCTCCAAATCATTAATAATGTGAAAAGTACAAATTAAAACAACTCTGAGGTTCGACCTTATCCTCATCAGATTGGCAAAGAAGACAAAAAAGGAAGAACCAACCACTACTCTAGTGGACTAGTCATGAAGTATACTTGAAATATACTCTTGTTAGATGGGTAATGGGCTAAAGGTATGAAAGGAGATGTATGCTTTCACACTTAGCCAATATTCTTTGCTATACTTACTTGTTACAAAGGAGGATTTTGTTTTTGGGGGTAGTTGGCAATGGCAAGTAAAGGAGTATTTAGCTCCTTGTTTCAGTTATTCAAGTATCTAGTACCTTGTTTCAGCTCTTCAAGTGCCTTTGAGCCTCACCTATATCAAGTCTTTGTTAGAAATAGAACCGTGAAGCCCACAGTGGGAGGAACTTGCCAAAGATTGGAACAGAAAGGATGTAAGAGGTGGGCAGAACAGGGAGGAACTGATGATACATAAAAGCTGGAGCACAGCTGAGACTGAACAGAACTGGGAAGAAGGATGACTGTGGTGCCTGCACTTTGTCTGTCTGTATTGATGTTACTTTGTCAGACCTGTCTGCTGATAGAGGATGTTGCTGCTGTTACAGAAGCCCTGGGACCTTACTGCTGGTTCAGAAGCCCTGAAAAGGAACATTCTTGTTGTCTGTTTACAGAAGTCCTGGAGGAGGGTTTTACTGATGTTTTCAGAGGTCCTGGGACTTTATTGATGATTTGTGTTGATTTCTCAGACCCTGTTTGTGAGTCTGTGTTGATTTTACAGGCAGAAAGTGAATGATGGTGCCAGCAATGTGTGTTGTAGCTCCGTTAAGTTTTCCCAGAAATAGAGCCTTCAAAGGTCTTGAGCTGGACTGGTCACCATGTGCTTTAGGAACGGGAACTAAAACAAGAGCTGGAACAGGAGCTGGGAGCTGCCTACCTGTGAATCCAGGTGATGGTTGAGTGAATTCAGGCAAGAGCTAGACCCGTGGAAGAGGAACCATGGAGTTTGGCAGTCAGCCTGGAGCCAAGATGAAAGGACCTTTCCTTGTGTACTTAGTGCTGACTGACAAGATCATGATTTACTGTGACCTAGAGGTAGGAGAACTTTGTATTTTGTAATCCTTAAAGATGATTGAGTTAAGGATTATTGAAAGCTAGTTTCCAATCAAGATGAAAGAAGACTTTCTGACTGACAAGTTTAAGACAGTGTAACAAAGGGAGGCCTTTGTACTATGTATCCCTTAAGGATGATTGCTCCTTAAGGATGATTGAGTTAAGGACTTTCTGAATAATATCTTTTGTTTAAGAATATGTGGCCACTTTAGTGATAAGTTGTTATGTTACAACACTGTGAATGCTGTACTTTGGTTTCTGTGAATGTTTTGCTTTAGTTTACTGCTGAATGAATAGAGAGTTCACTATACTATGTGATCAGAACCTTAGAGATATTTACAGCAGCAATCCTCTGGAGAACTGCTCATGCTTGGCTTTACAAGTTGGATGGAGAAGAGTTGGGGAAAGAAAGAAGGGTACTAATGGTAATAATGACCCCCCCCCCCAAAAAAAGTAAAAGAAATTTAAAAAACCATTTAAATCAATGCACAAAAATAGAGCAGAAATCAAGGAGACAAAGACAAGTGCTAGTCTTAGAACTCATGTTGAATTTGCTATGTACTTTTTAAAAATCTATACATAATAGAGATTTGTAGTTTTATATAAAATCTACTTATTCTAATCTTCTTTGTGTATTTGTGTTTTAATTTTTGTGTGTATATGCTTGTTAGTGTCAGAATAACAGGTTTAAATTAAAGTTAAAAAAAATAAAACCTCATCTCCATCAAGAATAAATCATGTCATATTAGTTTCATTTCTTTTTAACAAACATTATTAGTATAATACTATAGATATATTTAACCTTAATTCCCACAAAACATCTGATAGTCTTTCATGTTATCATTATGGGCAAGATTGAAGATATAGACTAGATAATTTAATTAGGTAAAATCAGAAAAGGTTAAATGACAAGTCCCAAAAAGCAATCATCAATTAGTTAATGTTAGCTTGGAAGGTCTACAGTGTAGTGCCCCAGAAATCTCTCTTGGCCTACACTGTTTAAGATTTTCATCAGTTATTTTATCAGTTGCCAGATCTTGACCATTCTACCTTCACAACATCTCTCTCATCTTTCCTTGTTCTCCATTTACACAAGTACCCTAGTTCAAACACACTATCTCATATCTCAGCTGTATTATTGGAATAGATTGCTACTCTTCGATCTCCTTGCCTGAAAATTATATTTCCTCCAAAATGATATTTCCCCAAAGTACTGTCACTCCCCTGCTCAAAAAGCTCCATTAGCTCCCAACTGCCTCTAGGACTAGGTGAAAACTCCTCTGTTTGACATTTAAGACCAGGTACAATACAGTTCCAGACTACCTTTCTAGAAGCATTCTATACCTCTCCTTCACAAACTCTACAGTCTGGCTAGCTTGGTCTACTCTCTATTCTTCTAGTATAATATTTCATCTCTGATCTTTATGTTTTTCCACAGACTGGTAACCTGCATCTCTCAAATACAGTGAGCTTTGACTGGGCCTTGCTGTAACCCCCATTAAGACCTAGTTGTTGTACTTAGAGCTAGAATAAAAAGTACCCCAAGGGCAGTTGGCCTAGTGAGAATTTAACTGAGTAGCAGCAGGAAAACAAGGATAAAGAGGGTTAAAGTCTAGAAAAATAAAGTTGTGAAATAGAAAAGTGAGTGGCAAAAGATAGAGACTAGTCCCAAGTGATAAAAGTCCTCTTTTCAGAGGTAAAAAACTGAGAAACCCCAAACTGACTTATTATCCAACATCTAGGGGACAAAAACAATTTCAAGGAAGGGAAGCTGCTGCTCCCCTGACCTGGCCAGATGCTACCATTCAGAGAAGCTGCTGTATTGGAACTAGGACCAGGCTAGGAGATGCTACAGATGTGGGCTGTTGCATGTACTTTTAGATGAAGTCATTATATTTTTTTACTTTTCCTTATTTTATTTGTTCCAAAAGACCTCTCATGAAGGCAGAGCAATCTCTGAGTGTTTGTAACATAAAAACAAAATATATCAACAAACCTTTTTTTTTTTAAGTTTTAGTTGGGAGACAGAGACAAGGAGCAACCATTTACCTGAAGCTACTATACGTTCAGATTTTTCCTTGTATATCTCTGCTTCCTATATTCTTCAATCATTCTTAGAAAAGGAATAATTAGCACTGTTTTAGTCTAAATGTTTATACTTTGCCAGATTTCAAATATGATGGCCTTCAGGGATAATTTGGTCCCCTCCTGCACCCCCAAAATGACCTTGTGTTTATTTTGTAAAGATTTTGTATTTACTCATATATATTTGTATTGTTACCCCTCCCCAAAAGAGGGTAGGCTCCTTGAAGTCAGTCTATTTTGCTGTTGTTTTTGTTTTCCCTAGTTCCTGACAGGGTCTCGCACACAGTACACACTTAATAAATGTTTGTTGATTGATTGGGTCACTTAAATAAAAACATAGAACATTTATCAATTTTGCATATAAAACACAACTAAGAGAGAGATAGATAACTTAAATGGAAATCAGGAGTCAACAATCATTTAACGGGCTTTTGAACATTGTTGTTGCTCCATTGTTCAGTCATGTCCAACTCTTCATGACCTCATGAACCACACACACCCTTCTATCCTCCACTATCTGCCAAAGTCCGTCCAAGCTCATGTTCATTGTTGCCATGATGCTATCATCTCATCCTCTGTCATTATCTTTTCCTTTTGCCTTCATTCCTTCTCAACATCAGGGCTTTTTCCAATGAGTCCTGCCTTCTCATTATGTAGCCAAAGTAAGCTTCAGCTTCAGTATTTGACCTTCCAACAAAGAGTCTGAATTAAATTATTTAACTATGGACTGATTTGATCGCCTTGCTGTCTAATGGCCTCCCAAAAGTCTTCTCCAGTATCACAATTTGAAAGCACAGATTCTGGAGTGCTCAGATTTCCTAATAGTCCAATTCTCAAAGCCATACATTGCTACCAGAAGAACTATAGCTTTGACTATATGAACCTGTGTCAGCAAGGTGATGTCTCTGCTTTTTAGTATGCTGTCTGGATTTTCTGTATCTTTCCTTCTAAGGAAACCATAATTTCATGTTTTCAGTTGCTGTCTGCAGTGATCTTTGAGCCCAAGAATATAAAAATCTGACACTATTTCCATTTCTTCTCTCTCTATTTGCAAGGAAGTGATGAGACCAGTTGCCAAGATTCCAGTTTTGTGTGTGTGTGTGTGTGTGTGTGTGTTAAGTGTCAAGCCAGCTTTTGTACTCTCCTCTTTCACCCTCATCAAGAGGCTTCTTAATTCTTCTTTAATTTCTGTCATCAGAGAGGTATCATTGAATATACTGAACATTAAGCCAAATCTAAAATTAAAACTATAAAGTCTTAAATTTAACCCAAAAAATCAACTTAACAAGTTCAAGATAAATAAATGAAATGAAGAAAGGATTTTTTAAAAAAAGCTCTCATTTAGTGCTTACAACGTGCCAAGAACTACGTTAAACACTGGAGATACAAATATAAAAGCACCATAATTCCTGCTTTAAGGATTTTGCATGCTAACGGGGGAGACAAATGTATATAGGGAAGTGATAGCCAAGGAAATATGTTTTGGTCTGAAAAGTCAAAGAGATAGTGAGTAGAACATGGGGGGATTAAATTATACCCCCTTTTCCAGAAATAATGGTAGCATTGATTTGCTTTGTCCCAAAGCAAGAGATTGGGGTGGGGCAGGAGGGGTAAGTAACAGAGATAGGATGAGTGGCAAGAAGATTGCCCAAGTGGTTGGTGGGAAGCATTTTCTGGTACTGTAGAGCTGGCTAAATAAAATGAACTATTTGAGTTCACCAATTTACCAGTCAGGACAATTGAGACCCAGGGTCACAGTTCTAAAACTGAGTGAATTAAGTCCCCTATGGCATGATCTCTGCAGATCCAGTGTTCCAGAGGGTTCAACAGTAAGTCAGTTGTCAAGAAGATGGCCAGGGTAGACAAATGGAAAAAAAAATATGGGGGGAAGATAGGAGTATGACTAGATAGCAGTTCATCTGAAAAAATATGAGGATGTTAGTAGACTACAACATTAATGTGAGTCAAGAGTATATTATAGCTACAGAAAAAGTTTGTGAAAATAGGCTGCATTAAGAGAAATATAGTCTCCACAATGAGAGGTGATCATTCCACTATACTCTGCCATGGTTAGATCACATCTGAAGTATTTACTTCCATTCTGGGCACCACATTTCAGGAAGAACATTGATAAACTGTACAATCATCAGGGAAGGCTGATCTTAAGATCATGTTACACAATGACTACTTGAAGGAACTAGAGATATCTAACCTGTACTAGAGACTGGATGTGGACATGATGGATGTCTTCGAGTATTTTGAAAATTTGAAAAACTGTCATGTAGATGAACAAATTAGCCATGTTCTGTTTAAGCCCAAAGAAACAGGCAGAAGATGCAGATGGGCAGATCCAGACTTGACTTAAGTAGAAACCTCCTAACAACTAGAATAATCCAAAAGTGGAATGGACTACCTGAATGAGAGGTAGGTTTCCCCTAAGTAGTCTTCATGCCAAGCCTTGATAAGTACTTGTTAGGTCTGGTAGAGAAAGGATTCTGATTCAAGTATAAGATGGGCTAGACAGAATCTTTTGAAACCAAAAGAGATATGAGGAGCTGCTAGTTTATAAAATATAATGTAACTACATCAATTTTACTCATGTATCCTGAAAGCATTAATATATACTTTATATAATCTCAAGAAAGAGTTTATTCCTTGGGCAAGAACACGTTATTAGCATTTTCATTCCTTCAAAAGGGTTTACTGCATTCCTAAATTCACTGCGTGACTGAACCTACCACATCATAAATAAGCTTTTTTAAAAGTTTTTTAATATTAAAATCATACTCAAACATTAATATGTGTTTACTTGGAAGAGCTAGAATATTTGACTGTTTCTAAAACAGAATGTGATTACATTCAATATTCTTTTTCAGAAACAGCTCTCTCCATCCTGAATATAATCTCTGGAAGATGGAGATAAGAAAATGTTAAATTCAATTTTGAATACAGATGGCTCAGATGTAATCTGAGTATTGAAAACAACAAAAGTAACAGCTTTTCTCATTATTTTCCACTGTGAAAAATTACAAATAAAGTGACCACCTGTGTTCATGAAACTAGTTTGTTAAACTTTTGACTGACACCACCTACATATGATGGGGGAGGGTGGACCAGCTTTTATTTCTCAAAGCTTTGCCTTTTTCTTTTTTTTTCTTTTTTTTTAAATCAAAGCCAATGTATTTTTAAATGACAAACCTCACATTCCATTCTGTTGTTTTGCACATGGCCACTGCTGGGTGAATTTGGCAATTGTTTACAGTTCATATTTGTTTATACTTTCCCTTTCAGTTTGTCAAAGGAGGAAGCACAGTATGGTGGAAAGAGTACTGGTGGGGCTAGAGTTGGAGTTAAAATAAGATCTTAGTTCCAATCCTGCTAGATATTTGGGATACAAGTACAAAGAATGAAACAATCCATACTGGGAAGGAGACAACAAGTACATATACACATATATAGCATGATATAAAGTAGATAAATATACATATATATATATATATTATACATAGACACACACGTGTATATATAACAGTTTGGGAGGGAGTTATCGCAGAAGGGGAGATCAACAAAGGCTTCACGACTAAGATGTTGTCTTAAAATATAACCTAATAAGGTTTTATCTTAATATCTTAAAGGAAGAAAGTAACCTATAAAGCACAGGTGAGGAGAAAGTGCATTCTAGTCATGTGGGTTAGCCAGAGAAAAGTCATTGAGATGGAATATGTAGTGTTGTGTGTGAGAATTAGAAAGAAGATCCAGTTTAGCCAGATCACAAAGTCTTGGAGAATCAATGTCAAATGGGGCTAGAAATATAAGGGGCTTTAAAAAAGTAAACAGAGGAGTTGGTACTTTATCCTAAAGGCAACACAAAGAGTCCCTGAAGTTGAGTAAGGGAGTATTCTGGTCAGATTTGCACTTAAGGACAATTACTTGGAGAGCAATGTGTAGGATGTACTGGAGAGGTGAGAAATTTGAGTCAGGGAGACCAGTTAGGCGGTTTTCACAATGATCTGGCAAAGAGATGATAAGGGCTTGGACTTCAATGGTAGCTATGTTAGTGGAGATAAAGGGCTGGATTGCAAAAGATGCTTTGAAGGTACAGATAACAAGATCTGACAACTGACAGTATACCTGGGATGGGGGAAAATAAGGAGTATGGGCTAGATAATGACTACATTTCAAACCTGGGAGACTGGAAGGATGGTGGTGTCTTTGACAGAAATGAGGAACTTTAGAGGGGAGAGGTTAGGGTAAAAGATCAGATTTGACTCATGTTGAGTTTAAGATGTCTCCAGGACATTCAGTTTGAAATGTCTCCTGGCAGTATGCCATGGGACTAAAACTCAGGGAAGAGACAGATTAGACAAATACAAAACTGAATTATCCTCATAGAGAGAGTAGTGGTTACCAAGAGAAAACATAGAGAGAAGAGGAACTACCACAGAAGTTTGAAGAATACCCACTATTTAGAGGTGTGCTATGGATAATGATCCAGGAAAGAAGACTGAGAAAAAGTAATCAGGTGGGGAAGAAGAGAACCAGGAGAGAAGAATGTCTCAAATTCCTAGAGAGGAGAGAGAACATGTAGGAGGAAAAGTTGGCCAACAGTGTCAAATGCAGCCATTTCTTTATAAAACAGGGATAATAGTACATGCTACTTAAGGCCTTTGTGTAGATTAAATGAAATTACACAGCACAACGTATTGAGCACTGAGCCTAAAGTCAGAAGGACCTGAGTTCAAATGTGACATCAAACACTTACTAGCTGTGCGGTCCCAGATAAATCATTTAACCTGTCTGCCTCAGTTACCTCAACTGTAAAATGTGAATAATAATAGCACCTACCTCCCACAGTTGTTGTGAGGATCATATGAGATAAAATTTAAATCGCTTAGCACAGTGCCTGGCACATGTTAAATGCTATGGAAATGTTAGCTATGAGGAAGGAGAGGAGGAAGAGAATGAGGAGAAGGGGGAAGAGGAGGAAATAAAGCTCTTTATAAACAAACTCATAAAATGTCTATTTTGTGTTCTCATTTTTCTAACTGATTATCTAAACAAGCAGGGAATGAATATAGTTTACTGTTAGTATTGGGCCTATGAAATGATACCAGGGATCAAGAACAAAACACCTCAGTTCATTCAAGGCAGCTCAGTGGGGAATAGATAGCACTGAACTTGGAATCTGGAAAATGAGTTCAAGTCTTGCCTTGGACACTTACCAAGTGTGACCCTGTACAAATCACTTGACCCACTTCTCTAGATTTCAGCATCCTTATCTGTAGAGGGATTGAATAATAATACCCACCTCACAGGGTTATTGTGAGGATCACAAGATAACATTTGTTAGAGGCAACTTGGTGGTACACTTGGAATCAAGAAGATCTGAGTTCAAATCTTGCTGTTGACATTACATATGTGATGCTGGGTAAGTCACCTAAACTCTCTCCACCTCAATTTTCAAAATCTCATCTGTAAAAGAAAGATAATAATAGTACCTACCTCCCGGGGTTGTTGTCAGGATCAAATAAGATATTTAAAGCATTTTGCAAAGTGATATATAAAGGTTAGTTGTTATTATTGAGTTCCTACCAAATATTCCTGAAGAATTCTATCAAAATTAATCTGGTATTAAAGCAAAAGTTTTCCATTTGTTGATCTGTAATGGATCACTGTTTTTATTGATCAAAAGAACATTATCTGTACCAAGTTCCACCATTTCCAATTACTTTCCAGAAAAAAAAATGTTTCTTCTTCTGTTTATTTGAGGCGAAGGCAAACCACCAGGCCTGTGAATACTACATGGGTCTATGAGTGTGCCCACTTTGTTCCTTTGTTTGAGCATTTCAAATCTGTATTTGCTTAAGTATCACTTGCCTGCTTTATACTGGAAAATTAATACTACATATTTGCTAAAGTCATAAGTGCTATTGTAATAAAGAAGCACATCCATCATTTTTATTTGCTTGAATACAGGATGTACAGGGATTATTAACCCAGAAAATACAAAATTAATGGCAACTTCCAGAAAAGACCATAAGTCAGAAACAAAGTTTCATCTAGTGACTGGGTCGAAAACATAGGCTGACCCAAACTTCATTCAGGCATTCTGAGTTAAAAGGGTTTTCAGGAACATTATGTTCCTACTAGAAGTGGTCTCAAGAGCTCACTAGGATTGATGACCTGACCTTTCAGTTATGAAAAAGATATCTGACTTTATATTTATTTTGGAGGTCACTATGAAAATGTGCTGTTACATAGGATTCCTTTATATATAAAGAAACTTTATTTTATATCTCAGTTTCAATTCTCTGTCTCTTCATTAAACTAAAATCCTTTCTCCATAGACTCTCTTTTTCTAAAGTAAACCTTAATGCAAATACACGATGGCATATGTGTAAGAATTCATGGGATTTATGGGATGTCATGTTTACAATTAACTTAAAATGATCAATTGAAAGTTGATTTGGGAGGTGGTGTCAAGATGGTGGAGAAAAGGCAGGGAAACACCTGAGCTCTCTTAAATTCCACTCCAAACAATGTTAAAATAATGACACAAAATGAATTCTGGAGCAGCAACACCAACAAAAAGACGGGGTGAAAGAATTTTCCAGCATAAGACAAGTTAGAAAGTTGGTAGGAAAGATCTATCTCAATGGGGTGAGAGTGGTGTGCATTCCAGTGCAGGCCCCACCCTGTCAGGACAGCAGCTGACATTGAGGAAAATGGAATTGGCAGCAGTGGCTTTCAGAACTCTCAAAACACAGACAGTAAATGGGTCAGATGACTGGTCAAAAGGAGATTACGGAAGACCCTTTACTGGCAGTGGGAGCAAAACTCTGTTGCATTGCCCATACATGGTACCCGGTCACATTTCCAGGTCAAGAAGTATCAGGAATAAGGACCCTGGTCACAGTTCAAGGCTGAAATGAGTACTTTTCATATGACTATAAATTGTTTTAAATTCTTTATCTAAAATCTGCCTGTTCACATCCTTTGACCATTTATCAATTGGAGAATGACTCATCTTTTTAATGTTTAATCAAAATTCTTTATACATTTGATACATGAGACCTTTTACTGAGAAACTATAAAAATTTTTTCCCAAAAAATTTCTGCTTTTCTTCTGATCTTGGCTACATTTGTTTTATTGTACAAACCATTTTTAATGTAATCTAATTTATCCATTTTATACTCACACTTCCCTGTTCCATGTTCTTCCAGTTATCTTGTAATATCTCTCTTTATATCTAGGTTGTGTAAATGGTATAAGATTTTGATCTTATATTGGTAAATGGTATAAGACAGTGGTTCTCAACCTTCCTAACTGACCCTTTAATACAGTTCCTCATGTTGTGGTGACCCCAACCATAAAATTATTTTTGTTGCTACTTCATAACTGTAATTTTGCTGCTGTTATGAATTGTAATGTAAATATCTGATATGCAGGATGTATTTTCATTGTTACAAATTGAACATAACCCACAGGTTGAGAACCACTGGTATGAGATATAAGTCTATGTCCAGTTTCTGCCAGATTGCTTTCCAGTTTTCCCAACAATTTTTACCAAGTAATAAATTTTTATCTTAAAAGCTTAAGTCTTTATACTTGTCAAATACAAGGTTACTATATTTATTTGGTGCTATAAATTGTATGTATATTCTGTTGTTGACTTTTCATTCTTCCAAATGAATTTTGTGTTTATTTTTTCTACAGTATTTTTCTACAGTAAAATTTTGGTACAATTCTACAGCAACTTTTTGGTAATTTAATTGGGAAGGCCTAGAATATATAAATTAGTTTGGGTGTAATTGTCATTTTTGTTACATTGGCTCTGCCTACCCATTAACAATTAATATTCCACCAATTATTTAAATCTAATTTTACTTATAAAAAGTTTTTCTACAATTTTTTCCTATAGTTCCTGGGTTTGTTTTGGTAGGTGTGCTCCCAGGTATTTTATACTGTCTAGAACTATTTTAAATGGGGTATGTCTTACTACCCCTTCTTGCAGGGTTTTATTTATAATACATAGGAATGCTGAAATTTATATAGATTTACATTATATCCAGCTACTTTAATAAAATTATTGTTTCAACTAACTTTTTAGCTGAGTCTTTGGGATTTTCCAAGTATATCATTGTATCATCTGCAAAAAGAGGTAGTTTTATTACTTCATTTCCTATTCTGATTCCTTCTATTTCTTCTTCTTCTCTTATTGCTATTGCTAGGACTTCCAATACAATAATGAATAATTTTGGGGACACAGGGCATCTTTGTTTCAAACCTAATCTTACTTGGAAGTCTTCTAGCTTATCTCCATTACAAATAATCGTTGCTGGTGGTTTTAGAAAAACTGTTTATCAATTCAAGGAAAAATTCATTTATACCAAATCTTTCAAGTGTTTTTAATAGAAATGAGTATTGGACTTTATCAAAAGCTTTTTCTGCATCTATTAATATAGTTTTATGACTTTTTAACTTTTGTTATTGATATGATCAATTATATTAATAGTTTTCCTTATGTTAAACCATCCCTGCATTCCTGGTATAAACCATACTTTACTGTAATATAAAATCTTTGTAATCAAATGTTCTAAAACCTATGGTCTTTTAGTGCATAAGCTACTACATTTTGTGAAATCCTCCTTATATCTCTACAGTATTTAAATTTTTTTTCTTTTTTCTTGCAATATTTTCTCCTTAACCTGTGAGTTTTGAAACTTAGCTATGACATTCCTACAAGTTTTCCTCTTGGAATTTCTTTCAGGTGATGAACGACAGATTTCTTGTTCCTATTTCTACTTTATCCTCTTGTTCTAAAACTTCAGGGCAACTTTCCTTAATAATTTTTCATAACATTGTATCAAGATTCTTTTCCTGATCATAACTTTCAGGTAGTCCAATAATTCTTACATTGTATCTCCTCGTTCTGTTCTCCATCTGTTTCTAATGAGATATTTCAAATTCTCTTCTAGTTTTTTCTAGTTTTATTATTTGTTAGTGTCTTATAACATCATTCAATTTCCCTTGCCCAATTCTAGTTTTCAAGGAGTTATTTTCTTCTTTAAAATGTTGGACTTCTTTTTCCATTTGGTCTCCTTTCTTTTCATAATTTTCTTGGATTTTTCTTATTTTTTCCTAATTTTTCCTTGATCTTTTATTTGATTTTTGAAGTCCTTTTAAAGTTCTTCTAAAAACTCTTTTGGGGCTTGGGACCATTTGATGTTACTTTTGTAGTAGGAATGATTTTCTTTACCTCACTATCTTCCTCTGAATATGAACCCAGAACTTCTTTTTGAGTTCTTTGTTCCTTACTCGGTCATTTTTATTTTTATTTTGTTTTATTTTATTTTCAGTAACTTATTATTGTAATCAAGTTTTAATCCCAAATTGTGGGTAATGGTAACCCAGGCCTCATTTTCTGATTGTTATTTTCTGTTAATTTCTGAATTCTATCCAGGGACCCAAACTTAATAAATAAATCCTCCGAACAGGATGCTTTCAGAACAACCTGGAAAGACTTACATGAACTGATCCAAAGTGAAGTGAGCAAAACCAAAACGTTGTACATAGTAACAATATTGTACAATGATCAATTTTAAATGGCTTAGCTATTCTCAGCCATACAATAATCTAAGACAATTCTGAAGGACTTATGATGAAAAATGCTATCCATTTCCACAGAAAGAATAGATCAAGTCTGAATGCAGATTGAAGCACATTTTTTACCAAAAAAAAAAAATTTCCTTTGTTTTTCTTGGAGTTTTTTGTGTCTATTTTCTTATACAACATGACTAATATGGAAATATGTTTTGCATGACTGCATATGTATTACCTATATCCAATTACTTCCCTTCTCAATGAGGGAGGAGGGTAAGAAGTGGGGGAAAGAATTTGGAGCTCAGAATTTTTTTTAATCAAATGTTAAAAATTGGTTTTATATGTAATTGGAAAAAACATTTTTTAAAAAGAAAGTTGATTTCCTGGTCTATCATTTTGTGGTTTGACTATCTTCTTGATAGTGAAAGAGGCTCTTCAAGGAGTATAAGAAAATAGTCATTCCATCTTCTTCCTTTTCCTCCCTTCCTCTTTCTGAGAATGGGGGCTGCATTTTGCTCCAGAGAAGGATTAGGGCCAGGAGTTCATAGGACCTTAGGTTCAAGGTTGGAAATTACCTTGTCCAACACCCTCACTTTATAGACTAGAAAGATATCCAGATATGCCCAAGGTCACACAGGAAAGGAAGGAAGTTGGTATTTGACCTTAAATTCTCTGATACCAAAACTCTTTTTACCAAATCACAAAAATGCCCACCTCTTCACTGCTCAGAGACTTTCTAAAAGAGCTCCATGCCCAAGAGCAAGGGAGGATTAACATCCTATTTTCCAGATTGAAAAAGGAAATTTAGAGAAAGAGAAAAGGTAAGAAATTGAAGGCACTTTGGGACTAGAGTCCTAGTCTTTAAAATCATTTAAATCCCTTCAGGGTACTAAGCACCCATAATTTGTCTCCATCTCAAATACCCCAACCCCTTTTCCTCTTCTCTCATAAATCATGCTTTGATCTCTTTTTCCCCTTCCCAGGCCAAGGAAAAAATTCTAAGAACTGAACTGTGGATTTGGGGGGGAGAGGGCAGGGAAGGATAAGTACATTAAGGGGGTCAAATCTCAACAGATATATACAAGGTTTGGTTTTTTTTTACTGTACTACAAATAATAATAAAGAACAAAAACAAAGACCTCGTAAATTACAATATGAAACTAGTCAGAACAAAAAGATTTCTATTGGGGGTTTTTTAACATTTTTTTTTGAGAAAGGAGAAACTGACATCCACTAAAGAAAACTGAATGAGGACAAACCATTTTATGCTCAATACAACAAAAGACATCGTCATTCTTCTTCCATGCATTCTTCTAATCAAAGTAGACACATTTCTACATTAATTAATGGTAAAATCTGAATCTTCCCCCACTCTTTCCTCTCCTCCTGTTGTTTGTCTTGGCTCCTAGGTATTACTGTGCTGTGCTGGAAAGAAGCCAAAGCTTGAATCATCTTGAGGCCAAGGCACTAGAGCTGTGAAAGCTATTTGATTCACGTTGGTCACACCATATTTATTTCTGTGATATGATTCTATATTTGCAACCAGGTAGGCAATTCTGCATAATGCCTGCCAAGCAAGGGATTAAAACCCTGCCCCAGGTTGCCCTGAAACTGCTGCCAACAACCCACCAATTAGTCTTTAATAGAACAGCAGGAGTTCCTTTGGGGGGAATGTGGACAACCATAATTGGCAGCTGGCATCTGATTCCCCAGAAGGTGGAGGGATACAAGCTAGCAGCAGGGAGACTACTGGGACAGACAAGTAACAGTGAGAAAAGTGGTAGGCAGGTGTGTGGCTGAAGCGGACACTAAGCTTTGGTATACAGACACTCTGTGTTTATGCCTTAAGGGGCGGGCAACACCAAGTTGGATTGTGGTGAATAAAGACTTTGTTATGGTTTGCTCTTGGCGATTTTTGCTTCCTTTGTGTATATATTTTTTTCACTTGAGCATGGAACATTCTGTGCTTAACAGACTGAATAGAACCACTGTGATGCACTTTCATTCCGTGGGTGACAAATTGTCTGCCCCTTTTTTATCATAGCCCCCTTGTCCAAGGTGACCCTAGAGGAGGCGAGTAAGGAAATGAAGGCAGTTATTTGAACAATTCAGGCAAAAACTGAAAAAAGAAAAAACAACCACACATATATTGACATACATTGTTAATTATACAGGTATCTTGAATACAGGCCAAAAAGATATTGATAATGAGGTAGATGGGGGAAAATAATCAATTTAACATTTCTTCCTTCTTATTTAGATACAGGGGGAAGAAGGTACGGGAAGAAAATAAGCATTTATATGGCATCAACTCTGTGCAAAGCACTGTACTAAAGGACTTATATAAATATTAATAATAGGTAACATTTATATAGCACTTACTATGTTCCCAGCACTGTTCTAAGTGCTTTACAGTTATGATCTTATTTAATCCTCACAACAACCCTCTGAGGTAGGTGCTGTTATTATCCCCATTTTACAGATGTCCTCATCTTGCCCAGGGTCACACGGCTGCTAATTATCTGAGGCTAGATATGAACACAGGTCTTCTTGATTTCAGGCTCAGTTCTCTATCCACTGTGCTACCAGCTTCCTCTCGGGGTAAGGAGATTAAATATGGAGTCAGTGGGCCTGGGTTCAAATCCTGATTTTTCTACTTAGTGCCTATGTGATTCTAAGCAAGCCATTTAACCTTTCTAGGATTCAGTTTCTTCATCTACAAAATGAGGAGGTTGGACTAGATGAACTCTAAGGTTCCTTCCAGCTTTAAGTCCATGATTCCCTTTTGTCTGATTTTCACAGATATTATTGGGTTTCAGGGAGAGCTTTGGATATATTTGTAGTCTGAAGTCTACAAGCTCTTACACTAGCTCAATGGTTTCCCAGTATTTTCTTGTTCTACAAACCCCTTTAGACAATAACAACAAAAGATTATGAACTCCCAGGATAAGATGAGCAGCTAGGAAACACAGTGAGTAGAGCACCAGCCATGGAGTCAGGAGGACCTGAGTTCAAGTCCAGCCTCAGACACTTAACACTTACTAGCCATGTGACCTTGGGCAAGTCACTTAATCCCAATTGCCCTGTCTTACCCCCTCAAAAAAAAAAAGAAGAGAATTTGGAGGCACAATTTACACACACACACACACACACACACGCACACACACACACACACACACACACACACACACACCCGTAGGAATTTTAAAGAAGTCAGTATAGCCTAAATGGAAGACTTTTTAGACAAGTCAGGACTGAATAGGACATAAAAGAATCATAGAATTTGTATGAGCAGAAAAGAGAAGAAGGGTGTTTCAGATGGAAGAGTCTTTGCAAAGGTGTTTTGTGTGGCATTTGTACATAGTACAATGCATAGTGTTAGATTTGGAGTCAGGAAAACATGGGTTGGAACTGCCTTAGATAACAAACAGTATGAGTCTGATTATGTTACTCCCCACCCCTCCCCACCATGCACACATTCAATAAACTCCAGTGTCTCCCTGTCACCTCCAGGATCAAGTATAAAATCCTCTAGTATATAGAGCCCTTCATAACTTGCTCCCACTCACCTTTTCAGTCTTCTTGCATTTTATATCATCCCTACACACACATAGTCTTTGATCCAGTGACACTGGCCTCCTCTCTGCTCCTCAAACAAGACACTCCATCTCTCCTGGCTCTGGTCATTTTTCTGGCTGTCCCCCATGAATGGGATGTACTCCCTTCTCATCTCTGCCTTCTGACATCCCTGGCTTCCTTCAAGTCTCAGCTAAAATTCAGCCATCTTTAGGAAGCCTTTCCAGATAACCCTTAGCACCTTCCCTCTGTTGATTATGTCCTATTTCTCCTGTATATAGCTTATTTCTAGGTAGGTATTTTGCATGTTGTTTCCTCCATTAGATTGTGGGATATTTGAAAGCAGGAACTGTCTTTTGCCTTTTTGGCATCCCCGAAGCTTAGCATTCTTGGCCCACAGGAGACACTTAATAATGTTCATTGACTGACTGACTGACTGACTGACTGACTCAGCCCAATTTGTAAAACAAGGAAGTGGACTCTATTTCCTCTAAGCTCTAAATCTATGAATCCAACATGTGAACATATGACCTCGTTTAATCATACATGATATGAACTGATGCAAAGAAAAATGAGTGGGGGTGGTTAGGTGATGTAGTGAATAGAGCACTGGCCCTGGAGTCAGGAGGACCTGAGTTCAAATCTGACCTCAGATACTTAACACTTACTAGCCATGTGGACTTGAGCAAGTTACCTAACCCCAACTGCCCTAGCCTCCTGCCCCAAAAAGAAAGAGAGAGAAAGAGAGAAATGAGCAGAATTAGGAGAACATTGTACATGGTAACAGAAATATTGTTCAATGATCAACTATGATAGAAAGCTTTTCTAAGCAATACAATGATCCAAGACAATTCCAAAGGACTCATGAGGGAAAATTCTATCCACATCCAGAGAAAAAACTGCAGGAGTCTGAATTCAGATTGAAGAATATTATTTTCATTCTCATGTGTGTGTGTGTGTGTGTGTGTGTGTGTGTGTGTGTGTGTGTGTGTTTTTCCTTTTGGTCTGTTTCTTCTTTCATAACATGACTCATATGGAAATGTGTTTTACATGATTGCAGATATATGACCTAAGTCAAATTACTTACTGTTTTAGGGAGGAGAAGAGGGAAAGGGGAAAGAAGAGAGGGTGGGCAAAAAATTTGGAACTCAAAATTTTTTTAAACAAACATTAAAAATTGTCTTTACATTTAATTGGGAAAAAGAAAATACCATTTTAAAATAATTATATGTGATAGTTGCTTTATTTCACCCACAACTGTATTTAAATTTGAGCAATACTTCAGTTTCAACTGTAGGAATGTAGAATACTTTTTAAAAATTAAATGCTAAAGAAATTGACAAAAAGAGAAACACGAATAAAATTCAACAAATATTTAGTCAGGTTCTCCTCTATGCAAAGCACTATGCTAAAAACTGGAGGATATACCTCATGGAATTTATAGTCTAACAGAGAGACAAGACACACACAAATACTCAATACTAAATGAAAAGTACATGAGAACTGTGAAGTACTATTATTACATATAATTTAACCTAGTACTGATTTATAGTGAACCTTAATGGATGTTCCAATAGAATGGAATTAGTAGTTCAAAGAAAAATGACACACAGCTAAGCTAAAGAACACGTAGGCTGGTGAATTAGTCTCTGAAATTCCAAAGTGATTCATATCCAATAATTGACCACTTAGCCCTGTTCTAAACTTACTACTGAAACAAATTCTCCAAGCTGCCAAACCTCTGTGTGAAGTTTAAGAGGATGGGACTTTGGAAGATGTTTCCCATCTTATTTACATCTGCTGTGGCTTAAGCAGCTCTTTTTAACCTTTGTCTGAGGAAGGTATTGCTGAGTCATTGAGGGGAGGAAGGGAAGAAAAGCAATACTTCATACTTCCTCTATGAACTGTAAATTTCCCCTCTTACTTTGAAACAAGGACATGGATTGCATGGAAGACAAGAGCTTGTGTTAGTTTTGGAAGTCCTCTGAGGTAAGACTGAATTCTTGTTCACCAGAGACTAGGAACTGAATACCAACACCACCATATTCAACCTCTAGTTCTAGATCTAACCACCTGGAAAATGTTTTGCCTGGAAAATGCCCACTGGAGCATTACAACGATAATAATTCACATTTATGTAGTGTTTACTCTGTACCAGGCATTACGCTAAGCACTTTACAATTACTATCTCATTTTATGTTCACAACAATCCTGTGAGTTATATACTATTATCATGACCATTTTATTGATAAGGAGGCTGAGACAATCAGAGATGAAATGATTTGTCCAAGGTCACACAGCTAGTAAATGTCTGAGGATAGATTTGAACTCAGGTCCTCCTGACTCCAGACCCAGCATTCTATCATTGTGCCACATCAATATGGTTAATTTCATATTTCTCTATTTTTAAAGGACACAGAAGTTATATGTAAGCACTTAACTATAGTCTAATGCCCATCAACAAAGAATATTATCCTATTAGAATACTCACGTATTCTCAAATATTGAATCTGGTCTTTTTTAAAAAAAATGATAGTTAATGTAATTTATTTATAGAAATTTGGTGAAATACCTGAAAATAGCTATAGAATAATTTTTTTAAAAAACAGGTGGTAAATAAAATATTATTTTTCACACAGACATTCTATTCTCACAAATATAAGCCTAGAGCTGTGAAAAAGAATTTTCAAGTAGTTACTTTTTAAGTGAAGGATTGTCTTTACTGATATGAATTAAATGATATTGTAAGATTTGAAGACCAGAAATTATCTTCTGTTAGAGAATTATATGGCTAAAAAACAACATTCCCCCAAATAATTTGATCCTTTGGGAGCTTGAAATATACTGACACACTTCATAAATGTTACTCCAGTGGGACCTGGAGATATGAATCTAACTCCAGGATCAGTGAAGGTTAGAAAAATTTTGAAGTAGAATACAGGAAAGTCAGCTAATTTTCATAGTAGAAATCATTACTTATAATAAATAATTGGATGCAGGTTTAATTTCCTATTTAATATTTTGTGACAATATCACTAGCATCAAAAATTCTCTCAGAACCCCTGTTCATAGCATGTGGATAGCAAGACCTCATCTGGTGATGGTAGATAAGGAGTGAGCCCAGGTGGCATAATTCAGATAAGAAGCCTTAGCCCAGCCTTCATTTGCATTTATTTCTTTAATTCTGATACCACTATGAAGAGGCACTGGAGCATCAGGAACCACAACCCCATGCAGACACAGATGCCCATTAATGTTACCACTCACCGCAGTAATAGGAGAGAAAGATCCAGGAGCAAAAATTTCAATTCCCCAAATATTTAGTAAGTGATTACTATGTTCAAGACATTGGAGATACAAAAATTTTTAAAAATTACATGGTCCCTGTCCTCAACAAGCTATTGGGGGTAGAGGACAAGAATGGCATGTACAAAAAAAAAAGTATAATCAAAGATAGAGTATGATGCATACAAAGGAGAGAAAGAAAATAATGGAGGAAAATCTGAGAAGGGAGAGCATGCTCTTAACAGGAAAGTCAAGCAAAGTTTCACAGGGAAGGTGGTCTACTTGTGCAGAGCCTGGACAGAAGAGAAAACTTTTGCTAGACAGAGGTGCATTCCAGGGGTGGAAGATGGACTATGTGAAGGCATAAAGGTAGAAGGATTGCATGTCACACTCAGGAAACAGCTAACAGACCCATACAACTTAAAGTGTGTCAAGAGTAGTAATATAAAGTTAAAGTTGAACCCGACTGCAGAGGACATTAAATACAACGCTAAGTAATCTGTATTTTGTTGGTTGGTGGTAGAGAGAAGGGAGGAGCATATTGACTATTCCTGATGGGAGGTAGAAGTAGAGTTAGTTATACAAGGGGAAAAATATTTCTTGATGGTAGCAGAGAGGACTTCATTGGGAGAAAAAAATAAAAATAAAATATAGGCATTGAATTTTAAAACATCTTAGATGTGATTTCATTCAACCCTTTCAAACCTGATATTAAATTTTCTCTACAACACCTTTAGCAAGTCGTCATCTAGTCTTTTCCTGAGTCCTCCAGCTAGAGACAATTCATTTTCTTAAGAGGCAGCCCATTTGATTATCGTGATACTCTAATTAAGGAGGGAAAGTCCTTAGTCACATTGAACCAAAACCTATTTCTCAATAAATTCTACCCTCTGTTCCTTATTCTACCCTACAGAGCCACATCCAAAAAGTTAAAATTCTTCTTTCACATAATAGCCTTTGAAATACTCATAAGGCTCCATGGCCAATGTGGTCAAAACACCCTTTCCCACTCCCAGTTTGGGACTCAACTAGACCCAATTCTATACTGGGGTAGACTGGCCTCAAAGAGAGGGATCACACTCTTCTCAAAACTCTCTTCTTCTTTACACTCCACCTTGGATCCCTGAAGAAATTTTTTAAACTTATGGTTAGCTCATACCTAAAACATCCCCAAAAAGAATAAAATTATTTCTAGAAAGGTAGTTATTGCACAAAGTAGATCAAGTATAGGACAACTATTTATTTCCCCCAACTAAAAAGGAATTGTTATAATACAAAATATATCGACAAATATTTAAAACATTCATTCCATGAAACACTGTGAAATTACTAATAGCTATGATTTTTAAAAATCTGCAATGAAGAGAAACTAAGGCAAAGAATGTCAAGCATGATTATTTATTAACAAGGCTGGCAGTTGCCAATAAGTGAGATTCCAAAGTCTCTCTGTGGCCGGGGATACACCTGACAGACAGTAGCTTTTTATACAGTTGGTTACATAAGGTCCAGTGATACCACCTAAACTAAAACTATTATTGGACTATATCAGAAGCAAGGGTGGGCTTACATTTGGAATAGTCGTGCTGACTTGCAAAAGAGAGATTTCCAAAGTCCATGGTAAAGGGAACCCACCAAGTTAGTCAGCATCCTCTGGAAATTCTGGAAAGTCCCATGTCTAAGACCCCCTACACCAGCATGATTGGGTACTGGTCAAGGCAGAATATCTTATGACTAAGTTGACTCATCCTCCCTCCTCCCCTACTAGGTAAGACAGGTTAAATCTAGGTGGTAACCCAGAGAAATGGGGAAGTTAAACTCTTACAAAGAAGTCAAACTATTTTATAGATGCTAATGTTAAGTCAAACTGTCTTTTTAAATAAAAATTATTCCAAAGTATTGATTCCAGTGATTAGAATACAATTCGCAATCAATAATTAATACAGAATAAAGTGAGGTATCAATTTTCAGTTTCACACATACTACATTTTAGCTCTTCACAGTCCAAGCCACTCAGTAAACCTTCTCTAAGAAGCAGTTTTACAGGTAATCTCCTACAGAGCAACCTACATCCAGACCCAGGACCTCTCAACTTACAACGCTGCTGGACATGCTAGAACCACATAGGATCAAAGTTCAGTCAACTGCTTGGTGAAAGAAATAAAGAGGCACTGAGACCTTGAGATTCAGTCTTAGGCTCACCAAGACAGCACACAGTTTTACTGCTACATGTAAGAAATTGTAATAGTGGCCCAGAAGAGGAGAGAGAAATCCTTTTACCCCTCACTGGAAATCCAAAAGAGAGTTTGCAGAGTCCCTACCAATCAGATGGAAAAAAAGAAAAAAGAGTGACAGTGAAGTTGTCTCTCCCTTTTAACTACTCTCAGAGGCTCTTTCTGCTCAGCAGTCAGTCCTCTTCAATACGACACTTCCAACCCCATAATTAATGAGAATGGACACAAGAAGGATTATGCTAGGAAATGTTTAACAACCAGTTCTCAAGAATGGTACAACTCACTTTTATATTTTATCTGCATAAAACAGTTCTGAGGTACCACCACACACCTATCAGATTGGCTAATATGACAGAAAAGGAAAACAGCAAATGTTGGAAAGGATGTGGAAAAATCAGGACACTAGTGCACTCTTGATGGAGTTGTGAACTGATCTAACCATTTTGGAAAGCAATTTGAAACTATGCCCCAAAAGCTATAAAACTGTACATACCCTTTGATCCAGCAATATTGCTATACTAGGTCTGTATCCCAAAGAGATCAAAGAAAAATGAAAAGGTCCTATATGTACAAAAATATTTTTAGCAGTTCTTTTTGTGGTAGCAAAGAATTAAAAATTACGGGGATGCCCATCAGTTGGGGAATGGCTAAACAAGTCATGGCATATGATTGTGATGATATTATTGTGATACAAGAAATGATGAGCAGGATGCTCTCAGAAAAACCTGGGAAGACTTACATGAACTGTTGCAAAATGAAGTGAGCAGAGCCATGCGATCATTTTACATAACAACAGAAGTATTGTACAATGATCAACTGAATGACTTAAGCTATTCTCGCCAATGCAATGATATAAGAGAATCCTGAACAATTCAGGATGAAAACTTCTATCCACCTCCAGAGAAAGAACTAATGAAATATGAATGTAGATTGAAACATTCTTTTTTAAACTTTATTTTTCTTGTGTTTTTTTGTCTGTGTTCTTTTGCAACATGGCTAATACGGAAATATGTTTTTGATGACTGTACATGTATAATCTTTGTCAAAGTGCTTGCTTTCTCAAGGAGGAAAAAGGGGAGGGAGGCAGGGAATTTGCAACTCAAAAATTACCCAAAAAATGTTAAAAATTGTTTTTATATGTAATTAAGAAAAAATAAAATAACATTCTTTTTTTAAAAACTTAAATATAAATAGATTTCATCTGCATTATTAACACTTTCTCCCTCACTTCCTGAGGTCTTATCTAATGAACAAAATAACTAATCAAGTCCTGATTTGTAGTTTGCTGATTATGAGGCATTAATACTAACACTGAAGATTTAACAATTAAAGACATTAGACCTGGCTCTAGCACACTCCTAGAAAAGGGATCAACTAGAAGCCTTTGGCTTCAAATGCACTTTAGTAAGAATCCAGGATATATATGTTATTAGAAATGACCTGATCATGGGACAACCAGAAAGGGCTAGGGTATACATATGCTCAGCTCCACGAGAAGTGCTCCAGCCAGATTACATGAATAGTAGAAGTAGCCAGGGCACATACTCAGCTCCATAGGAAGAGGTCCAAACAGATCAGAGATCAAGGAATGAGTCCAGTGATTATCCCCATTATATATTTGAGGATAGCCTTCATGCCAGTTTGCCCCCTCCAGTCTTCTCTTTTAGATATCCACCTTTCTTTCCATAGTTCAGCATCTCCCCATTGTCTTGGTCACTCTCTTATGGACTTGCTCTAACTCCTTACCGTCTCTCCTAAAACGCTCATGACTAAACACAATAGTTCCAATGTAACGTAACTACCTCAGAAATGAATTAGGAACATAATTTCCTTCATTATGGAAACCTTATTTCCAATCTGACTTTCACCACATGGCCTGCCTAACCATTCTAGTGCATTACTCTGATGGTATAATTACTGCACACCATCCTCCAGTTGTTCACCGTTGCCTGCTGAGAAGCAAGTCAAAAAATCAACACCGCTGATGCTTTAGACACGTTGCTCTCTCAGTCTTAACCAACCTTCCTCCTGACTTCACTCCACTTACTCTCACCATTCTCTCTTCACCACCAGTTTTATTTAATTCAAAATACCCCAGTCTCTTTCTTCTATTTTCTTCCCATAAAAATCCTGGTAGAAGTGCCAGGGCAATCAGCTGCCACTAAATTCAATTGTCCCTGTCCCCTAGCCCCAGTCCCAGAGAGGTCTTTATGGAATCTTACATACACAGTAGTATCCTATTATTTTTCTTGCAATGACTCTGTGGAGCAATGTTTGGGAACACTGCTATCAAGAAATATGATGTTTTTAATAACTGATTAAAAATTTAAAAACACTCATTTTAAAAGCTCACCAGCAACCCAGGGTTTTTTGCTTTGTTTTGTCCTTGGAGGGAAGGTGATACTGGACTTCTAATTTCATTAATATGGGGACCTCCTGGTAAAGAAGCTTCCTCTACAAATGTAGATTATCATCTGCTCTTCAGCTTATAGTTTCAGAGAGTTTCTTGGGTCACTGAGAAGCCAAGTGGCTTGCTTAGGGTAAGACAGCCAATATCAGAGGTGAAATTTAATCCCGTTACTTCCTGACAGTGAAGCCACCTCTCCAGCAACCACTCTACCATGCTTCTCAACCTGCTCCCCAATTTGTACTAATATGAATCATGAATAAATAACTGAAGAAAAGAAAGTAAACACCCTATTCAGTTTTGATTTTCTTGAGTGTGGTCTGAATGGTGTCTACTTCTTCACTGACCAGACACCTCTACAAATAAGCAGCCATCTAAACACAAAATGAAGAATACTTTGAAACTACTTACTGCTACTTCCCAAAGATCTTTATTTTAAAGAAATAGGACATACCACGGATGCCTAGTATGCTTTTAATTTGTTATTTTTACTTATTTTGAAAAGTTTTCCAATGACGACTAAAAGTTACCATTTTAGACTTTCTCACAGAAATATGAATCAGGAACATTATTGATTCTTCACACTCATATGAGTAAAAACATATGTTGGATGGTGAATGAATGTCCTATTTAGCATGTAGAAACATAACAGTTTTTTTTAATTCCCACTAGAATATTCTAAACTCCAAATCCCTGTAATAAAACCTAAAGCTAATTTTGCCCCTATAGGTTTCTGTCTTACATAAACATGAGTAAGCTGATGTAAACTATCTAAATTGTTTAACAGACCTAGCATTGCAAAGACAGAGTAAGTAACCCAAAGTCCAAAGTCAAAATCAGAGTTAACACATATTTATTAAGCTCCTTCTATGTGCCTGTCACTGTGCTAAACTAGTGGGGGATACAAAGAAAGGCATGTCAGTGCCTAGCTTCAAGGAGCTTACAATCTCATGGGGGAAGACAACACACAAAAAGAAACTGAAAAAGGGGTAGGAGTGGGCAGTCCTGTAGCAGGAGTGGGAAATGACCTGAGGAAATGTGTTACAGAATTAGTTTATGAGTTTCTGGAGATCATGAAATCCAGGAGTTCTACCCAGTGGGAAACAATGAGGTCAATTCCCTACATGCTCTCCTTAAATCAGTGGTTCTCAACCTGTGGGTTATGTTCAGTCTGTAACAATGAAAATACGTCCTGCATATCAGATATTTACATGACGATTCATAACAGTAGCAAAATTACAGTTAAGAAGTAGCAACAAAAATAATTTTATGTTTGAGGGTCACCACAACATGAGGAACTGTATTAAAGGGTCATAGCATTATGAAGGTTGAGAACCACTGACTTAAATGGTAGCAGATCTGGGTAGAATTCTTCAACCAATCTTCATGGTACTCCAGTCAGAGGAGGGATAGGCCTCCAGGCAGGGGATGCTGAGGAAGTGTGGGTTTCAGAGTTGATTTAATCTTGCAGAATGATGTTTCTGGAGATCATGAAATCCAGAAGAACAGTCATGTGGGAAATGCCCCATTGACCTAAATCTCTCTCTCTCACTGTCCTGTCATGGTTCCTGAGACAGGACCTTAACAGTGGTACCCTAAGCAGCCAGTAGATAACATATGGAACTGGCCTCTACATCAACAAAAGTGAGAAAAAGGCTAAAAGAGATGGAAGAAAGGACCCCTTTAGGACCTCAAAAGGGCCCTAAAAATAATTTTTAAAAGCAGCTCTCATTTACTTCACACTTTGGGTAGGGCCCTTGCTATATTCTAGAAAAAACAGTGTCAGAATCAGAACATTAAAAACAGAAAAATGCATGGCTACCAAGAAGGGGGGAAGACATCTCTTTAGTTGTGTTAACAGAGGTAGCAGTTCTCACTTTCATGGTGAAATCTAATTTATTCTTTTTTCTTCCCTCCAAACACACCTTATTGAACAAGCTGAAAAATCGGTAAATAAATGCATTCATTAATGATTTAAATGAGCACAAAAAGAAAGGAAAGCTGCCAGAGCCACTCTGAAGCCCATGAGGTCTTCACCTTTGCCAAAAAACGATTGCAGCAAACATCAATAGTGACTGTGGGAATCATGCTGTGAGGGTTTGGGGACTGACTGCTGGGGTGGTGGCTGCTGCAGCTGGCATAGATAGAACTCTCTGAGGCGGTCATGCTCTGGCCTCAGGATTTGCACACTCAGACTAGCTGAGAAAAAGGGAAATTTTAATTTATTCATGTGGAGAGGTTTTTTTCTCCTCCCTCCCCTTGCCCCTTATTATGTGCTAAGGGATGTTCTAGTTAAATTCAAGACATCAGCTTAGAATATGTTAATACTCATAAATTAAATTGCTCACAGAAGGTGATCAATTTTTAATGTTTACACTCAAGATGTTCTTTTTAATTAACACTTAGCTACATTTGTACTCTCTGTTCGAAGCTGAAAATGTCTGGGTTTTCAGAGACCGGCAGCAAATTGTAAGATGCCCACGTTGTAGTAATCTTGAAAGTTCCACCCCTCAAGCAAAAGAATAAGACACTAGTTAGGGATAGATGGCACTGGGAAACCATTTTTTTCATAGGAACAAAACTTTAAACAATCAATCAATGAATCAACTAGCATTTATTAAGCATTTTCTATTTACTAAGCACTGTGCTAAGTTCTGAGGACACAAAGAAAGGGAAAAAAATTATATTTTCTTAATGTGTTCAAAAAGTTCCTATTCCAAAGGGGAAAAAACATACAAATAACTGTGTATGCATAAGACATATACAGTGTAAATGGGAAGTAAGCCCAATGGGAAGGCACTGTGGTGGGTGGTGAGGAGAGGGGAGGGAAAGGGGGAATAGAGAAAAGGGAGGCAGCCAGGACAAACCTCTTGAATAAAGTAGAATTTAAGCTGAGTTTTAAGGGAAACCAGTAATCCCAGGTGAGGAAGAAGAGCATTCCAGAGACAACCAGTGAAAAGGCATGGATTGGGGACATAGGGTATCATTTTCTAGGAACAGCAAGAAAGCCAATGTCACTGGATCTTGGAGGGATACTGTAAGACTAGGAAAGTAGGAAGGAGTCATGTTATAAAGAGTCTAAAAAGACAGAGAATTTTCTATTAGATCCTAGAGATAATCATAGGAAGCAACTGAAGTTTGAGTAGGGAGGTAATTTGGTCACAACTGTGCTTTGGGCAGTTGAGTGGATGGATGAAATACTGAAATAGGGAGAAGAGTTGAGGTAAGGAGAGCAATCAGAAGGTTACTGCAACAGGCATGGTATGAGATGATGTTGGCATGAGGATAGTGGCTGTCTAAATGAAGGCAAAAGAATGGGGGGTGGGGGAAGGGAACATATACAAGAGATATTGGGAAAGTAAAAATTACAAGACTGAGCAACAGGTTATGTGGAGTGAGTACAAGAACAGAGTTAAGGATGGCATTGAGGTTGCAAGCTTGGATGACTGGGACACTAGTGGTACCCTGAAGAAATGGAAGGAAACCTTGGAGGTCATTTAATTCAAACTTCTTATTTTACAGATGAGGACACCTGAGGACTGGAGAGGTCAACTGACTTGTCCCAAGGTCATAAAGGTAGAAAGTAATAACACAACATAGGCAGCCAGGTCCTACAACTCTAAATGCACTGACCTTTCCACTGTCCCACAGTGTCTGGGGGAGTACTTTATGATGATGATATTCTGCCTCAGTTCGTGCTTGTAAATTGGCAAATGCCTATGAAATATGACTGTCAATGGTGTATATAAAAAGAGCCAAAATGTGAAAGCTTGTAAAGCACTCTGAGTCACATAAATGAACAGTAACATAATTCAAAACTATGGCAAAATCTCATTAATTTGGACTTCATTAATTACTAATTTGGGATAACTCAGGCAATAGCAAGGATTTAATTTACTTTTGCCCAATAATAAGCACATTACTACATTTACTTGCATAACTTCTGATATTTTTTATCATAAAAGAACAGGGTAGGAAGCAGTGGGGGGGGGAAGGAAGAGGATTACAGCTGGGGAAAATATAAAAATCTGACATTAACAGAGGCATTCTGGGGTCTGCTAGGAAGCCTCCTTCATTGTCCTTCATGAATCTATTTCTATGCTCATTTACTAAAGGATATAACTTCTTTTCTTTCTCCCAACAAGGTACTCTTATCTAAATTACTCAGTTTCTAGCTATGAAATGATCCTAGACCCTAATGAATTTTGAAGGGAGAAAATAGAACTTCCACAGCTTCTACTACTGTGGTTCTTAAGTTCCACGGTGTGTTTGTTGTGATACCTAGTAGTGTTTGTAATTCTGCTTCCTCCCAAATCTAGGAAGAGACAACCCATTAAAGTTTAGCATTTAAATTTAGAATTTTCTTATATTTGCCAGACATGTTTGCTTCTAACAGTAACAATTTTGAATTTATTTCTTTCAAACATAACAAATCACTTTTGAAACCAATATAGAACCTGGATTTCTTTGAATATTTAAAGTATTAAGTTTAGGAAACTAGGAGTTCACTAATTCATATCAGGATGCATATACAATGATATATCTCTTTATAATCACCTGACATTGAGAAATCTTAGTTTTGTGGTCATTTTTAAGAGTTCCATAAGTTGTTACATTTAGAGCTCCTAATAAATTCCAACATTCCTGCAGCACTTCTAAATTCTAGGAAGAGTTGCATAGATCTTAGCTTTTGCATGCTCCCAAGATGCAATGGTCCCAGACACCAAACCTAAGTGTTGACTTCCTTCACTAATGCCAAATTTCCACAAGTTCTGAGGGAAGTGTGAGGGTGCACCACAATCTTTGCAGCACAGTCTCTGCTTCTATCACCACATGGCTCCATAGTGTAAGAAGAGTTATTTTTCAGGGGAAAGTTAACTTGTTGTTTCAATGCCCCACCATGTGTTCTGTGATTCCTTTTCAGATTCTTTAAGTTTCAGATGTGCAGAGCTATGATAATTCACCACAAAAATGATGAGCTGTCTTTGTCATTAGCTCAATATGCATATAAACCTAATAAATTCAATACTAAAAAAGGAAAAAACTCAAGCAATCTTTTTGTTTGAACTCTAAATACTATTTTTCCTAAATTCTCATGTCAGACTCATAGCATAGCAAAGTTTAACTTCTTACACCAGTTTAGTTTCATATCATTAAATATTTTAACCTGTTACAGAATATTTCATGTAAAAAATGAGTTGCACATAAGAATATTATCAAATACAAAGTCTGGAATCTGCATTATACAGAGTAATGGTAAAAATCCATGTAAAGAAGCAAATTGAAAAATGTAATTATTTTTACTGTACTAATTATTTGCCTTCATAGCGATGACAAATATAAGAAAGGTATAGTAAAATATTAACCCCACAGAACTATATGTGTTCATTATTGATGCATCATATTATAATCATTGATTTAGAACTAGAAAGGACTTTCAAGTCTAACCTCGTCATTTTACAGATAAGGAAACTGAAGCCTGGGGAGGTTAAGTGACTTGCCCATGGTCACATAGATATGAAGTAGTAGAAATGGAATCAGTTTTTTTATCTTTTAGAAATAAGTCACCACAATTCATAAAATATTAATTGAACTACTACCGTGTGAAAAAAAAACTATATTAGACACTAATATTTTAGAAGGTGAGATGCTGGGAATGCAAATACAAAAATAAAACAGTTCTTGACCTGAAGAAACTTATATTATGTTGGGGTATACAACATATACATATATAAGTATATACAAAATAAACACAAAGCAAATTTGGGGGTGAGGGAACTAGTAGCTGAGGAGACCAAGAAATGTTTCCTGTAATACGAGGTATTTGAACTGAACTTTGAATGAAACTATGATTCTAACAGGAAGTGAGAAAAGAGTTCATTCTAGGCATGGAAGATAGTCCAGGGAAAAGTCCTGAGATGGGAGATGGAGTTGCATGGGTGATGAACAACAAGGAGCTAAGTCTTGCTATATATCAGTATGTGGAAAGAGGAGTAATGTATAACAGTGTTGGAAAGGTTCAAGTTGCTAAGGACTTTGAAAGCTAAACAGATGATTTTATATTTCAATTAATCAATAAACATTCATTAAGCACCTACTATGTGATAGGCATAGTGCTAAGTGCTAGAGATACAAAAAGACAAGTCCTTGCCCTCAGGGATCTTACAATCTAATCAGGGAGATAACATGCAAGCAAATATATAAAAAGCAAACTATATACAGGATAAATAGGAAATAACTAATAGAAGGAAGGCCCTGGAATTTAGAGGACTTGAGGAAGCCTTCCTATGGAAGTAATTTTAGTTAAGACTTACAGGAAGCCAGGAAGGGCAGTAGTCAGAGCAGAAGAAGGAGAGCATTGCAGGTATGGGGAGGACAGCCAGAGAAAATGTCTGGAGCTAAGAAATAGAGGGTCTTGCTCATGGAACCGTTGGGAGGCCCATCACAACAGCTTCTTCATTGCCTCTAAATATTTTCTGAATCTTCAAACATCTTTTCTTTCCTTCTGTTATATTTGGGGCTCTTGAGTAGTCCTTAAAGTGGTGAAGCAGATTTTCAGAATAATCCCCTCCAGTCTGGGGATGATATGAATGGTTTTATCCTCATAGATTCAGGTCTTATTTGAAAACTGACCTCTCTAGTACCAGAGGAAGTACTAAGCATGACGGCAACACACAAGGCACCCAGGAGAGGGAAATATATATATCAATATATATATGTAATCAATATATGACATTGTGCTCCTCAGGCTGTCTAGTCAGCCCACAAAAGAAAGTACAGAGAAATACACCCACCTTGGGAGAGACCCTGACAGTGCAGTGTAATAGTAATTAGTTTATCAGGATACTTAGCACTTAGTAGTGCTAAGTGCTAAGTGTGGAAGGTGCAAACTCTGTCCCACTGTTGAGAAGGCATGAACTCCCCTGTTAATGTGGAAGAAGGGGATTGGCTGAGGTGTGTATATAAGCAAGAATTCCAGAGACAGACAGACAGAATTGGAAGGTTGCTCTGGGTGAAGGAAGAATTGTGGAGACTGAAGCTGGCTGAGAGAGAGACAAAGAGAGGGAGAGAGAGAAAGTTTCTCTCCCAGCATCTGAGAGACAGAATTGAAATTTT
>CM053582.1:324394550-324435890 GCA_028627135.1 Pseudochirops cupreus | reverse complement strand
TGTGAATATTATAATGTTTTGAATGTTTGTCTTGATTTGTAATGGAATAAACAGAGTGTTCACTCTATTTTGTAATCTGAACTCTAAAAGCTGTTCACAGTAGCATTCCTTTGGGAATCTGCTGGTGCATGGCGTTACATGCAGTCATGCCCTTCTAGAGCCCAGGAGGCTGACATGGCTCCCTCCTCAAATAAGCAATATAGCCCAATGGCAATGAAGTTTCAGTCAATAGCAACTGGCAATGGCCTTTAATGTCACACCTAACACTACCTCTGCTTGTCACCAGAAATGGCAGAACAATTGTTTATGATATATTTTGCTAGGTCCTTGAATTGCCTGGGATGGGAAATGAAGAAGGTAGGGTACTCTCCTCTAATTACACTGTTAAAAGGTTCCTATCTCAGAGAAAGCTAACCCTACCATCTGGGTCCTTTAAAACAGAGATCTCAAACACACAGCCTCCTCTGCAAACAGTCTACTACACTCCCCAGTGCACGCTGGTGATTAAAAGCCAACCAATGAAGAAAAAACCTCCAGAGGAAAAATATGGTGTGATCAAAGTGATGATGTCAGAGAATAAACAGGATGTGAATGTCAAACCAGAATTTATGTTGTCACCAAATTCAACGTCTAAGAGAGACAAGTCTGTAGCAGAAGTCTAAAGGCAAAATCATTCAATCAATGAACAAATGTTTATTAAGTGCCTACTATGTGTCAGGCACAGTGATAGGTTCTAGGAATTCAAATACAACAAAGTCAACATATTAGATTTTAAGGTTCTTTATTGGATTGTAAATTCCTTGAGGTCAGGAACAACCTTTTGCCTCTTTTTTGTAGCCCCAGTATTTAGCACCATGTCTGACATATAGAATGCACTTAATAAATGTTTATTAGTTGATTATCATGTTTATTGATCAATAATAACAAGGGAACAGTACCTGTTAGCAAAATAGTTGTCTGTCTCATGCAGACATTCTTTTATGGTGGCAGCGTGCTAACCACGTGTCCTCCTTACTCTACTCTGTTAGCATTGCCATAGTCCCACTTACCGTTCCTCTCCAAAATGACTCCTAGGAATTCATCACATCTTTATTAGTTATAATTAGTAGAAAATTTCTACCAACTTTGCATGTTTGTGCCACTGCCCATATCCTCTTCTTGGTCCCATAATCTCTGTCAGTCTGGTAGATTCTAGATGTAGCCCCATCACTTTCATGAATACAGGATTTTCTGGCCTTTTCCTTTTCCTTTTCCTTTTCCCTGTCCATGACCAGAAGGGGATAGGCAAAGAGCCAATCCCTAGATTTCAGGGTCAAAGTGAGACCAGTGCAACAAGAACTTACAGAATATAGAATGGTTGCATAGTGATGAAAGTAATTCTTACCAATACACCTTAGAGATTACCAGATGACGATGACTGCCAACTAAAAGGAAGATATATATATACTTGGATTTAGAGAAGACAACATGATATAATCTCCTTTGCCAAGGAACACTCCAGGCTGGTGATGAAGCTCAATCTTTCATCATCTCAGCTACCCATAGAGTGTGCTCAAAATTGGTCTGGGCAACATCTTACTCACCAACAATGAGGAATACAGTGAAAGAAAAAAGAGAGATGGAATCATGATAAAAGGGTGTATTCTAAGCGCATGAATGAACTACATTATAATTGCACACTTCTTCAGTGGGCAGTAGGACAATCTAGTTATTCTGAGGGTAGGAGATGTGCCTAAGATAACATTTCAAGGTACAATTCATGTTTTCCATTTTCCCATCAGATTGAAGCTGACATGCCATGAGGAAAATGTATGATTGAATAGGGACAATGAATAGCGCAATACAGAATGAGGTACATGATGAAGTCCACTGTTACCACTGTCTAGTGACAAAGAAGAATTACTGAGTTCCAAATTCTCTTCCTTCCTCCCTCCCCTGGGAGGGAAGGCTAATTTTCAGATTCTATTGGACATTCCCCTCCATTTAGAAGCAAATATTCTCTGAACAGGTGATTATGTGAAAAGTCTTCCAGCATAGCAGAAAAACAAAAAGATAACCTATACATAAATCCCACATATCCCAGAGATTTCTTAGGGGATATGACATAGCTGGTTAAGTTCTATGATGAAGGGGGAAAGATGTCAGACCATGACTGCTTCCAGCATGACTATTATACTTTTCAGACTAATCTTCAGCCACACTAATTGGTAAGCTTTCTCGTGTATTAAGGGCAGAAAGCATGCATAATGACCTATTTTTTAGACTTCTTAGGAAACTACCTTTTGGTATTGTTTTCTGCTTCCTCACTTTCCAATCTCATTTCAGACTTTCTAGCATTTTAATTGGTGAGGAACCAAGTTGCCTTCACTCCCAAATCCACGCTCTGGGTTCTCTGAGCATTATCTTTGGTTGAAGATATGGAAAAGCAAAGACCTAGCTAGCTTCAACCTCTGCTTCTTGACCTTAAAAGTTTATCATGTACCTAATAGAAATGGAGGGAAGTTTTCATAGCATAGCAGGTAAGTCACCTATCCATATGTGCAAAACTTTTTTGGAATGGGAAGTCTGTCCAGAAAAGTGTCCTTCATATCTAGAATATAAGGAGTAGACAGATAGCAAATTAATATTAATAATAATTGTAATGTAAATTAAAATCATTAAAATACAATTAAGTTTCCATAAAACAAAAGCAAAGGCTTTTATCCAGCCTTAGGGGGCGAGAAATGTGAGGTGCTATTATTTATGGGAGGGAAGCATCATGGTGCAATGGGAAGAAACCTGGATTTAGTATCAAATGACAGAGATCAAGTTCTGGTTCTGCCATTTACTTCATGAGACCTTGCTGAAGGACTCTTTGGATTTCCATTTCCTCATCTGTAGAATGTAGTGATGAGTGGATAAGAAAACCTGCAAGGTTCTTTCCAAATCTAAATCTATAATCTGAGATCTCATGTGAATGACGGATAACAGCTAAATGTTTCACCTGTCCTGTGGGATACTTACATTTTTAAAGAGTACAGCACTTGCTTTGAAGTATTTATCCCAGTCTTCATTCACACTGATGAGTTGGATAGCCAGAATGTGGTTTCGATGTCCCTTTGGTACTATAGGGTTACTCCAAGGGCTCAGGAACATGTTTATCCAATGCTATTGACTCAAGATCATATTCTTGTATATTCCCCCCATTATTATAGGTTTAGTCATTAAGCATTTAGTCAGTCAAACTTATACAGCTTTTAAGAAGTTGTATTTACTAAGGGAGTATATAGCAAGATTTGATACAAAAATTCCCCCCAAAAGTCTTTTCCAACCAGTAGATGCAGAGTCCAAGGGAACATGGGATGAAGCTTAGAGAGCACATGTGGCAAAAAAAAATCCATGGCTCTTGGTTGCTAGAAGTCCTTTTCTCCCCTTTGTGGAATACTCAAGAAATTTATCCTTAGTCATGTTGTAGCTTCTTTGATGGACTCCCTATATCTAATCTATCTTTGATTGCTTATATAGACAGTTGTCAGCTGATCAGAGAATGTCACTAGGACACCAGTGAGAAGACGGGGACTCCAAAATCCTATGAACTCTTCAAAGCTTAGAAGTTCCTACCCTGGACAATGGAGGAGAAAGAAGACCTAGGCCCAGACCTATGCTAAGTCCTTTCTTTTCTCCCTAATGGTTCTTAGTCAAGGGTTTTACCAGATTGCTATATTGGCACCAATCTTTGAAATGACTCAATCTTTTAGATTGAAGCTGGAGTCTGTACTACTAAAGATGGATTATTCTCATGTTGTCAAGATAATTAAGGGCATCCCCTTACTTGGAGTGGGATGAAGTGACTTGGTTGAATGAATCAATCAACTCCACCAGTATAATAAGGTTTGTTAAAAACCAGGAATGAATTTCTAGTGGTGGAATTGCACATAGTGTGGCAGGTGACTAGAGATCATTTTTGCAGGGGACCTTCCCAGCACCCTTCAAATAACACCACATAGGAGACTACTTGCTCAAACTGAGAGTAAGTCTGGCTCTGAAGGAAGGATTTTAGGTGTCTCCTACATGGGGATCATCCCACTAAGGTATTTTTAAAACAACTTTACATCCCAGGAGGATATGAACAGTGTCAGTCGTAAATTAGTCTGAGGTATTTATTAATGGCATTAGAGATATGTGACCTCCCCCCTAAAAAAGATAGAGCTTCTAAAAGCTATGTAGAACAATATTCTCAATAGTGCATATGAAGCATTGTTTCATTTCCCTCCTCAAGGCTTCTCAGAAATACACTGCTGTTCTGAAATTATTCTTTCATGGAATTTAACAACTCTAATCGTCAGTTAGTTGGAGCTTTTGTTTCAGTGTTTAATTTTCAATTTTCTTTAAATAATCCACATTAGATTTTTACAATGCTCTCAATTTAGCTCATTCAGTAAAAAGTAAAATCCAAAGCCATCACAGGTATACTTCTGAAAATTCCTTTTGACCATTAATCTTGCTTTTAAAAACCAGCATTTATAGCAACTCACCCTGATGTTTCCAATGTTCAGTAACTAATAACATTTCATGTTTCTTTTTATTTATAGCAGTGACATAACTTCTTATTACTGTTCATTACAAATGTCAGCGGTATAGAAGTAGCAATTGAAACACTCGGCAAATAATAAGAAAATTACAATGTTGCTATTATTGGCGTTTCCACATCAGAATCCCCTAGATAATGCAAAGTTAAGGTTAAACATTAATTCATCCCTTTAACAAACATTTATTGAATGCGGACTATGTACAAAACACTATGCTAGGTTCTGCAAGTGGTGTTATTATTCAGTCATTTAGTCATATCTGACTGTCTATGATTCTCTTTACCATACAGAATATAGCAGCGGTTCTCAACCTGAGGGTCACAACCCCTTTGGGGTTGAACGACCCTTTCACAGGGGTCACCTAAGACCATCAGAAAACACATATTTCTGATGGTCTTAGGAAGGGAGACACGGCTCCTCTATTTGTCTCCAGGCGAGTCCGCCCACATACAGACACGCTGACATACAACTATTGAAGGGTTGCGGTGTTAGGAAGGTTGAGAACCACTGGTCTATAGGGTTTTCTTGGCAAAGATACTGGAGTGGTTTGCTATTTCCTTTTCCATTTGATCAAAGCAAACAGAGGTTAAGTGACTTGCCCAGGGTCACATAGCTAATATGTGTCTAAGGCTGGATTTGAACCCAGGTCTTCCTGACTATGTGCTCTATCCACTGGGCCATCTAGCTGCTTCTGTATCTGAGAGAGAAGATACAGAAAGGAATTAGATATAGAGCATGCCTTCAAAAAACTTACCATTAGAGGAGATAAGTTGCATCCAAAAATAACAATAGGATAAATTTAAAAGATATATAGTTCCACAACAGAGGGGCAAATAAAGTACTATAAGAATTCAGTGGAAGGAGTGAAGACTTCCAACTGAGAAATCCAAGGAAAACACATATGGAGGAGGTGGAATTTAAACTAACCCTGGAAAAATTGGTAGGTTTTTGTTGATTATGGATGCATAAGTGTTGAGTAGCAGGCATTCCAGGTTTGGAGAATCACTTTTTTTTTTTAAGTAGGGCAGTAGAAAAAGTATATTCAGGGGAATTCTGACTAAAAGGGCTTTGAGCCATAATCTCTACCTCTGCTTCAATAATCTAATTTAACAAATATTTACTAAATTTAGAACAGTTCAGAGCACTGATCAGCACTGATACAAAGTCTAGGAAAAAAATACAGTTCCTGCCCTCATGGAGGGCAGTAAGGGAATAAAATACATTCTAGTAAATCTAGCCTAATAAGGAAATAAAATATGTTCCCAAATAATTACATTAATATTAAATAATACATGATAAATACCTTAGGGAGGTGCAAAACTAAGTGCTATGTGAAATCATTACCAATTATCATTATCAACTGGGGAGATAAGGAAACTCCTAGAGAACGGAATATTTGAATTGGGCTTTAAAGGACAGGTAGGAATTCAAATTGAGTCAAGTCAGTAAGCATTTATTAAGCATTTGCTGTGTGCCAAGCAATGTGCTAAGCACTAGGGATACAAAGAGAGACAAAAAGTAGTCCCTACCTTTAAGGAGCTCACAGTCTGATGGGGGAGACAACAAGCAAACAACTATGTTCAAACAGGATATATTACAAGATTCATTCAGTAATCAAGAGGAAAAAAAGATAATGAGGTAAATGGGAAGGAAGACGCTTTAGGCATGCAAACAAAGGCTCAGAAAGAGGAAAGGAAAGTGATTATTTCCTCAGGGAAAGTAGACCCCTGTGGCTGGAACATAGAGTATGAGAAGGTAAGAGACTTAAGGCCACATATCCACTCAAGGTTTAAAGTTAGAAATGATTCAAACCAACCCCCCAGGGGTGAATGCTCAGCCTTTGATCTAAAAAGCTTTTTTTTTTTCCATCATTGTACTGTCCCTTGACCTATTTCTTCGGCTTTCCTGGCTTGGGTTTTCCCCACTTTAGCTAATTGTGACTTGGACAATCAGAAAACCTATTGTATTCCTGACATGTACATCCTGCTTAAGCTGAGTTACAATGATTGTGACTTAAGTAACAGTAATATCTAACATGTATCCAGTGCTTACTATGTGCCAGATGCCATACTAAACACTTTTCAATTATTATCTCATTTGATCCTCACAATAACCCTATTATTATTCTCATATTATCACCCAGGAAATTGAGGCAAATAGAGTTTAAGAGACAGGCCCAGGGTCACACAATGAGTATCTGAGGCTGAATTTGAAATCAGGTCTTCTTGACTCCAAGACTGGTCTCTCTCCTCTCCGATCCATCCTCCACACAGATGTCAAACATCAATTCTTTTTTTATAATTAATTAATTTTTTGTTTTTAACATTTGCTGCCATAAGATTTTAAGTTTTGAATTTTCTTCCCCATCTTCTCCTCCTCCCTCCCCAAGACAGCATGCAACGTGATATAGGCTCTACTTATATGTTCATATTAAACATATTTTCACATTTGTCATGATGTTAGACGAGTTAGAACTAATGGGAGGAACCCAAGGAAAAAAGAAACAAAACTAAACAACAGCAAAAATGAAGAAAAAAAAGTGTGCGTCTGTCTTCATTCCAACTCCCAAGTTCTTTCTCTGGCTTTGGATGTGCATTTTATCTCATGCATTTAAAAACCTTATTCTGCGAAGTCCATAGGCTTTATCACACTGTGCAAGGAATCCACGACACAAAACAAATGACTAAAAATCCCGGTTCTACAACTTAATTGTTGCAGACTCTTCTGTGTTATTTGATGTTTGTTGTAAGTTGGAATGAATTAGAAATGAGTATAACACAAATGGAAGATAACAGATTTGTAAAGTGCTTAGCACAGTACTAGGCACATAATAACTACTATAGAGAGAACTGCTCCTCTTCCCTTCCTTCCATAGAGGGACAGAACAGTATTACATAGTCGTGTAGACATCTGAAAGAATTGTGTACAACGCAACTGTTGCTGCCTCAAGAAAGATGTGACCAAGATTCTGTGACACCCTTACTGCACAGTTTGTAAATTGCCTAGTTAAGTGTGGACTCAAACTGTTTTACCCACTTTTAAACAGTGTTCAGTTTCTTAATTCTTTAAAGTTGCTAGTGTGAGCCATTTTACTGTGACAATGGACTGCCTTAAAATTGGTCTTTTACTTTAAGCAAGTAATATTTCTATTTTAACAAGTCTGACAAAAGAGGGGCAGGATTTATTAACTGTACATTCAATTCTATTCAATGAATATTTATTAAGGACCTTCTATAGAGAGATAATATGACATAGTGGAAAATGTGCTGAATTTAGAGTCAGAGCACCTGGGTTAAAGTCCAGCCCTCCTTACTATCTGTATGGTGGTGAGCTAGTAATTTAACCTCTCTGGTCTCAATTTCTGAATTTATAAAGTAAGTCAGTTGGCCTAGAAGGCCTCCAAGATCCTTTCTAACTCTAAGATCCTAAAATGTTCAAGGTGTTAGAGGGAAGGAGGAGCAGGGAAGGCAAAAATTTTAAATTGCCTTTCATATGATATTTTTAACAGGCAAAAAAATATTAGAAATAGTTGACAAAAATTATTTAAAAGATGCATGATTTCATCAACATGAGTATTCCATCAGCAAACGCTTTGATCTTTGTATAGGTCTAACCTTCCTATGACTTAATAGCAAAAAATCAAATAAAATCACCCAATGACCAACCTTCTGGAAATGAGCTTCTTTGGATTTACCTAGGCAGGTCCTCCAGTGACAGATATGTGATTGCATTTTGCCAGGCCTGTACCTGAAGCCTCAGTAGCTTGATAGGACCCTTCAGAATTTGTGTTCTACTGGCATAAACTTCTGGGACAGGGTTCCCTCCATTTCACAAGAAGCTTCAAAAGATTTTAGTGGAGAGAATCATAAACACACATTCAAATTTCACAAAAGTGCCGTTTGAATCTTTTGATATGATAAAGTTACAAAATTTAAAGTCATTTATTCCTTAATCTGCATGTTTCTTTATACACTTTTTCATAGAAACATAATTTAATTCCAAAATAGTATGCTTGTCAAAGTATTTGGCTGTTAGATGATTGATGCTCAAAGGAGAAATTCTAAGTTGCTAAGAGGATATTTGTCCTCAAATTCCTTTCTTCTAGACAAGAGAGAGCATATATATTTTGCAATAGAATACCACTATTTCCTGCCATCTTCTCTTTGTGTGGCAGTCTAACTCATAAGTACCTCTGAGTAAACTGTTGTATGTAGAACCAGTTTGTTAATATAACATCCTCTAGCAAGGTGGTGGTGTTGTTCAGGTTGATTTCAGTCAAATCTGACTCTTCATGACCCCACTTGGGGTCTTCTTGGCAAAGATACTACATTGGTTTTCCGTTTCCTTCTCCAACTTATTTTACAGATAAGAAAACTGAGACGAACAGTATTAAGTGACTTTCCCAGGATCCCACAGCTAGTAAATATCTGAGGCTGCATTTTCAGGTCTTCCTGACCCAGTGCTCTATCCACTTCACCACTAGCCATAAGGCATTGGCTGGCCACAAAGACCCTATGATTTGTATATAGTTCTTCCCATATTGAGAAGATAGGAAACTAGTGGGAGATCAGACCTCAGACAGGAGAGTGGAGATCTTTTACATATGGTAGGAGTTTGGAAGAACTGAAAGAGAGAACATGGAAAGAAGAATGAATGGAGAGATGTTGGTCCTCCCATGGCAACAATATGATTCTGGCATTTGGTGTCTTCCATATCTGAAGTCTCATTCTTTGAGACCATGAGAAATGAAATCTAAATGGACAGGTGGTGAGGCATGTAACTGTGCTTTGTTGTTGTTTTTTTTAAATCAGCCTCAAGGAACAGGTGTCCTCTATTACATTCTACCTTACTTCTGCTTAATTGTATGGGAGTTTTTTATTCTATTAAAGAATGTATTTGCCAGATTTAATATTATTACTCATAAACACCAGCAGTGACCCCGTCCTTATGTTTCCTGATGTCCTTTTGTTTATAGCATGAGGTTACAATGGAAGCCACACCGGAAAATGACGTTTCCTTGTACAGGACTTAGAGCTCAACTGCCAGCTCATTGTTAAAGAGAGTTGCTCTTTAACTGGAACATAAGCACAAGCCATTTCATAACTACACTTCCAAGTGCAGAATTACTATGAACTCAGGCCAAGTTTTATAAATCTGGCTCCTAGACAAGAGCTTAAGAGTAACCCGATCTTACACTGACACTGGCACCATCTTTCACATTTCATTCTTTCAAGGACTCTTGAGACTTTCAGCATCTATATTCCACTTAATTCTATTTTAAAACCTCTATCTAGTGGTTCAGTCCCAACAGACCCATCAAACTGCACATGTCTTTACTGACAAATAGCTATTGGATTTTTCTTCTCTTTTTTTTTTCTGAGCCTTTTGTGGTGGACTCCCTGAAGGCAGCACTTTATTTCCATCAAGAAGCCACAGCTAAGTGGTCTGGGAACAGGCACTTTTGAATTTTAAGCTGAGTCATGGAGCCAGCATTAGGTAAATCAGATCTCTCACGTAGAAGCATGGGATTCTAGATTTGGGTACTTCATTTATAAAATGCAAAAGTAATTTTATTCCTCCATACAATCTCAAACTGTAGTTCAGTCCACCATCTACTAACTAACTTACTTGAGGACATATAATTTTACATGAGGTCATATAATTTTTGGATCACTAAGAACTAGCAGTCAGTGGTTGTCCAATATTAAGAAGTAGGACCTGGGTATGGTGGCTAGGTGGTACAGTGGGGGCAGCTAGGTGGTGCAATGGATAGAGCATGGGCCCTGGAGTCAGGAGGACCTGAGTTCAAATCCAGCCTCAGACACTTAACACAAAAAACTAGCCATGTGACCTTGGGCAAGTCACTTAACCCCAATTGCCCTATCTTCCCCCCTCCAAAAAGCAAAAAACAAACAAACAAAAAAAAAAGAAGTGGGACCTGCAACAGAGACAGTGAATTGTTCATGGGAGCAGAGCATAAGAACTGAATGAACAGCATGTGCCCAATTGGAGTTGGGGAAATGGGTGCAAATCCATTAATAGCACAGCTATTAACTACCTGTGAGACTTTGGGTAAGTCACTTAATCTCAACCAGTCTTGTTTCCTTTATCTAACAATAACAACAACAACAATTGCTAGAATTTATGTGCCTTAGTGCCTTAAGATTTTCAAAGAACTTTATTATTATTATCTCATTTTGTCCTCACAACAACCTTGGAGGTATTATTACTAGATACTATACTATCCCACTTTAGAGATGAGGAAACTGAGGCTGACAGTTTCAGTAACTTGTCCAGGATCACCTAACTAGCAGAATTCCAACTAAGGTCTTTCTGATTCCAAGTCCAGCACTCTAAGCCCCCTAGCAAGACAACCTCTCAGGAAGGGGTTTTAACCGGACATCTGTGACCTTTTTTTTTCCCTTTTAGTATTTTAATAGAATTATATTCCTTTGTAAGACTATGTATTTTGTGCACTTAAAAGCATTCTAAGAAGAGGTTGGTAGGCTTCACCAAATTGTCAAAGGGGTCCATGATACAAAAAAAAAAAGGTTAAGAAACCCTGTTCCAATGTGCTTTTAGTACTAAAACTATGACTCTGTGATATGAAATTTATTAATTTATACTTTCCTTATCCCACTCAATTTCCCACCCTCCCTCTTTCAAAATCTACTTCTTCATGAATTAGGTAAATTTTCTGCTACAAGAATGCTGTAGTCATCAACAAATCATGTACTTTTTCCCTTTTATTTTGATTTCTCCAGTATCTTGAAAGCTGCTCAAGGTGGAAGACTACAAGGTGGTCATAAGACAATTGAACCCAGACTGAAGCAGGTGCTTCTACATCATTTAAGTAAGAACAGTACCTGGAGGGATAAGGAGGAAAGCACACAAAGCCTTAAACCTTTCCATTACCATTGGGAAAAAGATGTATAAAATAAGCTCCATTTCTCATCATACTCTCACACAAAGAACAAAGTGTGAGCATTAAGGACAAAGACTCATTCAAGGCTCTCAGTAGCCTGGAACTGAAGGGTTCAGATTTCATGAGTTCAGACATGCCAAGGACATTAGGATTCCATATCCCCAATGTTGCTCCCTTTTAGGTCAGTTACACATTATATTGGCAGATAGCCTGGAAATGGCCTGACTTCAGGAGCACTTCTATTACCAACCCCTGAATTTCTTGCTAGAGTACAACAATGCATAATTTTTCTTCTTACTCCTATGAGTTTCAAGAAATCTCCCTCCTGAAAGTGCCAGGAGGGAGTGCAGAGAAAGGCATTGGGGTTCCAGAAGAAGGATACTGCCATATGAGGAAAGACAATATTTTTTTTAAAAAAAGGGTTCTGTCAGGAAAGACAAAAGCTAAGGAGAGATGTTTTTAATGTCTGAAGAACTTGTGAACGGAATGGATGTAGTGAATACAGATATATTTATCATGTGCAAGAATATTAAAAAGAAATAACATTCTAAGAATTCTAAAAGAGGTAAATTTGAGATGTAAGTATTTCACTTAAATGAGCAGCAAATGTATGGAACTCATCATTCTAAGAGGAAGTCAAGAATAAAGAGCCGTCAGACAGATGCATAATAAAGTTTTTTTAATCTAGAAATTATTTTAAAATATAGATTTTTAAGATCCAACTCTTAGAAGGCAACCACTCAAATCTCCCCACAAACCTTCCCTCAGTGCTTCTGTCAGAGACAGAAACCCTCAGGCACTCAATGGTGATGGCATATCTTACAGCGTGCTTTAACATTTCTGCATTAATTCAAGCACAAATAAGAATAGGAATGTAATTATTACCTTTGTCTAGCTCAATAATGTGCTCAATTTATTCATAACTAAATAGATGATCCTTTGACATAAGCCAGTTTTTACAAGTAAGCATCTTGACTGGCAAGTAAATTATTATGAATTATTAATTTACTTGTGAAATAAAAGTGTGCAATTCTACCAGGACAAAGTTTCCTCAACAAAAAGAGACAGAAAATGGGGTACCACTTTTAAAGTCACCATTATAATGACATCTCTATTCAATAATTTTAAAGTTTCATTTAAAATTCACTCTATTACAGATTCTAAAGTTTTTCTAGTAATTTCAACTTGGAAGCTTGAGATGTGGATTTACTTTAAAGAATGTAAAAAGCTAGAGAAAAACTGTTATTTCACCCCGAGAGTTACTGGTGATACTAAAAATCATTGATGGAATTATAGCCTCAATAAGGGTAGAGGGGAAGGTCAGCAGAATGAAGGTTTAAGCTTCTTTCCAAGTTGCTTTCCTGATAATGTCACCATAGGGATGAATGAGGCCTTGAAAAGATTCCCCTTATCTTTGCACTGGGCCTCCCCTCACCTGCCAGTCATGACCTTTAATCATGCTTCTTGAGGGCAGGAATTTCTTGTTTCCTCGTATTTGTACCCCCAGAGTTTAGTGCAGTGTTTGTACTGTTTTATACTGAGTGTTTTATAAGTTATATATATAACCGCTAGCATTTATAAGAGCTAGCACTTTAAGATTTGCAAAGTACATTTACATTAACTCATTTTCTCCTCACAACAACCCTGGTAGATAAGTGCTATTACTATCACCATTTTACAGATGAAGAAACATAAATGTGTGTATGTATATGTGTACATGTGTATATATTTATATGTATGTCTATGTGTACACATATATACATGTGTGTGTACATGCACACATATACATATACAGTTATCCCTTCTACATTGAGGGGATTAGGGAGCACAGAGTCTTGGTGATCTGGAAAATTCTCATAGTTTTTTGGCCCTTCCTTTATACCAGAGAAGCCTGAATTATTATGATATTAAAAGATAAAATATGTTGGTGTTATACAATATTATACATACACTTTATGCATTTTTGAGCTTCTAAACCAGCGGTTCTCAACCTGTGGGTCGTGACCCCTTTTTCACAGGAGTCACAGGGGTCGCCTAAAACCATCAGAAAACACATATTTCCAATGGTCTTAGGAACCGAGACACTGCTCCTCTATCCGTCTCCAGGCAGATCCACCCACATGCAGACACACCCACATATGAGTATTAAAGGGTCGCGGCATTAGGAAGGTTGAGAACCACTGCTCTAAACTTTTTTCTGTATTCTCTGCTGGCCTTTATGTGTCACCTGCAGCTTCTATGAAACTCCCAAAAAGTTCCCATTTAATTTCTTATGCAGACCCTCAATATACCTAAACCCCAATGGGGACAGTTGCAATGCATAAGGGATAACCATACACACATATATAAAATGTCCTAGTTTGGAACTTTAATAGCACAACACACACATGTACACAAAGCCATCTATTTACACCCATATACATGTATATGTATGTCTGTTACTATTCATTCATTCTTCAGTCACGTCCAACTCTACATGACCCCATTTAGGGTTTCCTTGGCAAAGATACTAGAGTGGCTTGCCATTTTCTTCTCTAGCTCATTTTACAGTTAAAGAAACTGAGGCAAACAGGGTTAAGTGATTTCTGCAGGGTCACCCAACTAGCAAGGAAGGCCAGATTTGAACTCAGGAGGATGAGTATTCCTGACTCCAGGCCCACCATTCTAGCCACTCCTCCACCTAGCTGCTCATGTGTGTGTGTATGTGTGTGTGTATAGACACATAACCACACATATATATTCCTCCTGTAGTCCTGCATTTAAATCATCATTCAACAAATATTTATTAAGCAACTTTATAGATAATACTTTGCGCCAGGCATTGGAGATACAGAATTAGGCCCCATTTCTCAAGGAACTTACAGCCTAGTAGGGGAAGATGACATGCTCGTGAATAGCTAAAACCCAAGTGTTAAGTAATCAAAAGAAATCATGAAGGAAGGAATGGGAGACTCTGAAAAAGGCATTCTAGCTAAGAGAATCAGGCAAAGCATTAAAACCGAATCTTAAAGGAAGAAAAGCATTTCAACAAGCAATGATAGAAGTTGTTTCTATTCTACGTATTAGGGATGGTCTGCCACAAATGCACAAATTTGGTAGAGAATTGGATGAAATCAGATTATGGCTAGTGGTCCCATTTATCTGAAACAGAGAATGTACAAAGGGTAGTATGGAGCACTTGCAAAGGTGATTCCGACCAGTATGAGGAGGAAGGCCTTGCATATCTGGATAACTAGTTGTTATTCTATCTAGCAAACAACAGCCGCTGAATGCCTTTGAGCCGTGTAATGCATGATCAGGCTCAGACCTACACCTTAGAAAAAATAACTTTGGCTGTATAAATTGGCGAGGACAGTGACCAGACAGATTAGGAGTCTTTTGTTGAAACTGTTCCATTTCACTCTGGAAATTCCCACTAAGTCAGATTCAATGTTGTTGATCACAGTTGTACAAATACAGTCCAAGTCTCCATCCAGTGACTTCTCTGCCAAAAGAGAAGGCAGTATCATAAACAAAATAGCACAGAATATCAAAGTAAATAAGACAAATGAAGTAATAGAATATATTTCACTCTCCATATAAAGAAAAACAGCCTCTCAAAGACTCCCAGGCTGTACTAGCAGAAAAAGGATAATTTATACTCCTGAGTTAGGAAAGTTGTATAGGCTTCTTCTCCTGACTGGATTCCCCAGCACTAGTTATGCCTTGAAACAGTTCTCCTCAATTTCCTTATCCTTCTAATCTTTTCTGCTTCTGCAGATACTATGCATTCCTGTTTAGCCAGCTGTCATATACTGGATCTATAATTTAATAAGTGTTATATGGGCGGCTAGGTGGTACAAGTAGATCAAGTGCTGGGCCCAGATTCAGAAAGACCTGAGTTCAAATCTGACCTCCTAGCACTGTGACCCTGGGCAAGTCACATCACCCTGTTTGCCTCAGTTTCTTCATCTGTAAAATGAATTGGAGAAGGAAACAGCAAGCCAATCCAGTGTCTTTGCCAAGAAAACCCCAACCAGGTTCATAAAGGGTTGGACACTACTGAACAACAAGTTGTTATATGTTCCTCCTCCTCCTAACTATCTGACCACTCCTCTATCTACTTTGGTGGATCTTCAATCAGGTCATGATTTCCAACAGTGGAGAAGCAGGGGGAAGGAGAGGGGAGGTCCCCCAAGGTTCTGTCCTGGGCCCCCTTCTCCCTCTATATACTATTTCTCTTGTTGATCTCATCTACTCCTATGGTTTCAATCATCACCTCTATGCAAATAATTCTCAGATCTTCTCCCCTAGATCTAACTTCTCTCCATACTTCCAGAATTGAATGAAAGAATTCAAGAAATGAGGAGATTGGATTGGTAGTTCTTGGATGTAGAGGGTGAGGGAGAGGGAAAAGTCAAAGACAATCCCAAGATTTCAAGCCTTTGTGGCTGAAAGAATGAGGGAGATAAAGAAGTTAGGAAGGGACAGACTTAAGGAAGAACATAATTTCCATTTGGAACATTCTGGTTTGAAAGTGCTAGCAAGATATCTAAATAGAAATATTCATCAGATAGCTAAGAATGTGGAACTAGCCCTGAGGGCTAGAGATAGAGATTTGGGAATACTTCTAGTAGAGGTGTAGCCTAGTATCCAAGTGATAATTGAAGCCATGGAAGAAGGTGAAATCACCAAGGGAGAGCATAAACAGAGAAAATAATGGCACATTTCTGTTTTTAAAGACCACTAGGGAAAGAAGTTCCCTTACTAGTCCATTCTAGAGTCTAATAAGTCTCATTTTTATAGCCAAACTGAATCCCTAAAATCGCACTGAAGCCCATTTCCCTTTCCATAAGCCTCACTGCAGATGAAAAACAGCTGGCCATCATGACCTATGTAATACCACTTTCATTTCATATTCTGAAAGATTATTATTAGAGTATACATCTTCTACTTCATTTCTGAAGGTGCTTGTCCTTCAGAAACAATAATTGATGGGCTACAGGGGCTCTAAAACGAATAGAACTGGAGCCTGTCCATCAATACTACTATTTCTATGCCTCTCTTGGCCTCATTCCAAAGCATGGTGACTCTAAGAAAACACATCTCTGCCGGATCTGACAGAGGATATTTAACTATCAAAGTCTCAGGAGAGTGATTCCAGAGATGTGTGAGACCTGACTCATCTTTTGACTTAAATGACAACAATGGACACTTCCAAGAAACAAACTCAAAATTACTTTTAATCTCATTAAAGTTCTACTTTTCACCATTATAATATGCCTTAATGATATGCCTTTTTAATTATGCCCCTGTGCATGTACTTTCACAAGGTCATGCTAAATGTATATTTTAACATTTTTTCTGCCCCAAATAAGATACTGTGAACATCTCAATATTCCATGAAAAATGAATATGTGTGTTTTAAAAGAATTAAAAGAATTCTTGCAATTCAGATTTTAATGAGATTTTACATGGATTTAATTTAATAAACATATATAAAGCAACTAGAGAAGGTAAGTGGCACAATAGATAGAACACCCAGCCCAGAGTCAGGAAGACTCATCTTCCTAAATTCAAATCCAACTTCAGACACTTACTAGCTGTGTGATCCTGGCCAAGTCATTTAGCCTTGTTTGCCTCAGTTTCCTCATCTGTAAAAATGAGCTGGAGAAGGAAATGGCAAACCAATCCAGTATTTTTGCCAAGAAAATCCCAAATGGGGTCTTGAAGAGTCAGACACAACTGAAAAATGACTGAACAACAAAAAAGCACCTTCCATATGCTAGGCCCTGTACTGGGGGACTAGGGATACAAAGATGAAATGGGGAATCGTTTCTGCACTCACAGAGCTCACATGATTCATTGTTCATGCCGATCAAGAACTATCTGTGTATAAATAATTAGGATGTATTTTTGTTGTTCATCTTTCATTTTCAAAGAGATCCAGTGACATTTCAGGTGATGTCTTCGCTGTAGCCTGAATTGGACTTAAGTAAGGCAGAGCTGTGTAAGGTCTCAGCCTCCCTATCTCTTCCAGAGTCATTGAAGTCCAGTGGGAAGACAAAAGTCAGGACAACTGGCCCAAGATGTAGCAAATAACCTTGACATCTTTGATATCTGACCAAGCTCTAAACACCTCACAGTGCCTTCTTCAGCTGCCTTCATGGCTGTTAGAACAAATGGTTCCCATCCAGCCACTCAGCTGGGGAAAGCCTTCACACACTTGGAAGAGACATCCCCCTAACTCACCAATGGATGTGAGGCCTGTAGGTTACCCTTAACCCTGGTTTAGCCTATCTGCCAAGGTGGTTTTACTGGGGTGTGTTTGCCGTCCATGCCACAGCCTCTTGAAGCCACAGGTGAGAGTTGGGTGAAGGTGGACACCAAAGGTGAATGAGAGCCATGAAAAGAGCTCTGCAACCCTCACACCAGAGGTGCTAGTCCTGCTAGCAAGTAGGATATAAGATAAAGGGTGATGGAAGAAAATGCTATAAGAAAATTTGAAGAAGGAAAGATCATTCTTAGCCAAGGAAATCCAGAATGTTAATGACAAATATTATCAGATTATGTCCTATCTCAACATAAAACATTTAACTATTGAAAATACATTAAAACAAAAATCTATTTAATAGATATTGCATACATAGCCCTCTATTACAGCGGTTCTCAACCTGTGGGTTGCAACCCCTTTGGGGGTCGAATGACCCTTTCACAGGGGTCACAGGGGTTGCCTAAAACCATCGGAAAACACATATTTCCGATGGTCTTAGGAACCGAGACACGGCTCCTCTGTCCGTCTCCAGGCGGGTCCACACACATGCAGACACACCCACATATGAGTATTAAAGGATTGTGGCATTAGGAACAGGAACGTTGAGAACCACTGCTCTATTAGGTCCCAGATGCTGGTTTTGACAGCTCTCTGACTTGTTCATAATTTGAAATTGACTCATCTTTCTTTGGTCACCTTCAATCACATTCACTGTAATTTAAGAGGGGAAAAAAGAGAAATAGTAGGTTACTAGGCCTCCTTCTAATGCCCTGGGGAGCTGTATATACAGACCTGGGCTCTTTGCCTGCCTTCAAATTTATTCTTTTCTATTTTAGGTGGAGAGGGCAATACCCTGGCCCCTCAGCATCTAGATTTTGTGGCTGGTTCACCATCAATGTCCTAAAGAGCAAAGAGTGACCCTTAGGACCTAAGCCAGTAGTTACTGAGACAAGGATCTGTCCCACAATGATGCTGCCTTCGAACATGAACTTGGGGGGATCAATGCCATATAGGAACTGAACTAAGTTTGAAGCCATTCTTCTGAGAGACTGAGATGAGATAGAGGACAGACAGCATGTCCCCCAAACTGCTGGGAGGAAATGTTATATATTCCAAGTAAATATCAAGCTAATTGATACTAATTAAACAGTTATATGGAACTGGGTTACTAGTCACTGGAATTTAACAGTGGAGAGAAAACAGAGAAAAGACAGTTGGAGGTATGCATATTGGACACGGTAATGTGAGAATTTATTATGCTGGACTACATCTATTTTTTTGTGATGGTTTTGCCTTTTTAAAAAAATTGTTCAGTTGTATGTGTTTAGGAAGAATAGGAGAGAGAGATAAATGCTTGTCTAAATAAAAAATAAATATTTTTTAAAAAAAAAGAAATAAAAGGGGGCAGCTAGGTGGCACAGTGAATAGAGCACTGGTCCTGGAGTCAGGAGGACCTGAGTTCAAATTCGGCCTCAGACACTTAACACTTACTAGCCATGTGACCTTGAGCAAGTCACTTAACCCCAATTGCCCTGCCTTCCCCCCTCTAATAAAAAACAACAACAACAATAACAAAAAAGAAATAAAAGACCATTTTATAAGGAAGAAATCATTGGTAACCTTTAATTTCATGTAGATTGACCTCCCTCTTTGAAAGTTTATAGGAGGACATGGTCAAGATTTATATAGTATGAAAAGTCACATATTGGTTGTAGTATGCATCACTGGCTGGATTTCCCACGCTGAAGAGGTCCCAGATATATTAATATATCAGAGTAATCTACTATCCCCTGCGGAATTTTTTCCTTTACATACGAACAAACTCTGTTTCTTTTCATATGTAGGGCATACATAGAGACGGTATTATGTAGTAACAGCACTAGACTAGGAGAGAGCCAAATAATATCTCCAGCACTCGGTGGGAATGACCCTATGCTTCAAAATCTAATTTCTTTGACCCTCAATTGCTTCATATATAAAGTGAATACCATAATACTTGTTCTTCCTACCTAATAGGATGGTCGTGTCTTATAAACCTGAAAGTGTTATGTAAGTATGAATTACTATTAATTTAATTTATTCTCCAGACAGTTCTATTATATTTTTCTAAAGTGAGGAGAAAAGGTTTAAGATTGTACAGGGAAAGAAGAAATGATACTTTTTTTCCCTTGACAATTTGTTTCTTGATTTTATTAAGGTCAAAAAGGGAAAGAAAAAAAAAACATTAGATCATGTTACTAGTTACTAACTATGTTACTCAAGTAGGAAGAAAAATCTTTTTTGTCAGGGTAGTAAAGACATTAGATGAGACTTGTACATTCAATTGCAAATTTTGGAAAAGATTCTGTATTAGAATTAAACAAGCAATCTTACCTTAAGGGAATAAAACTCAAAGAATACAGCAAAAGCATTATTGTTAACAAGTAATATAGTCATGGATGATACTTACAAAGCAAACGATACTATCTTATGGAACAAAAATAATAAGATTTAATGATGAACATTTCCAAGAATATATCAAAATGTAAGATGATATATTACAAAAAGATAGTTCTTGCTCTTATTTGATCAAAAACCAATAAAAAGAACTATCATTAAATTATTATGAGAACAATATTTCCACACATTCTCAGATATTATATGCCTAGAGTGCAAGCTAACTATACACAATCAGATTGGTTATATTGCATCACTATTAAACCACAGGGGCTTGGTTCTAACAGTAAAATCCGTAATTCTAATAACCTAAAACAAAAGCCAACTAACATATAACATTCCAATATTAAAATAAGAGAAATTAAAATAATAGAAAAATTCAAAAGAAAACCTTTTTTAAAAAAAATAGATGTTAAGATCTCATATAACTTTTACTTAACCAAACAAATCTAGGATTGTTCTCAAATTAAAGGACCTATATCTTTGAAATCTAACAATCAATATATCCATCACAAGTGTAGCCATTTTAAGAGTATCTATCCAAATTACTTCTGGTATCCATTAACATATGAGATATGAACATCGATCATCAGTTTTTAAAGTGATAGAGAATTCTCATATTTCCACATGCATATGTACATAATTATAAGATCACGAGTCTAGAGATAGCAGGGACCTCAAGCAACCTCTAGTATGATCCCCTCGCTTTACAGATTGAGGAAACTGAGGCCCAGAGAGGTTAAGTGACTTACCTAAGGTCACATAGGCAGGAAGTACCTGAAATAGATTGAAATCTGGGTCCTCTGATTCCAAATGCATTGCTCTTTCTACTTACCTCTTTTTACTTGCTATATTTTGGTGATATATTCAATTAATATATTTAATTCACACCAAAAACATAATCTGATTTCACTTGTTAAATTCAGGATTATGTGGATTTCCATAACACTGAAGAAAAATAATTACTATTTTACCTCAGCATCAAACTAGTACAATATATAAACTTAAATGGGGGAGTAATTATCTGGATCATGTCTTTCCCTACTCTTTAGAAAACCCCAATTCCTGGTACTGTTTTCATTAAATAGACCTTGTAGATGGAAAAGGAAATTTTTTTCTAAGCTATACCCATCCATGGAAAACATGGAATTGACAAATTGATATAATTCCTATTAAATATCATATTGCTTGTATGCCTACCTTAATCTTAAATATTACGTTTCTTATGTCTTCATTTGTTTAAGATGGTCAATGAAAATACTTATTTTTATTGACTGTATTTTGTTAGTTAAGAAATATAGGAAATTAGGAATCTTTATCTGAAAAGATAATTTACAGTTTATGGGGAAAGTAAACTTCTAGGGTTGAATATGTCATTAATCTTTGCCAGGTATACTACCAGCTATCTGGAAAGATTTAGGTGTGACTCACCTAAAAGCAGATACATTGGACTAAGTGACCGTAGGAGATCTTTCAATATTCAGTTCAGATATCATCTTCTGGAGGCCTTTCCTGATCCCCTTCATAAGCTAGTCTCTCCCCTCCCCTCCAAAATCTAGCCTATATTTTCTTTGTATTTATTTGGACAGATTTCTTTGGCTATTATTTCCACAGATGGAATATAAGCTCCTTAAAGGCAGGAACTTTTTTTCATTTTTGTTATATCCCTAGCTACTGGTACAGAATAGGTGTTTAATGGATACTGATCGATTGATTGATTGATTGATACCTGGCCCTGAGATTCTACAATTAATATTAGTAACATTGTAATCAATATTTGTTTAAAAGAGTTGCAGTTTCCTCTGGGTGATCTGTGATCAGGTGATAGTCATGCTGAAAACATTTCACTGGGCCTTTCTCAAGCTCTGTTCTTTGGGAGCACAATACCATTTATCCAGCTGTTCCCTAAGTACTCTTGACTGCAAAGCCTTTTTCTGAAACAAAAGTTCTATATCCAAATAAGTGATGTTCATTTTCCAAGTTTCCAAGTTTATATATATGAATGCAATTTAAATTAATGAGCATTCATTAAGCTCTTACTATACTCAAAGTACTGTGCTAAATTCTGGGAATGAAAAAGACATGATCAGAGCAGTTTCTGCTCTGAATATAAAACGTAAACTTTTTTAGGGGGTTTATATTTTACTAAAAGTTTACAACATGTAGACAGATTAATGGACGTAAAATATCTGCAAAGTGATACCCTCCCCTCCCCTGGGTAATTTCAAACTTGTAGAGGTGATTGTGCCTGGGCGCAATCTTCTACTAAGCAGAGGTGAGACAGTAGCACATTCCAGATATGGAGGAACTTCTGCAAAGACAGAAAATTGGAAAATAGAATAGAAAAATACTCAACCACCAATTTTTTTGTTAGAGTTTGAACTATTTTTATTTGCCTATTAACATTGTTGCAGTAATATTAACCTAGACAAACTGACTCACATGAATCCTATATTGTATTACAAGTCTTCTAGTGCTCCACAGGTTTGTAGCATGAGACAAAAAATACATGTGTTTTCTGTCTAGAAAGTGTAATTAATATTATTATAAGAAAATTAACTTTTCTTAAATATCCAAAAAAAGGTCATTTATAATATCAGAATTCTCTTCTACCTAACCATGGACAATCAGAAAATGTTCGTGTCTTGCACTGTTAACAAAATGATGTGTGTGTGTGTGTGTGTGTGTGTGTGTGAGTGTGTGTGTGTGTGTATACAGGCATGCCATGCCACACCCCCATGCCCTCCATGAATGAGAATTTAATTGATGTTTTTTTGCTAAAGGAAAAAAAAAGGAAAAACAAGGATCTTTAAAGGCAAATTTAAAATATATTCAAAAATGTCTACAAATTAATATAATTACAAATTGGTTTCCAGAAATCTTGCACATTAAGACTTTTCATGGTGCTTCTTTGGTCCCATTTCTTTCATTAGTTTCTTTTCCCAAATGATATTTTGGAACCCTTCAAAGTTTTTACTAAGTTTCAGCATTTCAGCCTATTTATTATAAGCATTCTTTCGTAGAATGCTTATAGGGGAGTCCCTAGAAAGCTTCTAAACAAACCTTAGAGGAGAGAGAGGAAAAGGTGGAGAAGAGAGGGAGAAGTACCTGTGATTTCATTGGTATATAGAGAACACTCAGGTAAGGAAACCCCTAACAATCCAAATCAGCCACTCTCCAGCTTACAATGTTAGAGAGTTGTCTAGGCTCAGGGTTAAAGAGGTTGTTATTTGTCTAGCAGGAGTCAGAAGTAGGATTAGAACTCAAATCTTTTTGGTTTTGAGGCTAGCTCTTTATCCAACAATTCATATGAATTATCAAACTCTAACCCTAAATGGGATCAGCGTAGAAAATATACCTTGAACAAGGCATACTTCTCAACTAGTTGGACTCTTTGCCTTTCCTACTCCAGAAGTTTTAGCCTGGGACTCATTGGAAGGGCTTTCTTTTCCATTCAGAGGAAAGAGCCATCTTTTTTACTCAGAAAGGATTACTTTTCAGTTTTTAAAGTTGAGTGGTAACCCTCAAATTGTATTTTAACAGAATATATCATTTTTCTTGTTCAAAATTCCTGTAAATGGGGTAAGAATATATCTGGGGATATGGGGAAGAAAGATCATGATACCTTTAACATATGTCTTTCTAACCTATGTTAATGAAATAGGAAGATCTTCCCCTACCGTTGATATGCCTATGTGACCACATGTCAATCACAAATGTCTTGCTGCTTTCACAGCTGTGATACATCCTGAGTCACATAGAGCCCACTGGGAGAAGAACTTGCCTAAGAAGGAGCTTGCTTAGGGGGTGGCTTGCTGGTAGAAGGCTTTCACACCTTTTGGTGCTAAGCTAATTAGGTGCTGAGTCAGGAGGGTTGTGGTGCCCTCTTGCTCTGAGTCTGTTTTTTGAAAACTAACATACTGAGAGGTTGGTATTTTACTTTGGGGGTTTGCTTATGAGAAGGACCTTTTGATTCCCTAGACGGAATTCTGAGTAGCCGTTTGTTAAGAGCCCGCCCTCAGATGTTTGTGCTCCCGAATCTGGTGATGTATTTAGGTGGCTGTATTACTTTGTTCAGACAGGAGGAGCCCTGTCTTTTGAATCTCTGTGCTAATTTCTCTGATGGTATTTTCTACTTATCTGTAATTAAAGTAGGATTGTTGACCCTCTTAAAGTTGTCTTTCCTTTAAAAAAGCAGATCAAAGAACCTGTGCTAAAAGGCTATCCTGGGTATGCTAGGGTGTTTGCTAATACAACCTAGAAATGCTTGGATATTAGATTAATGTTAAATTAACTTTTTAAATGTTTCACAGAGACTTGTGCCTAAAATGCAGAATAGACTATTGTTATTATTATTATTACTATTATTATCATTATGCAGCCAGATGGCACAGTGGATAGAGTACTAGGGCTGGAGTTGGGAGTGATGGAATCCTAATAACACTGCCACAGCCCCAATATTCTAACTTCTTTATGGGCCCCACTGAACAGCAGGCATGTCCTGATTTAACTACAATCTGACTTTAACCACACCATAGGCACCCAGGCTCATTACAGTCACTGCCCCTAGCTAGCCACTGCTCCCAGATCCAATTCACATATTTGAACAGGTGTGTTCTTGTGCTCAACCACAATCACATCATCCACTTAGCTCAAGACAGGACCACAATACCTAACTATCCATCTTGACCAGACAGAACCACAATTGCTAGCCAATCACAGGGCAGCACGACCAAGATGTTTGACTACCAAATCATAAAAGGGAACCCTCCCCTATTACCTAATCTCTTAATAAATCCCCCCTGCCTTCTTAATATCCCTAATTGCTGTTGTGTAATCAGCATAATTACACTATAAAAATCCACCTTGCTTTCTCTGAAATTGCTGGTTCCTTTTGGCACTTAGCCCACTTCACGAGAGGCATTAATCTCAATAAATGCCCATACTTGGATTAGAGATGGTCTGACTCTGAATTCTTTGAGATGGTGCCTCCACAACATACCAGGAACCCGCAACAGGAAGACTCAACTTTGTGACTTCAGATCTGGTATCAGACACTTACTACCTCAATGAACTGGGGCAAGTCACTTGACCCTGTTTGCCTCAGTTCTTCATCTATAAAATGAGTTAGAGAATGAAACAAAATGGAAAACTATTTAGGCAGAATGATACAATGGAAAGAGCACTAAACTTAACATCACAAGATCTGAATTCCAATTCTAATTCTGTCATCTACTACCTGTATGACCTTCAACAAGTCACTTAACATTTCTAGGTCCATTTCTTCATCTGTAAAATGACAGGGATGGGAGGGGGGTATTGTAAGGGGACTGTGTCCTATGGATTAAATGATTTCTAAGTTCCCTTCCAGTTCTATATTTATGATCATGTAATTATTTATTACCAAAATCATTCTTTAGAGTTTCTTTTAAATCTCTATTGCTCAGACCAAAATACGACTTTTTTAAAGTAAAAACTCTGTTGTTAAGACTTTGTTAGCTTCTCCAGAAAGCCTGTGCTACATTTAAGTTGCTGGTCTTAAGTAAACAGAAGAACTTAACTGTCTGCACAGCGTCTACTTCAGAGCAAACGCTAATACCACAATTCGCTTCAAATTGTCATGTGTTCATTTATGGGGTACAGTAACAAAAATATTTTCAAGGGAAAAACACACACTGGAAATGATGGCTCTAATCAATGACAAGAACAATGCAGTTGTCATTTTACTTCAGGGGTAGCTGTGGACAACTGGGATGCAATAGACCATCAGGGAAGCAGGATACATGAGATATGCAAGGGTTTCCGAGAAATTGGATAAGCAACAGAATTGAAGAACTCATTAACATAATATTATTTATTAATTAATACAATATAATATGGCAGAACAAAAAGGATGCTCAAAGTCAATGCAAGCTACTAGGAAACAGAAGACCCATCATATCGGAGGGAGCAGAACGAAGTAGCAGGTGACCAAATGACTGGGCAGTCACCAATCAGAAGCTCCAGAAAGAATTTGAGTTGGAAAGAGCAAGTCTACCTTGTTACTGAAGAGGTTTCTCTGCTTTTCTATTACTCTTAACAAAACAAACAAACAAAGCCACAATTTTCACTGAGTATGGCCAAGTACATAATGGGTGGTGGTAACTATAAAAAGTAGGCTATCAGAATGAATGAGAGCATTAATAGCAGGCAGTGATATTTCCCTGCTAGTAATCAGTTGCCTCCCACCCATACACATACACACAGATATTGGGTATGATTTTAACAGTATTTATACTTGCACTACAGCACCTGTCAATCAGTCCTAGTCAATAACCAAACAGTTATTCAATTCAATAAATACTTAAGTTCCTACTATGTCCCAGGCACTGTGCTAAAAACCCTGGGGACACAAGAAAAGAGACAGTTCTTGCCCTCAAGCAGCTAACAATCCAATGGAGAAAGACAACACATAAAAAAGAAGGCTAAAAAATGGGGTAAGGGGTAGAATGTGAGGAGGTCACCAGAAGATACTTGGCATGCGGACATAGTGTTCTGGGGACAAGAAAACAGAGCTGCTGACAGAAAATGGAATTACCTAAAAGACTGTGAGGCTGCTATAATGGAAGTTCTTGAGCTAACACTGGAGAAGGAAAAAAATGAACACTGGGACCAAATTGAGCAAGCCAGGGCTAAAACACAATATTTTTCATAATTTAAAAATCACTAAGTCACTAACTCTAGGTTGTTGTTTTTTTGTGGAGTTGTATAAACAAAGTTTAAATTAGAGGTAGCTTTGTATATTAGATTGAATGCTGGACTTGCAGTCAGGAAGAACTAAATTCAAATTTGACTAGTGTGTGACCCAAGAAAAGTGACTTAACCTCTCTGAGCTCCAGTTTCCTCATTTGTCAAAGGAGGCTGATAATAGCACTTACTTCATAGAGTTATTGTTCATTCATTCATTTATTCAACATTTATTAAGTTCCCATTATGTGCCAGGCACTGTGCTAATTGCTTAATATACAAGGGGGAAGAAAAGGAACACCTCACCCCAACCCCAGTCCCTGCCCTCAAAGACCTCACGTTTTAATAAGGGAGAGAACATGCAAAGATGTATGTACATACAAGATAGATACAGTGTCCTTGGGAGCTCATCACAGAAGGAAGGCATCTGTGAGGGAGGTAGCCAGGAAAAGCCTTTAGTAGATGAGTTTTGAATGCAGTAATGCTTAATAAATGCTTGTTGACTAATTTCAGGAGGGAGGTGATCCCTGAGGGGGATCAGGAAAGGTTTCATTTCAAGGTAGCACTTGAGCTGAATTTTGTTGTTAGGATCAAATGAAATAATGTACCTGTAATCTCTCCCTGAAGGTTGTTGCCATGGAACCTTTGATGGGGCAGAAATGCTAGTGGGCAGATATTATCCAGAGTTCTCTGAGTTCCAGGGTTCTTGTTTGTTTGTTTGTTTATCTTAGCAAAGACTTCCTTCTGGAAGAGAAGCCATGCAAGAGAGAGAGAGGAAGAGGAGGAGGAGGGGAAAGAGGGAAGAAGGAAGAAGGGGAGAGAAAGGAGGGGGAGGAGGACGGGGAGCCCTTACCCTGGTTCTCCATGCTTCTTTCTGTGGTGTAGCAGAGAGCTCCTGAAGTGAGGGATAATAAACAATAGAAAGTTGCAAAGAGGGTGAATTGTAAAGGAGAGCAAAGTAATGAAACTACCAAAATCCAGTCCATAGGACCTATTATGTTTTCCTAGATTCACTGAAACACTGCCCACAGAAGCCACACTACATTTCCCTTAACAGCCACTTTACCTTTAAGTAGCTCCTCCCTCTGACCAGCAGCTCAGAAGAGATTAGGGAGAACAAATTCAGTTCCCCTCCACTGCATGTCACATTGCAGTTTGTTATACCTTATATTTACTGCCAGTTTGTGGTCTACACTACCTAAAATTGCTATTAAAATACACGGCCACTAATAATGATGTGTGTCCAAACCTGTAAGTCCTCGGTTCCAGAGCTGAAGTTACCCAAAAGTGAGAGGAGATCTTTCTCAGCTCAGGAATATTCCGGGAGGGTGCTGGTCGTGGTGCTGGTCGTGGTGCTGGTGGTAAACCAAATAGAGAAATAACTTCTGCAATTTTAGTCACCTTGAGGTCCTCATACCCCAGACTGTTATTGAGCCTAGAGAAAGAGGCATAAAAAGGAAACAAGCTCGTAGCAGTGAGAAGTTGAAGTTATATTTTTTCAGTTAAACACATGCAGCACTCAGCCAAATTTCCACACTGCTCTAATTATTACATAAATGTTACTGCTTTTAGAAACACTATTCTAGGAAAAAATAAGCTCTTAGCCTTAGAGCAGGGGTGGGGAACCTGAGACGGAGGAGGCCACGTGTGGCCTTCTAGGACCTTGGGTTAGAACTTTAGATTAGTCCAAGTTTTATAGAACAAATTCTTTTTTTAAGGGGATTTGTTCTGTGAAATTTGGATTCAGTCAAAGGGCTGCACTTGAGGACCCACAGGTTCCCCACTCCTGCCTGAGAGTGTTTCCTGAGAGGGACCAGAGCTCAAGGAGAAGAAACAGTCTCAGAGATTGGTTTATAGTAGTTGTCAGGATTTGTTTGCCCAAGGGTCTTTACCTTAGGCAGGTATTTCCAACTACCTAGTTGGCCTGGGCTGGATATTTTCTGATTTATTCCCTGTTTAACAGAAGGGAATTTCTGAACCTGAAGGAATAAAGCTGGTTCAGTCAGAAAGGTCATACTTTGCTCTTAGTGACTCAAATCTCATCTCCTTCCTCTTCAATGCTATATTTTCAGTTCTTAAAGGATTACCTAAACTTTTGGCCTTGGTTATGGCCCTTCAACTCTTTGATATCTCATTATTTTTAATCGATTACCTACCCGCAAATGGTTTTTGTCTCATTGCCTAGATTCTAACTTCATGCTTCTTCCCTTGACTTTTCCTTGTCATAAACAGCCTAATCCTCACTTGCCCATATGGTTCTAACTACCAGCATTCATTTAGTATCTTGGTATTCTGTTTGGTTGTTGCTAGATCCTCTATTTTGCCTTGATGATATTGGGGAATTACTCAAACGAAAGATCCTAAGATCCAGCTGGAGAGTAAATTCTCCCACATTCATCCATTTGACTGGAGGTCAATAAATTAAGAGGCAAGACTGGAAGATAAAAAAGTTTAATTAGTGCCAGCTGACAAGCAGTTGCCAGGTGGCTAGAAACTGAAGAAAAAAGGGAGATACACCCATGTAGAGTACAGTATAGGATTTTACATAGCCTTAGGACAGATGGCAAAAGGAATGTGAATCTGCTCTGTCATTTTCCATATTTGGAATGTTGAGTAATAGGGGCAAGTGGTCAGGTGATTTGGAAGGGAGTCAGGGGAGATTGTTCTAACCTTATTTTACCATTTTAGTTGCCTAAAATCAGACTTTTTCTGGTTGGGAAGTTTCTCTGTAGTTAATCACTTCAGACCATCTTGGTGGTGCTGGAGGCCTCTAATTAATCCCATCAGAATATCTACGTGGGACCAGTCTCCAAGATAGTGGAGGCCTTCCTTTGAGCTAAAAATTGCAATAGAATACACATTGACAGTCTTGTCTCTATTTACAGAACCCTGCAGGCTTGACTTCTTTGTTCTCTAAGGCTCACAGAACAAAGGTTTTATCCACTTCCTCCACGAGGGTTATTCTGTAGTCCTACTCTAACCTGACTTGTTGCCACTTACATTTCTGGTATTAACAACTGTATTTCTTCTTCTCTGCTCCCTGCAATTGCAAAAGAAGTAAAACTGTTAACATAATGTAATGGGTTTGAGTTAATTTATTGTTGGAGGTCCTTTAGAAAATTTTATAGTCTTAAAATGAAAAGATCTTCTTTGCTTCCATACTATTCCCTACTCAAAAGTGTAACAGGAAACTGAACCCTTTTCGTCCTAAGTCATAGTGAATGGTGTATGGGTGTATGGTGAATATAAAGGAAGACTGGTCAATGATTCCAGTCCCTACCAGTTTGTGTATCCTCCTTAACTCATAAAATTCCCTCATAGACTTTGGAGCATATATAAATACTCTGTAACTGGTTCCAGTCTGTTAACCACATTGTATATAGGAGCCTCTTTGACTGCAAAGTCAGAAGTTTGGGTACAGTCAAAACATTTCACTTGCCCTTACCTCTTCTTTCCCTTACTGTGAATCTCAGCTAAAATCAAGCATAAGGGACAGCCAGAGAAAATGCTCAGAGACTAGATATGGAGTGTCTTTTTCATGCAATAGCCAGATCAGTGTTATCGGTTTAAAGAATATGTGGCCAGGAGTGAGGGGTAAGAAGGCTGGAAAGGTAGGAGAGGGCTGGGTCATGAAAGAGCTGTGAATGCCAGACAGAAGATTTTGTATTTGATTCTGGGGATAAAAGGGAACTATTAGACATTAAGAATGTTGGAGGGGGCAGCTAGGTGACACAGTGAATAGAGCACCGGCCCTGGAGTCAGGAGGACTGGAGTTCAAATCCAGCCTCAGACACTTAACGCAAAACTAGCCATGTGACCTTGGGCAAGTCACTTAACTCCAATTGCCCCTCCAAAAAGCAAAAAAAAAAAAAGAATGTTGGAGTTTGGGGCGGCTAAGTGGCACAGTGAATAGAGCACCAGCTCTGGAATCAGGAGTACCCGAGTTCAAATGTGACCTCAGACACTTTAACAAAACAAACTAGCCATGTGACCGTGGGCAAGTCACTTAACCCCAATTGCCCTACCTTCACCCCACCAAAAAGCAACAAAAAAAAAAGAATGTTGGGATTGGGGTATGTGTGACAAAGTCAGACCTGAGCTTTAGGAAAATCATTTTCGTTGCTGAATTGAGAATGAGTCAGAATGGGGAGAGAATTGGGGCAGGCAGGCAGATCCCCCAGAGAGTTCTTGCAATAGTCCACATGTGACATCATGAGGGCATACCCCAGAGTGGTGACAGTATCAGAAGGGTATATTAGACGGATTTGCAAAATAGATCTAGGAAACAAGATACAATTACACGTCACCAACTTTACACTGCATGAAATGAAAGAGTTCAGAGTCTGAATCTAAGGTCAGAAAAGGTCTTTATTCTTTCTCATGAGAAAGGACTCTCTGCCCCTGTTGCCCACATGGTGGCAGGGAGAGAGCAACAGGTAGAAGCCAGTCCATGCTTATATAATCTTCTAATGCAGAAACCCAACCCCCCCAACTGGCCTGCAATCTTATTGGTAGGGAGGCTGGCCCACAACAAAGCACGGGACACAAAGGACCCAGAAACATGTGGGTGTCCAATGATAGCAGTCTTAACCTTATTTGGCATATCTTCTGCTGAGTTGGCATTGAGGGAGGGTCTCCATTGCTCTAAGCCCCAGATTGCTGGAAGGCTAAGTGACTTCTAAACAGGCCTAGAGAATACTGAAGCCATTCTAGATTTAATTTTTCAGAATGGGGAAACTTCACTAAAAATTATCCCTCACAAATCCCACCTTTCTTTTTTTATACCTTTTGAAGTTTCCCCACTTTTCTTAATTTTAATTACCTTTGCAGCCCTTGTCACATTGACAACATATAAGAGGGAAGTCCCCTTTATGAATACAGATACAGAGATTCAAAAGAAAACAGTAACAATTGTCTTTTTAAAGTCCAAAAGTCTCTTTTCACACTGCTGTCCAGATGTGAGGAAGTCCTCTGGTCACTTAGGGTCATCCATCTTCAGCCCTGCATCCCAGTTTCTCTTCCTTCTGCCTTCTTTCATTCATTTACCTACAAAAGGAACCTTGGAACCAATGTAAATGATAGCTCCAGAACCCTTATCATTCTTACAAAATTAAAATTGGAGTCTTAATCAATGGTCATGATCACACATTAGAACCAGTTTCTCATATTTTGCATTAATCCATAATAAAGTCCTTCACCAGGAGGATGGGATTTCACTAAGGGATCTACATTAATCTCACAATTAAAACAATTAAAAATGTTTCCAAGTAGTCCTAAAATTATCCTCTATTTTAACACTGACTTATTATAACAAAGTTGAGATAAATGGGATACTAACTGAATAACGGAATAATATTCCCACAAACCCTTGACCTACTTGTCATATTATTACAAAGAACTAAAGGACCCTGACTCTTACAGAAATATCTATACTAAACCCTAAGCCTTGTAGCTTCATCTTATAGTAACTTAAGATGTTCCAGAATCAAGTAGATTTATTGTTGTTTTATTTAAAAACTTCTGATTGTTGAAACTTGCCACTAAGAATAGGGACAAAATTATAATGAGGGAACCATATTTCCCAAACTTCAGAATGCCAATTCCAGGCATAATGTATAGCATGCTGCAATCTCTGCTGAGCCAAGCTTAAAGTCTGCCAGGTGCTTGTGGGTAAACCCTAGTCAGAAGAATGCTACCTCAGCTCATGCTGAACAGTTATTCCTCCAACCTTCATACCTGTATCTTACAGGATCTGGCACCATCGGTTGGTGGCTTGGGTAGCCTGGGCAGCCTCTCTTAACACTCCTATCTGGAGTTGAACTCAAAGAAATTGTCAGTTAACAGTCTCATCAAGTCTTAAATAACAAGTGTCAACAATCATCTTAAGGTATGATTATAATCTCACATTGGTTAAGGAGCATCTTTGAAGTGAGCCTCAAATAACCTACATTCATTCCTATATTTATTCTTGTTTATAAAGAAAATCAAATCTCCCATCGGGATTATAAATTGTTGCTCTAACAGATATGCGTCTACTTCCAAATTTCTCTACCTTCTTACAATTATGTTTAATCTGATCTCATACTAAAATTTCTCTTCTCTCAACTAAAGATGTCTCTGGTTTAATCTCAACAACTAATTGTATTAATACCCAATTGCTCTTTCATCACTTTGAAATACACTCGGACCCCATTTCACTCATATACACAGATACACCTTCTCTATAGCAACTTTATAATCCCAACCTCAATCCATGGGATAATGATTCAAAGTTGCACTTGTATCCTTATTTTCTCTCCTTCTCAAATTCAATTGACCTATTAATTATAAAAACAGGTTACAAATCTTTCTATCTTCCTAGACACTTTCTCAAAAACTTTCTCAACTTACTTAAAACCCTTTAAAACTGGTACCACCATCCAGAGACAGTAGGGCTTGGATAAACCCACATTTGTCCCCAAACCTTCTTATCTGCCTTCCATATTCCCAATCAAACCTTTATTTATCCTTCCAAAATCTCTCAAACCCATCATTCAGATTATTCAGCACTCCTTTACATTTTTAACCATAAAACAAGATAATTCATAAGTTATTATCCTTTTAGTAACATAACTATTTTGCTTAGACAAAGCAAAGAGGTTAATGGCTAAACCTCACAAACTGATAGATCTGACTTACAGAATTATCTGATCTTGTTATTCCCTCAGAAGTTTCCACTCTGAGTCTAGTTCTTGAGGAGGAGCAGATGCTATTGAGGATCCAACTCTATCCATGTAAATATAAGTAACAACACTTTGCCGATAGAAACTTTAAACTGTATCAACACTTTGCACATAGAAGTTTTCTATCCTTAAGTTCAATAGTTACACAAATGAATTTACTTATAGGGGAGACTCACTTCTACTCCAGTTATCATAAAAAGACTAAGTAATTAATCCCAAAACAGTGCATATCAATAAGTTGCTTATAATAAAACATGTTTGCACCACAGAACAGACAGTATAAACAGTATTATTTCTACAATAGTAACAAACTTCAAATGAAGTTGACTTTTCCATTAATACAAAAGTATTCCATAATTTACCTCCCTTTAAGAAATTTGCACTGAAACTCTTTTCCTCACATAGAAGATGTTTCTGATGTAGTTTCAGTAATTAATAGAATAACAGCTAGGTCCCTCAATCAGTTGTACCAATACTCAATTATTCTAACATGATTTTGAAACATTTAAGGACCTTATTCCATACAGACAAATATCTAGTGATAGGCAGATGACTAGGCCAAATATTCATTTACCAAGTTCTTCAATATATAAAAAGGAATATAATCTGAGGATGAATGTCCAGATCCTAAACACACACTTTATTATAATAGCTCAGATGTATTCCAGCCTTAGTTTATGGGATAATGATTCAACATTGTGTTTGCACCTTTGCTTCACAAACTTCTTTTCCCTTGGTGTAATTATTCCCATATTATTCAGAGAAGAATGTTTTCCCAAGTTTGTTTATTCTTACTTCAGGAATCTAAACCTTTTACTTATACATTCAATTACAAATGTTAACTTTTGCTTATACTGTACAATAACTACAAATTCAGATTAAAACAGCAAGATGTCTTCTGCAAAACATCCTTTCTAAAAGTATTTCCTTTCTCTAAAAAAAAAATAGTTTGAATTTATCCTGGTGTCACTGAACTTTTATGGAAGCAACATACAGTATACCACAAAGCTTTACCAGGACTCATAAACATAATTAATTCCTGTTCTATATTCCAAATTGGTACCAAAAACCAATTACTAGAAATCAACTATACCAACTTTAAAAGGCCAGTTTCAAGACTGACTCAGTGAGGCTTCTTCAGATGGTGGAGAGTGGTGAAATTCCCTTACTTAATCTGATAAGGACTCGTTAGGCAATATGCCTGAAATTAAAATTCACAGTAAGTTTGAATATTAGAAAATCTATACACAATTGATAAAATAACCAGAAATCTTACAAAGTCTTTGTATAATTAGTAATTTTCCCTTTTCAAATTTTTAAATTTCTTATTGTCCTTTTCCTGGGATTGATGATGTTTCTAGGGGTCACCTAACCCCTTCTTTTTCCCATACACATTAACAGTTATCTTGTGTCTTTAAAGGTACTAAGGAGCAGGCTTCTCTACCTGAGCTCTCTTATCTCCTGTCTTGTCTGCTAATCTGTTCCTCATCATCTTATAACGAAAGATCTTGTAAAACATTTCTTAATAAGAATAATTCCCTTTTTCAAAAAAAAACCAATTTATCCTAATATTATTAACTAATACACAATTTCTAAATTCTCTGATCATAAAGAGCTTTCCCTCATAATTGACAAAACTTAGGAGCTTTCGCTGGTCTTTTCTTCACATATTTACCAATAATTACTTCTCACAAATATATTTCATAAATGAAACTTCCTTTTAAATAAAGAAAAACTTGAAAGTTTATGATTTCTTAAATTACAATACTTCAAAATATCATAACACAACTGTTTATCAGTAACACAATTATTATGTTCTTACATTTAAACTTCTGAATTCAAAACCATTTAATTACCAATCCAGTGACCTTAATTCAGCTGGATGTATTTTTCAAATTGAGCCACATCCCTCTCTATATCTATATCTATATCTATCTATCTATATTTTAATTTGCTCAATAAGAGTTCTACAAAAACACATTTCCAGTTCACCTTGCACAGAGAATCATTCGACTACAGGTAAAGGTGTATATACCTGGTTTTCTGAATAGCAGAATTAACTTGACATATAACATAACATTTTACATAATATTTTTTTCCATCTTTTAGTTTCAACCCAATTTAGATTAAAACTGACACCATTCCTGGCTCTCACTCAGTTTTTACAATATACAAAGATTTTGCAATTTAGATACCATAATAACACAATAACATTATGACATTAATTGCATTTCCCAAACAAGTAGAGGCTTTTCTCCTCCCCACCCCCCCCCCATTTCCTTTTCTTTTTTTTTTTTTTCAGGTAGGGGAGTATGACTCAAAACTACAGTCCTCCAGCATTCTCTTTCTTATCTGATCTAGTTTGGGAGGCTTTAACAGACAGGCTGGCTAGATCAGGGATTATAAGGAAATGAATTTTACAGATTTCCCAAATTACAGTATTTCAAAAAATACAATATAGTTCCTAATTTTAACAACATTTAGACAAAACAACAAAAAAATTGCTTTTGTTATACCATAGATAATACCCATTCCTGCTCACATTTTAGATCAGTTTACAATATGCTGGGCTAATCGTTCTAACTGCTTCTTTTGGTTCTAGTGATAATTACAAATATCTTTACCATACTCAGTGCCCATCTTTAAATTCAAATTTCTTAAGTACTATAAATTCCAAAACGTTACACATTTCACCTATATCCAAATTAACATACAGAACCATATCCTTAGATAATTTAACAGCTTCTGAATAGGAATAAAAAAATTGTTTTAACATCAGAGTTTATAAACATTTCCAAATTACATAATTTAGAAATGTTTAAAACTTTTATATTCTACTAAAAACTTTAGGTGAATGTATTTCCAAACTCCCTTACACCGGAATTAAATTATAACTTTATAACTTAAAAAAAAATAATATCTTTAAGCCAACATGTGGCCTTTCAGAAGACATATGGCTTTCAGAAGACGTGTGTTCATGTCTGTGTGATTTCCATTTTACCTTCAGTGGAGGCTCGACTCCTGCCCCCACCACATTCCTGTCTCCTATCTCCTTTCATAGACAAAGGGTTTGGGACCCAGTTAACTGGGTGTGGCTGTCTTTTAACTTCTCTCTCAAGTAGGGGCCTTAGGAATTTAATGATTATCTGAACTTTTTGAACTAAATTACAATGGAGCCTGAAAGGTAGATAGACATTATCCCTTCTGACTTCCTGGTTTGTTGGGTTTGAAGTCAGGCTAAAAATTCACTAGTGCTATCTTCTAACCTTTTAAAGGTGGTGGTGGGGGGGGTAGTAGCTCCCCCACCCTAACTAACACAATCAGGCCTTTTGCTTCTCCTTCTACCTCTGCCTTAGGCATTTCAGACAAACAGAAAAAAAGTTTCACTTACCTATTATCTGCTAAAGATCTGAATTATCTCTGTCTTCATTCTAAGTTTAGTTAGGCAGAGAAGGAAGATTTCTAAACTTCCCAAGGCTTTTTTAATCTGAATGGTAAAACATTTCTTTTATGATTAGACAAACTTCACACATATCCACACAAACAAAAAAAAAGAAATACAGAACAAACACAGTCTCAACCAGCTTTGCCAAATTCATCTCCCAAGGGATTATCAAGGGAGGTTTGAAGGAAACCTTCCTTCCCAATTGACTAGCAGCTTGTGGGTAAAAGCTGAAAATTTCCCTTTACCAGAGGCAGGTGAGATGATCCATCAGCCAGCCCCTTCCTTCCAGATCCAAGGTCTGGCCTGACAGGTGGTAAAACTCTTGGTACAGAACTTGGGGTGCCGAGGCATGAATTCTGAGGGTCCCTAGTCAAGGGCCACTTGTCAGCCTCTCCCACTGAAAACTGCCTCTTCCTATCTCCCCAATTCCTGGCCAGACTCAGTTGACCAGGTCGACCTCTTAGTCCAGAAATTTCCCAACTCCTGGCCAGATTCAGTTGACCCTACCCACCACCAAATCACCCAGGCCTCTCCTTACCTGAGTCTGTGCACAGACTTACGTGATTTCCAGTAATCTTTGTTCCTCTCTTTTTGGCATTTTCTGATCTCAGTTTCAGACCCCCTCAGGCCTCATTCTCCATAGAGGGGAGTCACTCCCCCACCCTACCAAAAAGTCACTGGAAAAAAAAAAGCCAGCAGGACATCCTTTACCTGTTGGTCAAGGCTGGGGAGCCCTCCCCCTCTCCAGAGAGGAGTCTGAAAAATCTTGGTGGAACCTCCAAACTGTGTGAGATGAAAGAGTTCAGAGTCTGAATCTAAGATCAGAAAAGGTCTTTATTCTTTCTCACAAGAAAGGACTCTGCCCCTGTTGCCCACATAGTGGCAGGGAGAGAGCAACAGGTAGAAGCCAGTCCATGGTTATATAATCTTCTAATGCAGAAACCCAACCCCCCAACTGGCCTGCATTCTTATTGGTAGGGAGGCTGGCCCATAACTAAGCGCAGGAGACAAAGGACCCAGAAACATGTGAGTGTCCAGTGAAAGCAGTCTTAACCTTATTTGGCATATCTTGTGCTGAGGTGGCACCGGGGAGGGTCTCCATTGCTCTAAGCCCCAGATTGCTGGAAGGTCAGATGACTTCTAAACAGGCCTAGAGAATACTGAAGCCATTCTAGATTTGATTTTTCAGAATGGGGAAACTTCACTATAAATTATCCCTCACACCCTGTGTATAAGAAGTGATATGAAGGATACTGAGGAAATATATGATCAGAAAAGGAGGTTTGCTGGTCAGATAGAGATTGTTTTCAAGGAAAACAGACAGCTGGCTCAACAACTCTTTAATTCAATTCATGTTGAATCCACAATGAATATCAGAGAAAGTATCTTTTTATTGAAATCGATATTTGATTTATATTTTGCCTCTTTTTTTGTTTTTCCCATCACATAGCACCGTGTCTGGTACTTTGTAGGTGCTTTTTGAAAAATTTTTTAGTCATTTTTCAGTCACATCCAACTCTTCATGACTCCATTTGAGATTTTCTTGGCAAAGATACTGGAGCAGTTTGCCATTTCCTTCTACAGCTCATTTTATAAATGAAGAAACTGAGGCAAACAGGGTTAAGTGACTTGCCCAGGGTCATGCAGCTAGTCAGTATCTGAGGCTGGATTTGAACTCAGGAAGATGAGGCTTTCTAACTGTAGACAAGACACATTATCCACTTCACCATCTACCTGCCATATTTTTAAACCTTTTTTGTTAGTAAGTACTTAATAAATGTCTACTTGATCAGTCAAGTGGTAGTTAATCTGATTGTTGCCATGTTTAGGGCAATAGTGTCATTCTCCTGTAATATGTTGGGTTATTGTTGTTGTTGTTTTTTCCCAAAAAAGAATTATAATTCTTTATACCACACTAGTACTATAAAGTGGAAGTAAGTCTTTATCCACTAAGGACTTTCTGTTGGATTGAGAATGTGTGGGATGAGTGAAAACTTCTCAATTTGGGGTTGTTAACTTTCCCTTCCTCCCTCCACCTCCATTGCTGCTGTCAATCACTTCTATCTTCCTTTGTCTCTTTACCTGCCTTGGTGGGACCCTAACCCCCTCTTTTCTTGCTGTCCCAGTTGGGGAAGAGTTTGGTGAAGTATGCCTCTCCACCAATGAGAGAGGAAACAGTCAGGGAGGGGGCTTGACTAAGGTAAGTTATAAATTCCTGCACTGTCTTTTGTAATGGGCCTTTTCTCCATGATGAGTCATGGGGAAGACTGCCCTCTTCTCCCGGGGAAGAGAATAAATTCCTGTTGTAATCCTAAGAGGTCTCTGTGTTTATTTTTTCACTAAATTAAGGATGAAGGGTATTTTTCATCCTAACAAGAACTAACAAGTAAACATTTGTGATTCCAATTTTGATTTCTCAAATACTTCATTTGGTTGACAAGTCCTGTAGATTTCACCTGGATTATTGCAATCGTCTCCCAATGAGTCTGCCTGTCTTGTCTCTTCTCACTCCAATTCTTCCTCTAGCCAGTCACTAAAGTAATTTTTCCTAAAGTACAGGGCCAAATGCATGTCATTCCCCTACTCAGTGAACTCCAATGGTTCCCCCTCACCTCCAGGACCAAACACAAAATCCTGTTTGGCATTCAAAGCCATCTAGTTAGTCCTACTTTTCCAGTTCAGTCTTCTTACACCTTACTCCCTGGCATGTACTCTTTAATCCAATGATGCTGGCCTTTTGGCTGTTCTGTGAACAAGACACTCCATCTCAGCTCTGGGCTTTTTCTCTGACTTTTCCCCATACCTGGAGCACTCTCTCCCCTCATCTCTACCTAGTGGATTCCTTTAAATCCCACCCAAAATCCTATCTTTTACAGGAAGCTTTTCCTGACCCCTCTTAATTCTAGTCCCTTTCTTCTCTCAGTTATTACCTCTTTATCCTGTACTATGTATTTATCCTACATATCCAGCTTGTTTGTACATATTTGTTTGCTTATTGTCCTCCCTCCCCCCCCCCCATTAAATTGTGAGCTCCTTGAGGGTAGAGACTGTCTTTGGCCTCTTTTTTTTTAATGCTCTCCCAGCGCAAAGTAAGAGACTAATAAATGTTTTATTGATTGAGCAATCAAGAGTAAAAGTTCCCTTTCATTTGCCAGACCACAAATACAACCCACATACTTCAATCTTAGAATAATTTTAACTGAGTATCACATATTTACAAAACTGTAAAAGTTAATGTTTCTATTATGTTTCTTTTTGAGGTTCAGATGTCCTAAGCTTCTGTGGCAACTGAATTTAATTTCAGTTCTATTCCCAATCTATTCTATATTACATCTTTTTCTAATTCTGTTTATGCTTTTTCACATGAAAGCAACTAATAGACCAGTGTTGTGGTGACCAGATATATCAAAAGAGATGGGAAATGGAAAGGAAGAGATTTTTAAATAGTCTAGTTAGGGATTTTCTGTTAGTTGCTGAGCTCTAAATGGTAGATTAAAAAGGCTGGGCTGACATATATTTAGCTGAGTAATAGACTCAAGCAAACTAGTGCAAATAGCTCAGACTTTCACAGAGCCTGAGAGAAAAGGAAGCAATCAATTAATCAGTCTATATATTGATATAGCAATCCATATCAATAAACAATTATTAATTATTCTCTATGTGCCATACACTGTGCTAAGCTGTGGAGATATGAAAAAAAGCAAAAGACAGTCCCTGCCCTCAAGGAGCTTATAATGTAATGGGGGAAACTACATACAAAGCCAGCTATATATAGGATAAATAGTAAATAATTAATAGAGAGAAGGCACTAGAATTAAGAGGGGTTGGGAAAGGCTTTCTGCATAATGTGGAGTATTAATTTGATCTTAAAGGGAGGGCTATAGGAGTAGATCAGCTGGTTTAAATGTATCGTTATCAGAGTCCTGATTATCAGAACACCTTATAGTAAAGGCACAGAGCGTCTTATCAATTAGCAAGGGAAATTTTCAGTGGAAGTTTCAAAGAACTATAGTTCCACTTGGCATGGGGGGCGGGTAGGGAGAGAGATAAAAGGGATTGTAATAAAATTGAGAAAACTCACAGGCTTGTAGCAATTTGTTGTGTTTGTCTTCTTGCCAAGGAACACTCACCAAATGTGTATGTGGCCTAAACACAAATATTTCCCTGAATGAGAAGGTAAAAGGCCTTGAAGAATGCCATTATACTCTGGCTATTTAGAGAGGATGAAGATTTGCTAGAGAGGGTTAAAGAAATAATCATTGAGG
>CM053582.1:324370964-324394050 GCA_028627135.1 Pseudochirops cupreus | reverse complement strand
TGTTCTTATCTAAGGAATGCATCTCTCTTCGGGATCTTCCCAACCCAGAAGCCACGGCTTCCCACCAAGTCCAGAGACCACCGGAGAAAGCTCCAAGGGCGCCTGCCTCAAACTGGCGTGGGGAACAGCTGCTTTCAGGGGAGGGCACATCATGGACAAGCCCCCATTTGTTTGGGATGAAAAATATCTTTCATCCTTAATTTAGTGAAAAGAAATAAACACAGAGATCTCTTAGGATAAGAACAGGACTTTATTCTCTTCCCTGGGAGAAGAGGGCGGTCTTCCCCATGACTCATCATGGAGAAGAGGCCGATGGGCTACTTTCTTATAGCAGGCATCTGAGATATGGTGGAGAGCTTGCCAAGACCTATCAAACCCACTGACTCAAATCCATTTTTTCTAATTCATGTAAGAATGAATAATACCACCAGGGATTTTAAAAAAAAAACCTAGAAAGTATCTTTCCAGGGTAAAAAACTAAACAAAAACAAAACCCCTAAGTTAAGCTAAGTGATTTAAAGCCAAAAGTGTTCGATGTAGCTCTTCTACCAATCAAAGTTCATGAATTTTGGAAAAATTAGAACATTTTAAGAAGTGAACAGTTTACTGTGTAGATTGTGACAGGGAGCAGAAGGCAGTTTTCTAGCTCATGGTATATGCTACTGAAATGAGGGAATCAGGGAGGGAAGGAATACATTTCTTGAGTACTAGGAATAACATGTCTGGTGGAAAATTGTTGATCTAATCAAAAAAATTTAAAACTGAAAATAGAGTGAGAAAAAGTACCCAGCTAGAAATGTTTAGTCAAGTACTATAGAAAATAGTTAAGTGAATGAAACAATTAAGAGGGAGAAATAATTACTTAGAAGACATTAGAGGGTACCTATGGCCTTATCTATCAAGAGTGGGGAAGATGCTAGATTTGGAGCTGAAATATCTGAGTTCAAATCACAGTTCTACTATATACTATCTACGTGACCTTAGAAAAATTACCTCAAATTATGTGTGCCTCAGTTTCCTCATCTGTAAAAATGGAGTAGCTAGACTAGATAATAGTATATAGTATAGACATAGTATATAGATCTCTCTATATAATTAGTCTATAGATATATACCATATATAGTAGATAGTATAAATAGTAGTAAATATATATAGTAGCTATACACACAGATGTCTTCCATAACTACATCTATGATACTCTGACCCTAAGACTTACCAAGGCACGTGTATGTGGCTAATAATTAAAATGAACACAACATTTTAATGGATGGAGGTGAATATTACATATATGTCACAAAAATTAGATGAATGAGATTCAAAACCAGACTGTAATAAGGGAGAGATAGTTGAAGTAAAAAAAAAAAAACAGAGTTAAAGAGTGGCAGAGTAGAATTGTAAATCAAGATATATACCTGTGTAGTGAAACTCTGGATTTACACTTCAAATTCACATGTGCCCTAGCAGGTCAGGTCCCCAGAGCTTGTTGGTTACAACTTTTCATGTTTCTAAGGGAACCCCAGAGGAAAAGTGATGCTCTCCTAATCAGTTATTATATAAATTAGGTATTATAATATTAGTTATTATATAAATTAGCTCTTTGTCCACTATATCATGATGCCTCTTATGTTTGTCTATAATCAGTGGTTCTCAACCTTCCTAATGCCATGACCTTTTAATACTCATATGTAGGCATATCTGCATGTGGGCGGACCCACTTGGAGATGGATAGAGGAGCAATATCTCGGTTTCTAAGACTATTGGAAATATGTGTTTTCCAATGGTCTTAGGCAACCCCTGTGAAAGGGTTGTTTGACCCCCAAAGAGGTCATGACGCACAGGTTGAGAACCTCTGGTCTATATGCATGTGTGTGAAATATTTGCATTGATGCTTTACAACTATAAAGTGTCTTAAGGAAAGTCAGTTCCCAGGAAGTGATTGTATGTATTTGAATTCACACTATTTGAAGTTATAATTTTATAAAATATAGCTGTAGCCCGTGTACATACAAGTAATATGGATAATGTCACAGGATTCAAGGCTTAGCTGTATCATCTAACATGATCCTCACAAACAACCCTGTGAGTAAGGTGTTAGTATTTATTGGCTTCATTTTATTTAATTCAATACTTCAGTGATGTATGGTTTTGATGTTGTAGGTACTCCCTTTCATAAAGGCAGATTACAATTTTTCTGCCTTAGCAGATAGTTACCATGAATTACTGTGCTTAAAAAAAATATCACTGCATCCAAGCCATCCAGTCTTGTGTGGAAGCTTTCCAAACATCTAATATAATTGTTTATTGTTGATCCTGTCTTCCAGGAATTTCCAGCTTAGTAGGGTCTGACAGAGTCCATTTTTCTTTAGCCTAGCTTTTAAGAATCTAAGATTTTCTCCATGCCATGACAAGGTACTGGAATAGGGCTTTAAGGGAGAATCAATACTTCAGGAATTAAGTTTGGGTGAGAAAAATGAGATTCAGGAAAATAAAACTAATGTTATATAGGTAATAAGGCTCCTAGTTGAGTCTACTTCCAACTCTGGAATTTTCAGCTCTTAAAAGTTGAAGTCCTCTACAAATGAACTGGTCCACTGCTAGACTACCATTTTTATACCTAAGCCTAGGAGTGTCTGGTTCTTTCAGCTAGTCACAAGATATTTTCTATATGACACCATCTATCTATCTTCAGTCACTCACCAAAACCCTAAAAACCTTTTGAATTAATGATTTACACCTTATAGGATGATTGTAGGAAAATTCCTTAACACCTACTTTGCACTATTGATTCATTAACTGAATGGCAGTATCTAGACCTTCTTCAAATACAAGAGTCAAAATTGGGGTAGAACATACATTCTTAAGAATTATAGGTCTTTCAAAAAACATCAAGAAAAATAAAACTTTAACATAATATTTCAGAGAAATTATACAGAACTGTTGCACTTTTTTCTAAGAAATGTTTCTTGCCCAGAAATATAGAAAGGAAGTGGCCAGCTAGAGATTGGGAGGAGAGAGAAGACCACAACAGAATCAACAAATTTAACTCACCAAGAAGTACTGTAGTCAAAGTTAAGGATTACTTCTAGATTCCAATTGTTGTTTGGTGTTTTTTTGTCCTTCCTTCTCAAAGAGGAAGGACCATGACCTCAGGAAGGCAATGTCATAATTGCAAGTGAATTGGATTTAAGTAGACAGGGCTGTACAAAGTCACCAACCTCATTCTCTCTTCTGGGTTATCTGGGTCTAATGGCAACATATAGATCAGGATGCCTGGGGATGGCCCTAGATGCAGTGGGAGATCTTGGCCTTTTTTTTTTCAGGTACCAATTAGTACAAATAATGAATCCTGTGAAGTAGTGACAAGCATTCTAATTCACACTATTCAAAATTATAGTTATGTAAAATATTGGTTCCAGTCCAATGGAAACGTGCAAGGAATTTAAATAATGTGATGACTTCATGAGATTCTTTATTTGCACTTAATCTAGCCTTAGTTATACAATATCAAACAAAAAACTTCGCAGGAAGCCAGGAAATAAATCTTTTACATCCCAAAGATAATCATTTGAAACAATGCAGGATTAAGGAAATCAGGGGGAAATGACATCTTTTGCAGGAAAAAAATAGCTAGATTTTCACCAAAATGGAAGAATACAAGACATTCCTCCAAAAGAAAGCAGAGGTGAGCTGGGTATTCAACATGCAAACTAGTCAAATAGAAGACAATTAAATACTTTGAGATAGAAGGGAAATGTTTGCTTTCACATTTCTAGGTCTAGATAATGTGACAAGTTTAGTCTGGGGAGGGAATGTTTTTGTTTGTTTCTTTAGAAAAAAAATTGTACCTTGTCTGAAGAGATGTCAAGAAGGGAAAGATACCATTAACAGGCTAAAGAATCTAAGGAGAAAAAATGTATAGAGAAAATCAGAAAGACAATAGGAGGAAGAAGTGAACTACTACTTTTGAGACAAAATGTATCATCCCCTTATTAGTAAATCAGTGTTGCTTGGTGATATAATAACACTGGAACTCTTCTCAGGCAGGCAGAGAAGATGATGGGAAAATGATACCCAGGAAAAGACTGCTCAGAACTCAAAAGAAAAGGTAAATGAAAGGCATTTGGTTTCTCCCCTGCCTTTAAGGTGATGAGGTTGTAAGGTTAGGACATTTGGGAAGAAATTAGAAAGGGATAATTGGAGTTTTGGTCCTGCCCAAAGAAAAAGAACACTCTTGACATACCATAAAATGACCCTACAGAGGAAGGAAGGAGTGAAACATCTTGCAATGATCCGTACTTGTGATGGAGGTAGCAGATGAGACTATATACTTCAGGAGAACAGATTTGTTCACAACAGATCCTGGCCAGTATCATGCTTCTCAGTACCATTCCTTAATTAGGGGGTGAAAATGGTTGGGACCCAGCAGAGAAAGCTCATGACTCAACAAAGATTCAAGAGGGTACCCTAAGTATAATTGGAGGACAGCATGATATTGAAAAGAATAAGCAAAAGAGGAAAAAAGAAAGAATAGGATAAGGCCCAAAGTATGTGAGGGCAGCTAGATGGCACAGTGGAAAGAATGCCAGGCCTAGAGTTAGGAGGAACTGAGTTAAAATCTGGCCTCAGATACTTACTAGTTGTGTGACCCAGGGCAAGTCACTTAACCCTGTTTGTCTCAGTTTCTCATGTGTAAGGAAATGGCAACCCACTCCAGTATTTTTGCCAAGAAGATCCCCAAAAGGAGTCATGGAGTATCAGATACAATTGAAACAACTAAACAACAACAAAGTATATGAGATATAGTGCATTTTTTTATTGTACCAGTTACTTCTGTCAAGAATTTATGTTCTTAAAGATAGAAAGGAATAGCAAAGAAAGCATGATAAAATTATTTCTTGGGAAGAGGTGCTACAAATTAATATTATTAAAATGAAGAGAAAGACAAAATGGGAGAGTGCATGGGTGTAGAAAGAGAAGACTAGGTACCACAGTACTCTTCTCTGAGCTTAGAAGGGGAAGGGTAAAAACAACAACAACAATAACATAGACTGGCAATAAAAGTAAACTTAAGGAATTTGGGTTTGGGCAAGTAACCCAGAGGGTGGGAGAGAGAGATATAAGTATAGGAGATAGGAATCAGATAAATGTAAACAAAACAATCCAGAGAAACAAAATTCTGACTTAAGAAAGGACAGAACAAATAAACAAAAACCATATCATCGAAAAAGCCATACTTAAATTATAAACCTAAATGTGAATGGACTGAATTCTTCAATTAAAAAAGAAAGAGAATAGGATTACTAATTTTTCAGACTGATAACTTGCCACATGAAAGAGATTTAAAACATATTAATATATACAAAGTTAAAATGAAGGGATGAAATAAAATCTATTTGTGATAGGCAAAGAATTATAAACAAAGTACATGTACATCATTTGAGGAATAGCTAAACAAATTAGCTACATGGTACATGAATATAATGGAATATCCCTGTGCTGTAAGAAACAATTAATATGATGAATACAAAGAAGTATGGGAAGACTTATGTGAACTGATATAAAACGAAGAGCTAAGGAGACATGGCAACAATGTAAATTGAAGGAAGAACCACAAAACATTTACAAATGAATGTAGAAAAATTACAAAGAATAAGCATGACTCTAAAAAAGAGAAAAGAGAAGACAACTCCTCCAACTCCTTTGCAGAGGTGGGGAGGAGGTACATGATTGTGTATTGCATATATTGCCAGGTTGTTTTTTTTTCAATATATTGATTGATTTTACTGGTTTACTGATTCTTTTTTTTTCTTTTAAAAAATTCCATGTCATGTGGGATGACTCTGAGAAGAGAAAAGGGTATTCAGGAAGGAAATGTAGGCAATGTGAAAACAAAATATATTGATAAAATATATTTATTTGAAAATGTTATATATATTTATTTGAAAAATGTTAAAATTCTATATAATTTGCTGCATTGCAAAGGTAGTCTAAATGTGTCTGTTATGTGTTACATACAAAGTGAAATTTGGATATGTAACAAAATCAATTATGCTTCAGCTAACTCCAGGAAAGCAGGTGTTCCAATTATGCTTCCAGATAAAGCAACAATAAAAACTGATAGTGAAAAGAGATAGATAGGAAAAATACATTATACTCAGTCATCATATATACTTTAAAATAGCATTATGAAAGTATTAAAAAAACATTCCCCTCCATTTATAGATTTACTAGAAGCTTTATTGGCCTTTGTCCCCTGCTCCTGATTCTAGGACAATAGTGATTGATTCCAATGCCATTGTCATGAGAAATATTAGAACTGGAATTGGCAGGCTGCTCACCTTGAAATAATAGCTGTCTCCAAAAGTTACTGAATATGTCATAATTAGGCTAATAAAGCAAAACTGCCTACTACTAGCTTACCATCCAGGTAAGAACAGCTGGGGGTGTTTAATGTGCACTAATATCAACTTACCCAAAAGATCAAACATGACTTCGGAAAAAGACTAGCTATAAGCTCACTGAACCCTGGTCAATTAGTGCTCCCCAACATTCAAGGCCAGCCTACAGACAAAACTTTATGACAAATGATGTAAGCAGGACTTTTTCTCTGAAGAATTAAGAACTACTCAGCTTCAAACTCACTTTTCTGCTCTTACTACTTTATTGAAGCAATTTTCTCTGACATCACCTGTGACTTCCGAAATGCCAAATCAAATGGCCTTTTTTTCAGTCTTTATCCTCTTCCACTGTAGCATTTGACATTACCAACCCTTCCAACTGGACATTTCCTTTTTTTTTTAGCTTCAGAGATAACCACACTCTCTTTGCTCTCCTCTTAATTCTCTAAATACTAATTCCTTTTATAATTGGTATTTTCCCAACTTCCATATTGTGCAACTTGAGTCACACGCAAAATTGTATTTGACTATTGTTTCATCTGTTTCTATGTGACAGTCTCTATGTTGGCAGTCTCATTGACTCTCATGGCTTGAAATACCACCTCTATGCACTAAATCTCCATTTCTGTTTCTGTCTTCTTAGTGCCACATCAATCTTTTCAACTTCCTATAATACCTACTTATTTAGATGGCCCATCCTCAATTCAATTAAAAACATTTCAAATTAAGTTTATGTTTTCCTCTAAACCTGTACATTCTTTTTTTCTTGAATATTTAACATCTATGCTGATGGTCTTTTGAGTTAGTGAATCTAGTAACCCTATCAAAATATAAAAAATAAAAAAGAAGCATAGTTAGAATAATCTTTAAGCAAAACGCTGAATACATAATATATCTCAATTTCTACAAGACATCTGACAAAGTCTCTCATGATATCCTTATATCCTTATAGACAAGATGGAGAAATGTCAGTTAAATAATAGTTCATTAATAGCTGGTTGAGAGACTGGATGTGAATATATTGATTAGTGGGCTGTCAGAGTACTGTTCTTAACCCTTATTGGTTTAACTTTTTTAAATGTAAATTTAATTTAATTTTAATTTGACTAAAAACATAGGCATACTTATCTAAATTTTGGATTACAAAGCTTTGAAATATAGCTAATATTCCAATGGCAGAATCCATAAAGTTCTTTAAAGACTAGAACAATAAGTTTAATTTAATAAGATGAAATTTGGCAGATCTAGAATACAGTGGCATGACACAGTGGATAAAGAGTTGGTCTTGTAACCAGGAAAACCTAGTTTCAAGTCTCACCTGACATACTGACTGTGTGATCCTGGTTCCAAAGTCAGCTGTCTATTTATTATGTGGTAAAATTACTAGCCTGCATTCAAAGAGTGAATTTTCTCATGTGAGAGTTCCTTGAACCTTATCCCTGTCCCATGCAGCTTTAAAGCAGTTTTTAACATGATAAGATGTATGCCTCAGGACAACTATTTTTTCAGCTATTGGAGGGTGGATTGGAGAACAGGAGGCCAGAAGTAGAAGGACCAATGAAAAGGTTATAATAGCATTCCACATCATAGGTGATAAGTATCTGAAGTAGGGACTTGGGTGGAAAGAAGGCCTTATCTTGTAATCCCTCTCTCCAGATGATTCCTGAATGGAGTTTCTACTACTATAATGGAATCATGGGAGAGCTATCCACCTCCTTCTTCCACTAGCTGATAGAGTTAAATCCACCACTCATGTGCTGATCTATTTCCTTGCTTACTGATAACTCTGTGGAACTTCTTACATCCCCCAAACCATTGATTACCCTAACAATAAGAGCAAGAGCTATCTATTCCATAGTCTTAGTATCCTAATTTCCTGACACAACCAATGGCACAAAAATAGTCAGTTCATATTTCCTATTTCCTAAATATCTTGTTAGAAAGGAAATCTATGGGAACTCTTTGAGAAGCCTGAGCAACAACTAGGAGTGTAATGATTCATAATGCCAACTATGTGTTTCCATGATAAAAGAATCACTTCAAACAAACATATCTACAAGATGAAATTATTAAGTAGGGCAAAAAGTTGCACCAAACTCCGCAGTTCATTAACACACTGAGACTGCTCAGTGTTTCCAGACATGAGTGATGACAGAGCTAAGGAGAAAAATTGAAAGAAAAAGAAGGATCTATTACAGAGGGAATAAAAGAAAAAGGGAAAAGATTAATACCTTAAGATTCTACTGTCTCTTTCAAAAAGTCACCAAAGAAAGTACTCTACCTTGATATCTAATATGTAGGTAGTCACTATTTTAGAGAACCCTGAAGTTGGAAGGAACCTTAGATTAGAAGCCATTTTATGCAAGAATCATTAGAGGTAGCAAGCAAAGAACAAAAGTAAGCAAGTGCTTTTGCTGGGCAGTCCCCTTTATACTGAAAGAAGGGGGAGGAGGGAGCAGGAAAAGTCTATCATCCATCAGATTTATTTTGGCAGATAGTGTTCATTTTTGAGATATATTAATGTTATGTAGTGATTTTACTTTTTATTACTGGGGGAGGGGGAAGTTTGCCCTTCAATTCATTTTTACAAAAATCTTTAAAAGGACAAAATAAAATAGTAGATATGATCTGCCATCTTTTCCAACAACCTAACACTTTAAGGTTTACAAAGTCCTTCTGACTTCAAGGCCTTCACTCCAGGGACTGCACCACCTAACTTCTTCCATTTTGGCCTTAATTATCCAACTAAGCTGTTTTGGGTAAAATTCTGAAAACCATAGGAGCATAGGCTCACAACCTCGGGTCATTCTTGCTTCCTCTCTTTCATTTGCTCCACAAATCCAATCTGTTGCAGTTTTGTAGTTTCTACTTTCATTGCATCTTCAGTATCCATCCCCTTTTTTCACACAGCCACCACTTTGGTGTAGGCTGTCATCATCTGGGCATTAGGTGCCTTTGGGTTAGTTTCTCTGCTTCATCTTTTACCACTCCAAATTATGTTAGAAACCTTCTTTTCTCTCTTCAAGTTTCCCATGCCACCTTCTCCCTATCCTTTCATCTGAAAACCAATTTCTTTCTCTACAATTTCACTTTCAAAAAGTTCCCCTTTTCTGCATTCACATAGTCACCATCTTCATTCAGGCCCTTGGTGAGACTAATGTTGTTGTTGGTTTTTTGCTTTTTGGAGGGGTGAATGTAGGGTAATTGGGGTTAAGTGACTTGTCCAAGGTCACAGAGCTAGTTTTGTGTTAAGTGTCTGAGGACAAATTTGAACTCAGGTCCTCCTGACTCCAGGGCCGGTGCTCTATTCGCTGTGCCACCTAGCTGCCCCTTGCCCAGACTATTATAATAGCTTCATATTAGGTCTCCATGACTCAGGTTCTTTTCTATTCCACTGTGTACTCTATACAACTGTTGTGATTTTCCTAAAATTGTAGGGCTGACAATGTTATTCTCTTACTTATCAAACTACAATGGTTTCCTATTATATCTACAATAAAATATCAGTTCCACTGTTTGGTATTTAAAGCTCTTCATAATCTGGTCTTCCTATTTTTCTATTCTTCTTACATATTTCACCTCTCCACAAACTCATTGGTCCAGTCATATTGACCTACTTGCTGTTCTTTTCACAAAATGCTTCATTTCCTATATCTGTGCACTACTACAGGCTCTAACTCATACTTGGAATGTATCTTTTCCTCACCCTCACCTTTTAGAATCCTTGCTTTCCTTCAAGATGCAGTTCAAATTCTGTCTTCTATAGAAAGGCTAGTTGCTAGTTGCTAGTGCCTTCTTCTTTAAGGTTACCCCATGAAATTGTGAAGGCACCAATGAAGGGACCCATTCTTATGAGCTTATGCAATTTGCTTGACTGACAACAATCTCCATGTGAATTGTTGAGTATGTATCCATTTGGTATATATTTTGCACAAACCTATTTATATACATACTATCTCCTTCAATTAGAATGTAAAGTCCTTAAGAGAGGGGGACTGTCTTTGCTTTTTGTTTTGATTTATTTTTGTATTCCCAGTATTCAGCACAGTGTCTGTCACATAATAAACACTTAATGGTTATTGACACATTGATATATTAATAGTTTTTGCCTAAGCAGCATTTTATTGAATAATAATAATTTAATTTGCAATGCTAAATTCAAGGCGCAGTTCTAAAACTTAGTGCCTATAGGATATAAGGCAAATTGCTGAAGCTCTCTGAAACCCAGTTTCCACATCTTTGTAAAATGGAGATAATGATGATTTGTATCATCTAACCTATAGGTTTGTTGTATCAAAATTGAGAAAATGTATATGTAAAGTGCTTCAAAAACTAAAACTCTAAATCTATGGGGGCAAGGGAAGAGAATGAGCATTTATATAGTCCCCAAGATGTGCCAGAATTGTGCTAAGCAAGCACTTACAAATAATATTTAATTTGATCCTCACAACAGCTCAAGGAAGAAAGTATTATTTTTTTTATCCCCATTTTAAGGAAACTAAGGCAAACAGGGTTAAGTGACTTCCCCAGAGTCACCAGCTATTAAGTGAGCCAGATGTGAACTCAGGTCTTCCTGATTCCAGTGCGCTATCCATTGTTGCTACCAGCTGCCACTATATAAATGCAAGTTATCAATGTTGAACATATTATTTGATATTATTATGATTGTTTATATTTTTTGATGAGAGGTAGTGTGGTATAGTGCATCTAGGGCCAACCTTGAAATAGTAAGACATGGGTTCAAGTCTTGTCTCTACCTCTTATTAGCTGTGGAATCATGGGAAAATTACTTAGCTTCTCAGGCTCTTAGGCAGCTCTCTAAAATGATAAGTTTGACAAGTCTGGGATCTGCGTTGGTAAGAAAAATTTCCTTATATGAAGTTCTCTCTACTGATTAAACCATAGTCTGGACCCATATATAGCAATAACAATAAGAACAAGATTAATAAATAATTAATACTGATAGAGAACTTAACTATGTGTCAGGCACTATGAGAAGCACTTGCAAATATTATCTCATTTTCTCCTCACAGCAACCCTGGGAGGGAGGTGTTATTATTATTCCCATTGTATGTATGAGGAAATTGAGGCAAACAGTAGCTAAGTTTCTTGTTCAGGGTCAGTCACATAGCTAATAAGGGTCTGAGGTTGAATTTGAATTTCATCTGCTGACTCTAGGTCCAGCCCATTCTGCCAACTTCCTTCCTTTTTTCTTTTCTTCCTTCCTTCCTTCCCTCCTTCCTGCCTTCCTTCCTCTCTCCCACTCTCTCTGTCTCTCTATCTCTGTCTCTGTCTGTCTCTTTCTCTCTCTATCTACAGACTTGTGAGAGACAGAGAGAGATCTTTTGATATAGCTTTAAAGGCAGTATCAAATTTTCTGTGTTTTTCTCTATAGAAAGTCAGCCAGATCATGATATCATAGATTTAGAATTGGAAAGGACCTTAAAGATCCTCTAGTCAAACCACATCACATTACAGGTAGAGAAACTGAGGCCCAGGGAGGTTAAATGACTTGTCCATGGTTAGATATCCATCACTTTTTCCACCTCATAGGGAGAAGCAAAGGCAGTTAAGCATATTGAAGTGGGGAAAGGACAATGAGATAATGGTGGAAGCCACTTTCTTTTCTTTTTCTTTTCTTGTTATTTTTTGCTTTTTGGAAGGCAATTGGGGTTAAGTGACTTGCCCAAGGTCACATGGCTAGTAAATGTTAAGTGTCTGAGGCCAGATTTGAACTCAGGTCCTTCTGATTCCAGGGCTGGTGCTCTATTTACTGCGCCACCTAACCACCCCCACTTTATTTTCTAATTGTGATTTTATGTGAAAACTATTATACTTGTTGAAAAGAACACTAGAGGTATGAGACATTGTGAAAGCAAGCCATGTGGCCACTGTTCTCCTAAATCCTAGTCAATAGATAGAGTAACATTTTAAACCACATTCATCTTGATGATACTGTAACATTGTTATATTATATATTCTGTTCAATGTAAACTAAATCTGGCTACAACTGTTTTAATTCAAGTAAAGCAACTAGTAATTAAGCTGTCCAACAACATAAACTGTGTGTATATTACCATAGGATTTGTTTGTCAATTGCACCTCAACCGGAAATAATTTTTAAAGTGTGTTTTTCTGCCAGACAGAAGTGAACACTGAAAAGTGAATGTACAACTAGATGGTCCCTCGAGAGCTATGTTAGCTCTCTGCTTTTCTGCTGTTTTTTTTCTTATTCTCTGCTGAAATTAATTCTCATAGTAATAATACAATCCTATTAATTTGAAGTTGCATGTACAGATATATAATGTAGGATCAAAAGTATCTGTGCAGTTATAGGTTAGACTTTCTCATTTCCTTTTTCCCTCTATCTTTTCACTCTGAAAGTACACCTCCATTTGTTAGGTGTTAGAGAGGCAAGTGCACAGGTCTGAGAGTTGGCCCTATGTACAACCTGTCATTTGACAGACCAGAATGACAGGTAAAGCCAGGGAAATACTGTAGTTCATCAGCTAGATATATGGCACATAACAGTCTCAATACCTCATGGTTATAAGGCTTATCAGATGTGCTCTCAGCAAGTGAAATACCAGGAACACAACTACACTACTCTGATTCTGAATAGATGAACTACAGTTTTTTGGTAGAAGACAGTTGAACTTTTTCCAGAAAACTTTCAGTGATTTCCTCTACAGATCTTTTTCTTTTTCATTTTTAAGTGTGTATATTTCATCTAAAGTGATTCCTTTACTGATAACCAGTCATTCTCTGCTTGAAAAAATAAAGTCAGTTTCATTTTTTTTATGTGTTCTGACATTTGTTGCTCACTACAATTCAGTGATTCCCAATTTTCTTCTCAAAGATGGATTCATGATGCATGAGTCAGTCTACAACCAAAGTTCCAAATCAACATCAAATTAGGATAAAAATCAGAAGTCCTTGTCCAAATGTACTGTCCAAGCAACTGAAATACCTGTTTAAACAAGCTTTCACTTAAAAAATGGGAGGGGGGGGATGAATAAACAAAAATAAAGACATTGACTCTATTATCATTTCCTAATAAAGTTTGAGTAGTACAAAACAATTGCCAAAACAAGAAACTTGAATCTGTCAAGTTAGCAAGTGCCTGATCTCCTTGCTCAGTAAAGAGACATGAATACCCAAGGCAACAGTGTATTCTTATAAACTAATTTTCAAAATACTATGGAGAGGGGAAATGTAATATCATTTCACAAATACTGAAAAGCATTTGAGGGGAAAATAAGTGTAATAGGGAGCTGGCCATTGAGAGAACAGTTCTTAAAGAATAAGATATTCCCTGCCTTTTTTTGGTCTAACACTCGGAATTTTGGGGAGCCTTCTGTCAGAAGCCTGCCTATAGGAGTCTGAAAACTAAAGGCCTGGTGTAGTGAGGAGTAATTTTTTGGTTGGCTTTAAATTCAAAAGGCCTAATGACAGAGCCAGAACTGAGTTCACTTACTTAAGGATTGAAACACCCCTCCCCCAGGCCTCATAATCTATCTCTTTTCCAGCTTTCAAGTGACAGTTTTCAAGTGAAAGGGATTGCTGTGAACTGTCCAGGAGGAAAGGAGACCCAACTATCACTCAGTTGCCATGTGTCTTTGAATTCAAAGCATTTCTGTTCTCTTCTTATTGTGTCTCTTCTTTCCCGATCTTAGGTGAGCGAGCACCCAGATGACTGGTAAAATAAAAAAACACATTCAAGGTACCACCACCAACTATAATCTTGGGAGCTAGCAGTAATAGCGCCTAAGTCCAGTGAAGAACTAATACAGTAGCCAAATGACCTGCTTGACTCAGGCCAGCAGTAGATTGGTCCAGCACTCAACCCACCAAGTCCTACCAAGCTAGCCCAGTCATCTATTGAACTCATAGCAACACGTCTATTACATTGAATTTATCTATTTTGCGACTCATCAACAGAAGTGAACTTGGTTAGGACCCTGAAAAATGAACAAATAAAGGGACTTCCAGGGCTAGGAAGTACGTCTTGGCTATTTGTGGACTCTATGTATTTGTATTTTGTATTTTTTCTATTTTGTATTTTAAGTTTGAGTCCACTTTCCTCAGGGATCAAGTATATGTAGAGAAGAGGGTGAAACCATATTTTTTCAACTTTCATTCATGATATGCCTTCCTAGTAAATATACTTTTGTAGAAACTGATGAATAAACCTGGTTAATCAATATAAGGTGGAGCACAGAGGATGAGGGCTCATGAACCATATTATTAGACAGCTCTTTAGGGTTACTCTTAGAACCCTGAGGGGAGAAAGAGCCAATGCTCTCTGGTAACCTAACCTATCAATTCAAGTAGGAGTTGGGAGAGTGAGCCCAGAGAGGATGTTACGCTAGGTGGTACAGTGAATCAAGCACTGGCCCTGGAGTCAGGAGGACCTGAGTTCAAATGTGACCTCAGACACTTAAAACTTACTAGTGTGTGAGGGCAAGTCAACCACAATTGCCCTGCCTTCCCACTCCAAAAAGCAAGGAAAAAAAAAGAATTCACAGAATATCACCAGGTACTATGTGCACATGAAACATATTTAACAGTGTCAAGGAGTATGTCCTGTGTAAAGTTCAAATCAAAAAGGGATTTCCTACCAATGGTGAGTATAAGGTTATTCAGTATTTCCTGCCTCACTTGCTCTCTTCTCTATCCTGGGAAATCTTCTTCTGAAATGGAAACTTCAAGATAGCCTGAACTGTATCCATGATTCAAATAATTATTATTAGACAGAAATCTGACCTTTTCACTCACCATTGTTCATTCTTTTTCTAGTATATATAGTATGGAAGGTGCTCAAAAGCAGGTTATAGGCTCTGCCTCTAGTGCAAATCTCTGTAGTAATTCATTCTTCACTCTTGAGTCACTCTCCAAAAAGCACTGAACTTGCTCAAGTTCTCAGTCTTACACTCACAATCAGGCCATTCTTCAACTATATTCACAATAACAACTTTCTTTCATATACTCTTCCCCTCAGAGATAATTCTCAGAATTCATAGTATCTACTAAAGTTTTCACCCTCAGATGCAATCCCAAACCCATTCTCAAACTAAACACAACTTCTTTCAAATACCTTTCTTACTTATTCTTAATGCACACATGTCAATCATCAGCATTCCCTCCATGATGTTATACTTATTATACTTGGGTTGGTCTCCAAACAGCATTCCACTTCCTAATCCCCCTAATTTATTTTCTTTTTCTGATAATCAAATTCCAATCACTTGTTTCCTCTTGCAGTCACTTCTTCAAGAAAGAGAAATCTTCCTGAAAAAGGAGCCCATCAGCTTGTCTTCTCTTCTCAGATCTATAGCATTACAAGCTCATCATCGTAAGATTTTCCAAACGTTTCTTATTGCAGATGACAGTGCCCCTATTGCCCAGAACATTATAGGGCCTCTTCAACAAGATTCATATTAACTAAAAAAATTAATGGCTTAGCCCTCTACACCAGAAAAACAAAGTGAATTTTAAATCATGAGCTGTTTAGATTAAGAGGTGGAACTTGAACAAGAAGTCTGCTGAATTAGCCAATCGTCCCATAAAGCTCGAAGAGATGCTGTAGATGAATCATGAGCTAGGCCCAAAATTGAGCAAGAGGAGTGAGCTGTATAACGTTTGGGAGACTGTATACTTTTCAATGTTTCAAGGAGCTAGCTGCTACAAGATTTTTTTTATCTTTTTATCATCAATATTTTCACAGTGGTGCTATAGGTCCATGGATCATGGAATACTATGAGCTTAAAAGAAACAAAATTACAGATTAGTACAGATACATTGTGTTTTTAGTAGCTTGCAACATATTAGCAATGATATGCGGAAATTGGTAAAAATACAGCATAAAGACTATGGATGATGAAAAAATAATGTAAGCTGTTATATGGCAAAGACATCCCAAGTGCCACACTGTTAATAAAGGAACCAGAGAAAGGCCTCTAGCATGTTGAGCAGATGTGTGGAGGATTTGCAGAAAGACATGGGTAAGATTTCCATATCATAAAAATGAAGGATTGTGATATGATCCAGTTTTGGAAGCATCCTTCCTGATGAGATAAAAACTCCATTGAATTCATCAAAGTGTTTTCAATGTAATTGCGTTAAAATGATAGGCATGATGGCATAGTAGATACAGAGCAGGCCTCAAAGCCAGAAAATCATAGATTCAACCCATACTTTTGACTGGCTACATTTCCTTGGGCAGGTCATTTAGGTTCTCAGTCCTCTGGGCTACTGGGTAAACCTAAAAGTCCTTTACAATGATCTATAATATAGATTGATGTGATGAGGTCATAATATTAAATGTGGTTTAATTTTAATGCATATAATTAAAATAATGTTTGCAGTTCAGATTTTTGTGAAATGTACTCCGTATGCCAGATGATTCCTAGAAACTGTAACTGATGGAGTTTTCTAATAATAACAATAGTTGATATTCATATAGCACTTTAAGGTTTACAAAGTGTTTCACATTCATTATTTCATTTGAGCTGCACAATAACTCTTTCAGATAGGTACTTTAGTTCCTATAATTCCTCCTTTACCTAATAATCAGTCTATCAACATTTATTAAGGGCCTACTATGTGTCAGGCACTGTGCTAAGCATTGAGATGAGGAAATTCAGAGTTAGAAAGATTAAATGACAACTTTCTTCAAGCAGCTAATAGGTATTAGAAGGAAGATTGGAACAAGGTCTCTCTTGATTCTAAGTCTGGGGAGTCTTTTTCCATTACCTCATGTTACCTCCCAGTCTGTGCTAAAATAAATCATGGGTGGGAATCTCTATACCAACTACACCAACACAGAAAACTAAAACTGGAATACATGTATAAAACTCATTTACCTATATGATAGTTATACCAAACAGAATATATTTTATTGTTAAAAATCACCTCTCTTCTCATGAATAATTTTTCTGTGGGATTTGATCATTTTAATACATTTTATGTATATGCATGTGTGTATCATATTGGTTACAATGTAGGGTTCGTGTTGGGTATCTCTGGAAAATAAGATTATGAAGGTAATCTTATTAGGAAAGTAATCTTATTACAAAAATTGTGGAGGGACTTAAATATCTGGCTATGGAATTTGAACTTTTTCTCAAAGGTAATTGGGGGCCATTAAAGATTTTGGAACAGAGTAATGATACAGCCATCGTAATGCTTTATGGAATTTAAACTCATGGCAGTTAATGGCATGAACTACAGAATGGGTCAAAACGGGAGATGAAGTAACCAGTTAGAATGTCACATCAATCTAGACATGAGAGAATAAAGGCCCAGATTCTGGTGGTGAAGTAGGAATAAAAAATGATAGATAATAGGGATATAGCAGAAGAGCCAAGTGATGGAATTGGCACAGGGCTTAGTTAGTGATTAGATTGGATAGAAGGGGCATATGGGGTATCCAGGGAGGACTAGTACCTCTGGTATGCTTTAGAACTTGGTCAGACATCAGTGATGCCAAGGTCATCCATTGCAACCCAGGTCATTGCCAGCTTTCCTGACTTTTATCTTGCCACTGGACTTCAATGACTCTGGAAGAGTGATGACTTTGTGCAACTCTGCCTCACTTAAATCCAATTTATGTGCATCACCCTGCGACGTCATTGGTCCTCTTAGAAAAGGAAGGATGAACAGCAGATTGGGAAGAGAAGGGTATAGGGGTAAAAGCATGGTGCCTGACAGACAGTAAGAAGTTAATAAATGTCTTCTCTACTTATATAACGGTGATATTCAGAGATAATTCCTTGGTTCCAAACCTGGGTAACTGAAGAATGATGGTACCATTAACTGAAATAGAGAAATGAGGAGGAGGCAATGAGTACTCTTCTCAACCCATCCACAACTTACCCTGATTTCAAGGCCCAACTCGGATCTGTACTCCTCTACAAAGGCTAACCTATTAGGTGAATGAACATGAATTCTGGAATCAGAAGACTTGGCTTCAGATCTCAACTCTGGTGTCAGATATCCATGTGACTTTGTGTAATCCACTGAATCTCCCTGAATCTCAATTTGCTCATCTTTAAAATGGGGTTGGACTAGATGGCCTCTGGACTCTGAGCCTACGACCACTCCAAATTATATTGACATTTTCTTTGAATTTTCATAGGACTTGGTACTTCTACAACTCCTCTAACACTTTCTGTGCATTATCTTGTATCATTGGCTAATGTTTCATCAGTCAAGAAACATTTAGCCCTTACTATACCAAACACTACTAAACCCTGGGGATATAAAGTAAAAAATCAAAACCAAAAAACACCCCCAAAAAATCAGTTCATGCACCCAAAAAGTTTACATTTTAATGGAAGAGACAATACGTACATATATTTGAAATACATACAAGGTAACTTTGGAGGAGAAGACCCTAGCAGCTGGGAAACCAAGAAAGGACTCTTGGAAAAAGAAGCACTTGAGCAGAATTAGAAGGAAGCCAGTCATTCTAAGAAGCTGAGAAGGGGGAGAGTATTGGAGATATGGGGGATAGCCAGTACAAAGGCATGGAGATGAGAGATGGATTATTGTGTGCAAAGAACAGCGTGTAAGCCAGTACAGATGGACTCAAGAAGTGTGTGTGTGTGTGTGGGGGGAGAGTAATGAAATAAGAAATGTGAAGAGAGAGGAAGGGATCAGGTTGGGAAGGACTTTAAATGCCAGACAGAGGATTCTATATTTAATATTAGAGGTAAGATGAGTCAATGGAGTTTATTGAGTAAGGAGGTGGTACAACATGGTCAGATTTGGGTTTTAGGAAAATCATTCTGGCAGCTTGGTTCAGGATGAGTTGGAATAGAGGGAGATTTGAGGTAGGAAGAACTTACAGGAAATTACAGCAGTCTTGGCAAGTGACAATGAGAGCTTGAATAAGATTTTTTAAGTGGAGAGAAGAGGATGAATACATATATATATATATATATATATATATATATACACATAAATATATATATGTATGTGTGTATATCTATCTATCTATCTATCCATCCGTCTATGTATTAATTTGCTGACAGTGGTGCTGCCATCAGTTTATTTAATTTTTACTTAGAATTTTTGTTTTCAGTTTCAAATTTTCTCCCTCCTTTTAGTCCCTACCCTACCTGTTCAAAAGGAAAACAATATGATACCCGTTATACATGTGAAGTCATGAAAAACACATTTCCATATCAGTCATGTTGCCAAAAAGAAAAAACCAAGAAAAATAAAGTGAAAAAAATATTCTTCAATATGTACCCAGAGGGGTGGCTAGGTCACACAGTGAATAGAGCACTGGCCCTGGAGTCAGAAGGACCTGAGGTCAAATGTGGCCTCAGACACTTAACACTTACTAGCTGTGTGACCTTGGCCAAGTCACTTAACCCCAATTGCCCTGCCTTCTCCCCTCTAAAAAGCAAAAAAAATATACACCCAGAATTCATCAATTCTCTTTGGAGGTAGATAGAATTTTTCATTATGAGTCCTTTGAGATTCTCATGTATTATATTAATCAAAGTAGCTAAGTTTTTCACAGTGGATTATTGTTACAATATTGCTGTTACTATATACAATGTTCTCCTGGTTCTGCTTACTTTACTTTGCATCAATTCATATAAGTCTTCTCAGGTTTTTTCTGAAAACATCCCTAAAAGGGGATGAACATTATAGATGTTGTAGTGATAGAAATGATAAGATTTAGCTACTGCCTGGATATGTGGGACAAGGGAGAGTAGGGAGTTGAGAATGATACTAATGTAAATCTGGGTGAGTTGAAGGATGAGGGTACCTCAGACAATAAAAGCAAAGCTAAGGTGAATTGTTTGTTTTGGTTTTCTTTTTTTTTAATGTGTGGAAAATATAAAGACTTTGTTTTAGATATATTGAGTTTGAAATGCCTTGGAACATCCCGTTTGAAATACTCATTAAGCATTTGGGGCTGAAGCTCAGGAGAAAGATGGGCCGGATATATAGATCTGGGAATCATGTACATATCACTCCAACTTGATTGCAAGCTTTAAGGGGAAGGAACTATGTATTACAATTCTCTGAGTGCACCACCACAACAACTATCTCATTCCCTGGTATTCTGTAGTAGAAATTCAAACATTTAGTGATTGATTAGCATTTATATCCTAGTCATTTTTTAAAAAAAAGAATAAACAATATTAGTTTTAGAATATATGAAACATATTTATATCATGCATTAAAATAACTGTCTTAATGTCTGAAAATATAAGTGTGTTGATTGATTGGTGGTGTGGATAATTATTGAAGAAATTATGTCCATGTAAAGTATGAAAGATTGCCCCACTTTGTGTCACAGGTGGCTCCTATTACTGTAAATACAGGAAAAAAAAAATCTCCCCCTCAAAATGACCTTGTTAACTGGTATTTTAACTTTCCAATGGAGTTAAAACATTTATGCCAAAGAAAGTAATTGAAATATATTAAACTCTTACTTATTTCTATTAATAGCAAGGAAAAGAGGTCTAGAGAATCTCATATAGATCACTCATAACTTAGAAATTGCTCTTATTTGATTTTGGGATATGTTTTGACACTTACGTTTTAATATGGGTGTATTTAATCCTCTGGGAATCCACTTTAAAGAAAATAATGAAGTCATACAGTAAACTCCTTGCTCAGGAAGGGCTGGGAGCCCTCTAGCTTCCCATTTTAACCTCTGCTCAATTCCTGTACTAGCTCATCCAGTGATCAGTCTCTCTCAGTATCAAAGAGTCAGAACAATGAAAGTTTTGCCTTTTCTTAAGACTTTTCCATAATGGAACCATTGGTTAAATATGCATGAATGTACATGTGTGTATATATGTACACACATACATGTGTATATGTTACATATGTATTTAAATAAAGGTAAATGGAAGTAGGTTGAAGTGTCAAACAAGAAGTGATTATGCTAATTATGTGCTAATACTCATGGACCAGGAAGGAGATAACTTCATTGCTAAATTCTTCAGTTGAACAAGAGTTAGCTATAAATAAAGCTGAATATAACCAGAAGTTCACTTATGGGTAATTAAGAGTTTACTATAGTTTCAAATAATTTTCCAATTGATTTTTTCCCACATTAATGAATATTTGAAAATTTATTATGTTAAAACAAACTTTACAATTCATACTTTACATAAGTTAGGTATGATAATTTTTAGTAAGTGGTCATTAAACTTAACATTAAAACTCTTTTGCTATTTGTTTCATGTTGTGTAAAAACACAATATTTGGACTGTCTATCCAGGAGTAGCCCCCCAACTTCCAAATTAAGGTTAGTCAATTCTGGAGATTTTTAAATGATCATTTTAGTTATCTCTATTAATATACTTAATTCAATTAAGTAATTCTAACTATTCTATTATTATAGTAATGCAAAATGTCTCAAAGTTTCTTTTAATGTCTTAAATGTACCTTTGTAGAGCATGCTTTTAATATAAATACTTTGGTATACTTCTCAGTATGAGCATATAAACTTGATACCTACTCAGCCTTATCCTCCACTTAAAATGCATTGAAAATAGTCAGGAAATTTTCTTCTAATATGTAGCCTACAGAGACAGTATTCTTCATATGCTTGTGAATGAGCTTGATAACATATAACAATAGAAAGAAGATTTCAATATAATTATAATTGGTCTATCATAATTACACTGAGATTACAGTGACCATCTCTATCTCCTTTACTAGAGGGCTCATTTAAATGTCTCTGGAATTAAGAGAGGTATAGAAATCACCTGGATTTTGAAATCCTGACATTTGCATTCCACCCCTCTCCGACAAATACAATGAGAAGACTAAGGGGAAAAGCAAAACTTTCAGCAATGTTACATTACATGTACAAAAAGGCAATCTAGTTTTGGCTTTCATTTCCTAAATATCCTGTGGGAGTTAGGGGGAGGGTGCTGTCTAAAACCAGCAAGTATTATCATTTCCTGACATGCATATGAACAGCAGGGTGAAGTAAAGATGATCTTTTAGTTTATATTTACTTACTTTAAAATATATATTATTTTCTATTTCTGACTGGAGGTAGAGTATCTGAAAATAAAGTTACTAATGAATAAATTGAGACAAGATGCTGTAGATGTGTGTAAACTTTGATAAGATTCCTAAATATAATAGGTCTTAGTTTTTATTCTTCGTGGTCTTAGATTTTGTAGTTTTCCCCTTCTTTCATATTTAATTTTCAACCACATTAGTTTTATAACAGTATTTGGTGTTATTCTTAAAATGATGTACATACAAATACTTCTTTCAGAAGACTCAATATTTATGAGTCAATAAATCAATTTACCTCAGATTTCCTTCACACCCCTCCTCCTCTCCCCCAAACCCATAGGGTAGAATTATCTTATAACTGTGGTTTGGAAAACAGGAGAAAGAGCTCTTCAGATTAGCACAATGTCTTGCACATAGTAGGCATTTATTAAGTGTTTTTCTTGTATTAGAACTCCCTGTGGTATGTGATGTTTTTGTTTTTAAATTATATATATATATATATATATATATATATATATATATATATATATATATATATATATATATATATATATGTGTGTGTGTGTTCTGTGGGATATAATTTGCCCAGTGGTATGTCTGAATCTGTGTGATAGAAGGTTTAACTTACAATGGTTTTTTTTTTTGGTATTTTTCAGTGGATATGATATTAACTCTAA
>CM053582.1:324351416-324363551 GCA_028627135.1 Pseudochirops cupreus | reverse complement strand
TGATTAAAGTAAGATTGTTAACCCTTTTTGAGTTGCTTTCCTTTAGGAAAGAAGATCTAAGAACCTATGCTGGCAGCCATCCTGTGTATGCTAGGGTGCTTGCTGCTACACATGTTCACTATCAGTTTGTATACCTCCAAAAACTCTGCCTTGAACCTTTTCTCTCTATACTCTCTTTTGGTGACCTCATCTGTTCCTAAAGGTTTAATTATCTCTAAGCAGATGATTCCATGATTTGTGTATTATCCAGTCACTCTTTTGTGTTTCAGTTCCATATTATATTACTATCTACATATTGGACACTGAACTGGATGGCCTACAGACACCTCAGATTCAACATGTCCAAAACTGAAATCATTATCCCTAAACCCTGCCCACCCCTAGCCCTTCCACCCCCCATTCTTCTTCTGAACTCCCCTATTTCTGTCAAGAGCACCATCCTTCCAGTTTACTTAGGTTTGCAATCTTGTCGTTCTTGATGCCTCACTTATTCTGCCATCACTTGCTAAATTTGTTATTTTTACCTCTATACCATTTCTCATATCCATCTCCCTTTTTCTAATTACATAGTTACCAGCCAAATCCTGGTCTCTCATCTGGGCTGTTGTGAAAATCTCTTGTTTGGTCTCCCTGCCTCATATATGTTTCTACTCTAATCTCTTCTCCAGTCAGCTGATTTCCCTAAAGTACTGGTCTGAACATATTACCTCCCTACTTGGTAAACTCTAATGATTCTGTTACATTGGGATAAAATATTTACTTTTCTAGTTTGTATTGTTTGACCTTCACAACCTGGTTACAACCTACTTTTCTATCCTTACATATTATTCCCCTTCTTGCATTTTAGGGCCCAGTCTAGCCATACATAGCCATACTGGCCTTCTTACTATTCCTCATACCTATGAATCCATCTCCTTTATCTGTTCCTATCCATGGGATGTTTCTCATACCTGTAATTTACTCTATCTTTACTTTTGGCTTTTTAAAATTACTAAGATCCTTCAACATTCATTCAGATTTCTACATGAAGGCTTTCTTCATTTCCTCTCCTCCATCTCCATTACCAGTAGCTAGTGCCTGTTTCATTAAGACCCACTTCTCCCCTCCCCTCCTTGCCTTGTATTTATTTTGTATGTGCATCTGTACTTGAGAATGAGCCTAAATCTCTCCCCACCCCCATATAACATTGAAGACTCAAATTTCTCAATTGAATCCATCAGGCAAAGATTTGAACTATGTCTTAACAAGTCTTTTTATCAGTTTGGGAGTAGAGAAATACTTTAACCATTGGATGAAATAAAATGAATATACCTAAGAAATATGTTGGGATTTACAAAAAAAAACAACCTCAGAAACATTTCTGGACCTCTGTATTTTATGGTAACCCAGTTCTAGATGGATATTTCAGGATCAGTGAGTCCAGGGAATTGTGTGTGTTTGGGGGGGGGTGGGATGGAGGGTGGTATGAGGGGAGAAAAGTAGGGGTTGGGGAGGGGAGAGTGTCCAGTGAGGATTAATTTTTCTTTCCTCCTCCCTTCTGCACCATTGACCAAGTGATGATCTTGTTAATTTAGGTCAAAGATCTGGAATTCTCATTGGTAACAATAATAGTGACCCCCAGGAAACAGTGAAAACAGTGACTGGTGGCAGTGTCTTCATCTGGAGTTGAGACACTAAGGACAAACTAGCATATCCAGAAAGCTTTTGGCTTCTACAAAGATACTGACCCTCACAGCTTTGCAGAGAGCTGTATCTAAAGGAAGCTGTATGAGTTTCTCCATAAAGGGAGAAAACCTCCATTAATCAGGAACTGTGAGTTTTACCCTCTGTGTGCAAGAGCTCTAAGTTTGGGACTGCTGTCCCCAGGGGATCTTGTGTGTCTACATGTTTTTTTTTTTTAAAACAAATTAACAGGCATTTTAAGAAAGTATACTTACATTTGAATATAACTTTTCTCCTTCAAAAATTTTTCCTTGTGTTTGAATAACTGAAACGATTTTTTTTAGATACTTAGACTTTTGTGAAGAAAATAGGCAATTTGAATTTAACTCAGGTCAGTTTTTAATAAAAGTAGATATTGCATTCTGAATGGAAGTATAGAATAATAAAACTATTTAAGTTGAACATAAATGGCTTCATGGTTTACATTTAAGCATTTTCATAGTGTATTTTGTTAGTGGGTTTGACAGTGTCACTAAAGGGATGCTTATGGGAGGGCCTAGTTGTTTTCTGTTATTTTAGCTTAGAAAAAGACTTAAGGGGCAGGTAAATGGCACAGTGAATGGAGCACTGGCCCTGGAGTCAGGAGGACCTGAGTTCAAATCTGGCCTCAGACACTTAACACTTACTAGCTGTGTGACCTTGGGCAAGTCACTTAACCCAATTGCCCTGCATTCCCTCCTCGAAAAAGACCAAAGAAAAAAAGGAAAAAGACTTCAAAAGGCCAAAAACTGGAATCAGGCTAAAAATGGTAGAAGAAGTTTAGGATGAGGAAGAATTAGTAATGAAGGGTGGACAGTATTTATTCCCATGCTTCAGATCCTAATTTTCCCTTAATAAAAGATTGTGACTCAGGTTATCCTGTGCTTATGCTTCATGAGTTAAAGTATTTTCATCAGCACTTCTAGGAAAACCACTCTACAGATATTCATTGTTTCTATTATGTATTTAGTGAGGTGTAGTGATGTGGTACTTGTAGCAATGTGGTACTTGAAATATTCAGAGTATTTGTATAAGAGTAACATTATAGGATCATAGATTTAGAGCTGGAACGGACTTTAGAGATAATTAGATTCAGTCTCTGCTTTTTACACATTAAGAAGCTGAGTCCCAGAGAGGTAAAATAACTTTCCCAGAATTTGATGATGACTGTCTTTTGTGATGATCACTAGAATGTTTTTGTAGTGGCACACTGACTATCTTTAGGAAGCCTTTTAAGCACTCCTAGGTCTCCTTCTTGGATTGTAACTGATAGCTCAGAGTAATTTAATTTTTAAGTATTGTTTTTAATTATTCCTCCCCCACATTTATTATCAGCACTTACCCATTTTGACATTTTTTATTCCAGTTTTTAGACTAATCCCAGTTTTTGGCTTTATGATGTCTTCATGTTATTTACCTACTTATAATTTCGCTACCTAAAATGATTTGTCATTGGGAAAAGTAAAATTTTAGAATTCTCCTTCTCTGTCATTTATGAGAATACTAAGTGATTTCCAATAGTAATATTTTTGAGACTCGTGTTAATATTTTCTCATTCAGAGAAGTTCCTATTCATTCTTTCTTCTTTTTTGAAAATGTTAAGATAGACTAGGGAAAAGATAAGAAGGAAGCACAGAAACATAGAAAGGTTGTAATGTAGTCTGAAGTCTGTTCATTCTTTGTCAGCTATCATTTAATAAGTATTTGCCATGTGTTAACAACTGTGCTAGGATCTGGTGTATGATGATCAAAAAAATGAACTTCTGACTTTTAGAGGTACTTATGTTATATTAGGAGTAGATATCATATACATAAATAAGTATATATCAATATATAGAAAATAAAGCAAAACTTTTTTTTTTGAGGGAACTCAGGTTGCTAAGCAATTGGAGGGATATTAAATGGCTTCATGTAGAACATGAGGACAGAGTTTTGAAAGAAATGGATTTTGAGAGGTAAAAATGAGGTGGGGGTGCATGTGAGCCATGGGAGGGGGTGGTGGTAGTGGCAGAACAGCAGCCAGTGCAAAGGTGAAGAAATGGGAGATAGGCTTAGTATCAGAAGTGTGTCTGTACCCATTGATCAGTAGAATGTATGCTCCTTGAGGGCAAGTAATGTTTTTTTTTCTCTTCGTGTCTCTTGCACCTAACACAGCTCTTGGCATGCAGTAGGTGTTTAATAAATGTTTGTTGATTATCTTTTTCCAATATGTGTTACTTAGTTCTCCTTTGTTACCACATTAGTCTCTTCCGACTTCTGTTTTTTTTCTCTTCAGAATTGTTTCATTTTTTGTTTTTAGAACTTCATTGTTAAGAGTTTCCTGTCCTTCCTTGGATTACTTCTTTTGTAGAATTTTAGTTACATCCCATTCACTCTTCCCCTAAACTACTTGAAGTTTGCCCTCCCAAAATGTAGGAAGTTGGTATTTCCATTTAAAAGAAATCAGGTAAGTAAAAAGTGGAGGGGGAAGAAGAGGTAGCATTGTATATTAAGATGGTTTACTCATATGAGGAAATGAGAAAGCATGAGAAGACAGGGATAAAGATGAACAGAAGATTACCCGTTAGTGCTGCTATAACTGGAGTATACTATGTGCTACATTACTTACCAAACTGGGAATGAGTGGCCAAGATTCTCAGTTTTCACTCCAGTGGCCATTTCCTCTCTGCTATTGAAGGTTGACTTCAGAATGTTTTTTTCTCTGCTTGGTTACTTCACCTTTTGAAGGATGAAGTTATCCTGAAGACAACTCAAGGAATTATTAGCTGCTCTGAATTTGGCAGGAAAAGAAATCTAGCAGATGGTCATATAATTGAAGTCTTCCTATTACTGAAGTCATTACTCCACTAAGTTTCAGTTGTGACTGACTCTTTGTGACCCCATTTAGGGTTTTCTTGGCAGAGATACTGGAGTGGTTTGACATTTCCTTTTCCAGATCATTTTACAGATGAGGAAACTGAGACAAGCAGGGTTAAATGCCCTGCTTAAAAACTAGCATCCTACAGCTAGTACATGTCTGAGGCCACATTTGAACTCAGGTCTTCTGGATTGCAGGCCCTGTGCTCTATTCACTTCACCACCAGCTTCCTTATACTAGATATCAGAATATAGTTTATTGTAGCATACTTCGGTTCTAGTGGTACTAATATTTTATCTTCTGTTGATCTTCACTCCTTTTCTTTATATCATGTGTCCTTCCTCTCTGTTCATGATTTCTTCAGGTGAATTTACCTTCTTAATATATAATGCTATTTTATCTGCTCTCTGCCTCCTTTTTACTTACCCAATTTCTTTTAAATAGAGTATACCAATTCAAAATCTTATTTCAGTCATGTGTTCCGGTGACATTATTTTAGTGAATCATGCTCTCTTGTTTTCTTTCCTTGTAATCTTAACTTTGTAAATAGACATTTCAGGTGATGGGCTTTTTATTACCAAGCTTCAGTCTTGGATTTTCCCATGAACTTCCATGAACCCAGATGTCTTAGTTGGCTTTTGTGTGTGTTATAGCAAGTCTCTATTTCACGTAGCTTAGTAGATAAACATATTGAAGTGGCTAGGTGGTGTAATGGGTAGAGTGGTGGACCTGGAGTTAGTAAGTTGTGAGTTTGAAATCAGCTTGGGACATTTCCTAGTTGTGTAACCTTGGACAAGTCACATGACCTTTGCCTCAGTTCTTCAACTGTAAAATGAAAATATTAGTAACTCCATTCCATGATTACTGTAAGGGAAAAAATGCAATATATAATGTGCTTTTGTAAACCTCAAAGCATTATAAAAATGATAGCTATTTTTATTTCTCCCTTCTCCATCCTTTGAAATTTAAAACCCTTTTGATGAGTATTTTAGGCAAATATATCCTGCCCATTCTATGTGACTGTTCACCATATCTACCCTAAGTTCATCACAGGGCACCACCCAACCTACTAAGGGGCCCTGCTCACCTTTTTTGGCAGTGAAAGAATACCAGTGGATCACATCAGCTGTCCATCTATTATCCTTCACTTTTGCCACATCACTGGCCCACTTTTTTTTCAATCATACATTTCCTTGGTTGATATTCTTTCCTTTGATTCTTCATAATGCTTTGTTCTAATGTGTTACAGCCTGTTCATGCTCACCATGTCCTTCTCCATTGTCCTGTGGGTGATGGTTGTTTTTAATTCTTTAGAAACTGTGGTAGTCTGTGGCTTGAAGTGATAGAAAAAACTTTTTACTTTCTAGAATAAAACAAAATAACGAAATTTACATAAGTGAACATAAAAGTTCAAGAATAACAAGAGAGATAGTAGAAAAAAATGAGAGTGAAGAAATCCTTCCAATTCTAGATGTCAAGTTGTTATAGAGTAATAATTATCAAAAGTGTCTGCTATTTGTTAAGTAGAAAAGTAGATCAGTGGAAGAGAATAGATAGACAGCATCTAGAGACAGATATGCACAGCAGCCCAGTTAGTTTAGTAAATTCAAGAACTTAAAACTAGTTGGGAGACCATTTAACAAGAACTGCTTAGAAAATGGGAAAGCACTTTGGGAGAAACTAGATTTCAACCAGCATCTGATAACATGTGAGAAAATTTTTATCTGAGAATAAATTCCAAAATGATAAAAGATATAAATATAAACATTTCCAGTCACCAATTCTTTCACAATTAAAAAAAATAAAATTATAAGAGAACAACTTTTGCAGTTGGGGATAACGAAGGAAATTTAATGAGATAAAAGAGATTATAAAAGACAAACACAGAGTTTTATAGCATCAAATTTAGAGCTGGAAAGGACTTTTGAGGTAATGAAATTCAACCATCTTATTGATGATACTTAAAGCTAAAATTAAGATCACGTGACTTGAGTAATATAATATAGGTAGTAAATGGAAGAATTGGATTTTGAACCCAGGTCCTTTGACTCAAAATCCAAAATGCTTTTGCACAAACAAAATCAGTGCAGTCAGAATAAGTTATGAATTGGAGGAAAAGAGAATGCATTGAAAAATCTTTGATAAAAGTCTGACTAAAATCTGTAGAAAACTGATACAAATCTGTAAGACTAAAAGCTTCTTTCTAACAGACAGGTGTTCAATGGATATTAGCAGTTTTCTAAAGTAGAAGTATGATCAATAACCATAAAAAAAGTTATCAAAATCACTAATAAGAAATAATAAGTGAAAACAGCTTTGAGCCATCTTGAAACTTCAGTCTTATTGTCAAAGAAGGTGAAAAATAGAATGAAAGTTAAGGTTCATTTCTGGGTGCCACACTTTAGGAATGATAATGAGAATATGTAGAATATCTAAAGGACCTCTATTAGAATGATTAAGAGACTGGAGTCCATTCCATTGGGACTGGGAATGGTTTGTCTGGAGACTGGGAGGGTGCTGGGGGGCTGCAGGGCAGGGTGGAGACTGGGAGGCTAGCTCTCTAATAGTATTTGGAGGGCTGACTAGTGGACATCTAAAGGATTAGGGCAGAACAAGGAACCTTTGCCTAAATTGAAAAGACAAATTTAGGTGTGTTATCAGGAAAAATCTAACCAATTAGAGTTGTCCAGATGTAGAAAGGGCTGCTTTGGGTGTAGTTGGATGTCCTTTCTGAAGGTCTTCAAGTGGAGACTGGTTATTTGTCAGGTATATTATAGAAGGATGACTTTTTGTCATATGTTGAACTAAATGGCTGCTGAAGTTCCTTCCAACTCTGTGATCCTGTGATTCCTTTATATTCTTGGCAAACCAGCAACCATAAGATCTGATTTTGAAGATCTTTTGGAAGTCCTTGTGCTTAATTTTAAAAAATAATTAATTTTTAAAAATCCAGTGAGACACAATGATACGAGTCATCTGTGGACATTTCTTCCATTGGAATATTTGTTATTATATATCAAGTAAAACTTATTAAATCTTCCAAATAGTCATGATTCCTGCCTCTTTGGGAGTTTGTTCTAAAATAGAAAATATTGATTCGCTCTTAAATATATGAAGAACATATAGAGATATAAACAGTACTACTTCAGTTAGTTTCCTGACTGGTGAATGGTGAAATGGAATGTCCTGGTTAAATAAGGATTATGAAGTAAGACTGCCTAGAGGGGGAAAAAAAAAGGCCTGTATTGTTTTTCTCTGGGGCAGTTGGATTGACTGATATCTTATTTGTATATTTTTAGAAATCTAGCACTTTATAATCCATTAATCTTAAGTCTGGTAACTAGACTGACTTTCATTGCCAGTGCTTGGTGTAAGGAAACTCATAAAACTGAAAAGTTGAAGTTGCTTTTAACTTCAGCTAAGGAGAACAACACTATAGAAAAACAAAGGAAAATATTTCCTCAAACTTCACATAAGCAGGATGTTTAGAGTGGTAAGAAATTTCAAAAAACAAACTTTCTTAGAAAAATAAAAAGCTATCAGTGGCTCTGAAACATAATTCTGAGAAAGTACTTGTTAAAGTATTTGGCTTTAAAGAGAAAATGATAAAAATGTAAATCTCTTGCCTCTGGATTCAGGTGGCAGAATAAATTTAGATTAGAGGATGAGTCGTTTATCTCTCATAAGAATTATAGTTTCTCTTTCTTGAAAATTCAGACAGAAACAACTACAGAAACTGGTAGGAAATGACAGGTAAATGAGTTACTTATAATTCTTTTTCAATTTTACTTGTAGGCCTGAGATAACACTCTATTGTTTTAACTACAGCTACATCCCTAACACTGTTGTTATCTGACCATGATGAAAACTTGGAATTTGTAAAATCTTTCAGGATGCCTTATAAAACATTTTCTTTCTTTCTTTTTTTTATTGAAGGAGTCAGGCTGGTGGCTATTTAATGTTTTTAATTACCATGTATTTTTTAGACCTTATTGGTTTTAACAATTTGCACTTTAACCTGGTATATAGGTATATGGGTTAAATTTTTAAAAATTGCTTTGTCTTACATATCTTATATTTAAGGATCATTGAAATGTAAGTTGAGTAGGGACCTCAGAAATTATCTAGTTCCAACCTTTTATTTTACAGAAAAAGATTTAGATTCAGAGATAAAGTGAATTCTTTAGGGGTTCATAGGCACTTGCAGAGTTGTTACTAGTACCTATAACAGTTCTTCCACCATCTTGAAGAGTGAGGTGAGTTTTCAGATCATTCATAAGGGTATAGTTATTGAACTACTAGTAGTTTAACGTCTTGGTCTATATAGCTTAGTTGGACTATGCTATTGACAAGAGGATTTTTAAGGAAATTATACTTCTAAGTATCAGCTGCAAAGGTTAGGTAATTATATTACTTTAAATGAGGCAGCATGATTTTGTCAGGCAGAAAAATAATGTATTTCTAATTTTGCTTTAGGGTGATTCTACTTTTTATCATTGACTTGTGCATTTTAACCAGTATAGTGAAATTGATCAGGCTGCAATTTTCTGTGTCCATGGAATCCTCACTTATATTTGAGGAGTTTCCATTTTTAATCCCCCAGTTTTTCAGTACAGTGAATTTAGCATGGCATAGTAGCAAGACTGCTCTTCAAATGTGATCTGGGGAAAGTCACTTAACATCTCTGTCTGGCACACATAGTAGATGCTGTATAAAAATGCTTTTTCCTTTCTTGCCTTCTTTTCCTTCTTGTTCCTCAACTTACAGAGAATAATTCTTGTGTTACCTATTATCACATAGATTTTTAGGAGGAAAATACTATGTAAACGTGAACTGTTATTAATACTTAAATGATGCATAATTAAATTAGTACATGTACTTTCCTTCTACTATACCAATCTTAACTACTTCATATTCTCGTTAGGTAGTTTTCAAATTCTTTATTATTTTTCTTGAAAAAAAAGTTCACTTTTTCATAAACTAACCTACCCATATAATTTTATTAGGTCATTTGGAAGAGATATAGATCCCTATTGGTCAAGGATGTATGAGATAGGTCCAGTCTATTACTCATCTTTGACAATATGGCTGTTGGGAGGATAGGTCTGATTGTGCCAAGTTTGGAAGCTAGGCTGATTAGGGATTCAGGAGGGGCCAAATTGGGAGAGAGTTATCTCTTCTGATACTGTTGTTCAAGGTTTTTGGGTGCAGCTGGCCACTCAGAACAAAGGAGGTATATATTTCTATTGTTTGGGTGATGTATTCATAGGTATCTCTAAACAATTAATGGACTGTCGCTAGGCAGACTGCTGGCTCAGGGAAAAGACTTTTAGGCTGGGGGCAGGGGAGAGGCAGAGTTAATGCCTTTATGGCTGGGGAAAAGTGTGACTTTTACAACTTAATTGCACAGGCTTATTACAAACTGATGTTACAGAGAAACCCGAACACAAAAATATGATTTTTTACAAACTGAGGTTACAGACAAAAGCATCCCAGACCCCATCAATTTTGTTAAAGTTAGGTACAATTATTACATTTTAATAGCACATTTGTTAGCTAAAACTTAAGCATATAATAAAATAGCATTAAAGTACACAGATATTTATAACATAAAATAGTAACTAAAATAATAATGTGAGGATGAGACTTGTCTTTTAGCATGGAGTTTCTTGAAATGGGATGTCATTGGTGTTACTTCTCATAATTTTTACCCACTAATTGGGATTGATATTATGTCTTTATAACAACTATTGCAAAGGAACCTTGTTACATACAAATAAGATGTTATGAATAGTAGCAAATTTATATTACCTTTTTTTTTGAAAATAATGAAGTCAGCAAGAATTTATTAAGCATTATTATATGCTAAGCACTGAGGGTACAGAGAAAGGCAAAAAAAAAAAAGCCCCAAGGCCCTGCTGTCAAGGAGCCCCCAATCTTATGGGGGAAACAATTTACAAACAACTGTGTACAAACAAGGCATATCTATATCTATATCTATATCTATATCTCTCTCTCTCTCTCTCTCTCTCTCTCTCTCTCTCTCTCTCTTTCTATATATATATATATATATATATATATATATATATACACATACCAGAGTAAATTGGAGATAATCTCAGAAGGAAGACAGCATTAAGGAGGATCAGGCAAGGCTTCTTGCAGAAGATGGGATTTTAGCTGAGCTTGGAGGGAAGTCAGGAGGCAGAGAGAAGTTAGTGAGCTCCTGGCATAAGGGAGAGCCAGTGAACCCCACCCGTACTCCCTTTCCCTGGGTTGGGAGACCTAGTGTCTGATGGGAAGAACAGCAAGGAGTAGAGTGTTGCTGCATGGGGGAGGAGGTAGACAGGAGTGAGGTATGAGAAATGGAAAGACAGGAAGGGGCCAGGTTATAAAGGACTTTTAAAAAACCTTTTATTTATTTTTAGCTTTCAACATTCATTTCCACAAGATTTTGAGTTAGAAATTTTCTCCCTGTCTTTCCCCTACCGCCCATCCCAAGATAGCGAGCCTGCTGAATACCTCTTTCCCCAATCTGCTCTCTCTTATATCCTCCCCCATCCCTCCCCTAACTTTCTAGTAGGGCAAGATGGATTTCTATACCCCAGTTGCATGTAAAAAAACAACTTTTTTTTTAACATTTGTTTTTAAAACTGTGATTTCCAGATTCTTGCCCTTCTTCCCTCCTCACCCATTCCCACTGGGAAGATAAGCAACTCAATATAGGTTGTACATGTGTAGTTACATAAAATGTTTCCATAGTAGTTATATTGTGAAAGACTAACTGTATTTCCCTTCATCTTCTCCTGCCCCCCAATTATTCTGTTTTCTACTTTGGCCCTGTCTCTTTTCAAAAGTGTATGCTTCTAACTACCCTCTCCCCCAATCTGCCCTCTCTTCTATCATCCCCCATCTTATCCCCTTCCCCCCTACTTTCCTGTAGGGTAAGATATCCAAATGAGTGTGTATGTTATTCCCTCCTTAAGGCAAATTCAGTGAGAGAAAGGTTGACCCATTCCCTTTCACCTTCTTGTTCTTCCCCTCCTTTGTAACAGTTTTCTCTTGCCTCTTTTATGTGGGATAATTTACCCTATTCTATCTCTCCCTATCTCCTTCTCATTATATTCCTATCTCACCTCTTAATTTTAATTTTTAGATCTAATCCCTTCCTATCCAACTGATCCTGTGTGCTCTATTTATGGATACATATACACACACTCACATAAGTATTTATACACACAAACACCCTCCTATATAAACTTATATATGTATGTATACACACACACACACTCATATATACACACACACATATATACATATATATTCCCTTCAACTATCCTCATACTGAGAAAAGTCTATGAGTTACAATGATCATTTTTCCATGTAGGAATGTAAATAGTTCAGCTTTAATAAGTTCCTTATGATTTCTTTTTCCTGTTTACCTTCTCATGCTTCTCTTGCTTCTTGTATTTGAAAGTCAGATTTTCTGTTCATCTATGGTTTTTTCATCAAGAATACTTGAAAGTCCTCTATTTTATTGAATGACCATATTTTCTTCTGAAGCATTATACTCAGTT
>CM053582.1:324335509-324350916 GCA_028627135.1 Pseudochirops cupreus | reverse complement strand
ATTGTTTGGATCTGTTTAATAGTATCTTAATTTCTCCTGAAATCATTTGCTTCCATTTGCTCCACTCTAATCCTGAAGTAATTATTCTCTTCAGAAAGCTTTTGAGATTCTTTTTCCATCTGACAAATTCTACTTTTTAAGGCATTGTTCTCATTGACTTTTGGGCCTCTTTTGCCATTTGAGTTAATCTATTTTTTAAGGTCTTATTTTCTTCAGTCAGGTTGTTGACTCTCTTTTCATGATTTTCTTGCATCATTCTCATTTCTCTTCCCAGTTTTTCCTCCACTTCTCTTATTTGGTTTTCAAAATCTTTCTTAAGCTTCTCTATGGCTTGTACCCCATCTACATTTTTCTTGGAAGCTTTTGGTGCAGGTGTTCTGACTGTGTTGTCTGCCTCCCATTCCATGCTTTGTTCCTTTTTGTCCCTAAAAAAGGAATCTAAAGTTGCATTGCTGGGTTTGCTTTGCTACCGTTGCCTGCTCATGTTACCAGTCAATTACTTGACTTTTAAGTTTAGTAGAACTCTGCTTTCAGAGGGGAGAGCTCTTGTCAAATCATGGGGGTTTTTGCAGCTGCCGGAGCTATTAGGAGGCCACCGTTTTTTGCAGCCCTCACCAGCTTTGGTGCACTGAAAATGCACCTCAGGACCACCACCCAAGACTGTGATCTGATCTAGGCAGCTCAAGGCAAGTGCACTTAGCCTCTGAATGATCACTTGGGCCCTCTGCAATCTGCAGGCTGGGAGCTTCTGAAGCAGCCATGTGGAGGCGGCCATAGCGCCGCCACTTTAGCCACTTCTAGCCTTGGGGCAGTCGGCCAGACCCTCTTCACCTAATTTATCCGAGTTACACTGACTTTTCGCTTAGTCCTTGTTTCTTATGGGTTGGTAATAATGGAAACCGCCACAGCTGCTGGTGATTTGTGCTCCAGCTGTGGCTTGTTCTGGCAGCCCTAGGGCTCCAGCTGTGGGTTCATGTGGTGCTGGTCTGGGCTTCCAGCGTGCTGTGATGAATCCTTTCCCACCTGCCTGCCAGGCTGCCTTCAGTGGGAGCTTTGTTACTCTGTCATGTTGTGAGTTCTGGAGCTTTAAAATTTGTTTACAGTCATATTTTATAGGTATTTGAGGTGGTTATGGGGGGAGCTGTGGAGTTTTGCTGCTTCTTTGCCCCTATGTTGACTCTGCCGACCTTAGCATTCAGTTTTTGATAGATTTTGAGTTCAAAATTTTACTCCCTCTCTCCCATCTCTCCTCCCTCCCTGGGAGGGCAGACAGCCTGATAGAGGTTATACATGTGCAATTATGTCAAACATATTTTCACATTAGTCTTGCTGTGAAAAAAGAAAGAGAACAGAAGGGGAAAAAAAACATGAAAAGAACAAAAGGAACGTGGAAGCAGCATGCTTGCATTCAGACTTCACTGGTTCTTTCTGTGGATATGGATAGCGTTTAAAATCATGAATCTTTTGGAATTGTCTTGGAATGTTATACTGCTGAGAAGAGCAAAGTCAGTTATAGTTAGTTGATCATCACACAATATTGCTGTTCTCTTCGTTATGTGTTCTAGTGTTCTCCTAGTTCTGCTCACTTCACTCAGCATCAGTTCATGTAAGTTTTTTGAGATTTTTCTGAAATCCTCTTGCTCATCATTTCTTATAGCACAGTAGTACTCCATTACATTCATATGCCACAACTTATTGAGCCATTTCACAGTTGATGGGTGTCTACTCAATTTTCAATTCTTTGCTATCCCAAAAATTTGCTCATCTTTTCTTCTAATACAGTAGTATCTCATTTGCAATCATATACCACCAGTTGTTCACCCATTCCCCAATTGATGGGCATCCCTTAAATTTCTAATTCTTTGCCACCTACAGAAGCTCTGCTGAATATATTTTTGTATATGTAGGTCATTTTCCTTTTTGTTTTTGATGTCTTTGGGATATAGACATAGTAGTAGGATTGCTGGATTAAAGGGTATGCACAGTTTTATAGCTCTTCACTCTGCATAGACCTCAGGTATATTTAGAGCGTTACAGTGACCAAAGAATGACTATTAGAATGGAGGTTTTTTTTACCCTTATGCCTAGTTATATATTTTTTTTTTTACTGTTAAAAACTGGGGCCTCTTCATCTTCTGGAGAATACGGGCCAGTAGATTTAGAATGGATTCTGATCTTTAGAACTCTTTTAGAGTAAGAATGCAGATTGCTGAGTACCTCACAACGAGAGACTGGGAAAACAAACTCTTCCGGAAAATGCTTGATAAAGTCCTGATGCAGCAATGACTTAAATATCTTATTCTAAATGGCCCCTAATCTACTGAAAACTTGTGGCAAAGGAGAGATATTTCTGAGAGCCTTGAGGGAGAACCTCATTGAAAGATAACTGAATGATATGATAAATGCCATGTGAGTGGCATAGAAAATGAGGTTAGATTTGAAATTGGCCTTGAAAGATATGAAAGATTTTGATGCAACTGAGGAAACAGTCTTCTGGGTGAGGATGATGGCATGTGCAAGATTTCAATTAAACATTTGAGTGAAGTACTATATTAGGGGTAGAATATTAGTACTGTTAGGTAGTAGAAATTAGAAAGGCTTCTTGGAACAGTTGATATTTTAGCTAGACCTTGAAGGATGGATAGAAATTTAACTGATAAAGATTGATGGGGAAAGTGAGTGGGAGGTGAGGAAGTAGATAGGAGTAGTTGAGATATTAGAGAAATAGAGATATTAGACTATGGCTTGAGAGGATAGGAGGATCAAATGAGGTATTTTTAGGGATTTTTTTAAAAATTCAAGCCTAGGTTACTTAGAATGTATTTTTTTTTGAGGGGGCAAGACAAGACTTGCCCAAGGTCACATAGCTAGTTAAGTTTCTCGTGTCTGAAGCCAGATTTGAACTCAGGTCGTCCTCCTGACTTCAGGGCTGGTGCTCTATTTGCTGTACCACGTAGCTGTCCCAGAAGAATGTACTATTAAGGGCCTTGCTGTCCATCCTACAGTTGAACTCTTCTATACTCTGCAATCCAGTGGCACCTGTCTACTCTCCTGTACTTTATGATCTGCAGAAGCTCATCATTTTGCAAGATAAAAACAACTCTGAAACTTAACACATCTTAAGCACACTCTGCCCTGGGACCCCTATGTCCCTCCAATTGGAGAGGATGGACATGAACAGATCCTTCTACTTCATTCACCATTTAAGAGGTGTGCCCAGGTCATTGGCCTCATCATTTCTCACCTACCTGCCTTCCTAGACTTCATGGTGTGCAAAAACATGGTGTGCAAAATCAGCTCTGGAACACATACCTTCTCAAATCATTTTCTACCCTGTTGGAATTCATCATACTTCTGAGACAGTAAGTCCCGCTCCCTCCCCCAAGCTTCTGTTTATGTGTTGTCTTTTTCCATTTGCTTGTAAACTCCCTGAGTGCAAGGACTTTATTATGCCTTTTTTTGTGTGTCTGTCCCCAGTGCTTAGCACAATGGTACATGGTAGGTGCTTAATAAATGTTTATTACCTCTGACTCTGATGTTCATTTCTCCCCCAGTTAGAGTGTGAGCTCTTTGAGAGAAGAACTTCCTTGATTTTTTAAAAAAATTGTATTCTCAACCTTTAGAATATTGCTTGGCACATAATAAGCACTTAATAAATGTTTTCCCATTCCATTCTTTGGGGGAGAACCAAACATGTTTTAGATAGCAGGGAAGAAATCAGTGAATAGATTGAAGATTTTGAATGATGATCAAAAGAACAGACTCCCAGAGTAGACAGGAAAGGATGAGATCAAGGACATATGTGGAAAGCTTGGTTTGGTTAAAGATAATGATAAAGACCATGTCTTTTTCTGCCTGAAACAGGAGAGAATCAGGTATGATGGGAATTTGAGGTTTGGAGTTGGCAGAATAGATTGCTCCTGATGAATGATCTCTGTTTTCTTAATAAAGTAGAAGTTATGATTCTCTCTCTGAGGAGAAAGAAGGTGGGGCTGGAAACTTAGGAAGAAAAGGTTTGGAACAGATCCTATGGGGAGATTGATAGGGAGAGAAACAGGGCCCAGTTAAGATAAGATAGCATGAATTTATAGTGGACATAACTGGCTATGGTTTGTGATTTCCTCCAGTAGCATTCATTGAAATTAGACATAAGAGTGGAGAAAGCAGATGGGGAGATGGGGGGTTGTGATGAGTTATGAGTATTAAGTCAAGGAGGCGTAGGATTTCAGAGTAGAGGACTAGGTAAAGTTGATTTGATTAACCAGTAAGATTAAGATTAGAAAAGGAGAGAAGTGAGATCAAACTACTTCTCATAGATTGGGAAAGCAGAAAAGAATGGAGTAATAGGAGGATGAGGATGAAGAATAGGGTTAGGAGGAGAGAGGCAGAGGAAGAGAAAGAAGGAAGGGCACGAGATTAAGGTTTAAGAGGGGCTCTGGATCATGTAGGATTAAGTGAGATCAAGGAAATAAAAGTGAAGCAGAGCTGGAGTTAAGATTCAAGTCATGGGATTTGAGAACATTGATTAACTAGTGTTTGAGTGTATGTTAACATGTATTGAAATCCCTAAGCATGGGAGAAGGGTTTGGGTAGAGAGGAAGACTGACTGCGCTGGACACTGGATTAGATAACAATAATCAGGATCTATGTAGGTGATGAATGGAATCATGTCCCTTAAGGAAAGATTGCTGAGTGATGTCAGAAGGAAGATTTGGAAGTGAAAATGAAGATTAAGGACCTGCTCCTCTCTAGTATTTCAGGAGCTTGAAAAGTGTATTAAGTATTGGAGAGGGTGACTGGAGATACTGTGTCTTCTGGGGCAAGGAGGGGTGAGCCTAGTTTCCTTGTGTATCTGAGGAGTTGTTATAATCTTGCACTTAAATTCATTGAATGCTTGACTCGTCTCTCTCCCTGCCTTCATACTCCTCACCCTTACACCCAAATTACTATTTTCTCCCACTTGCTTAGGTTTTCTTTTATGATTTGTCATTCAGATAATGGGGTGATCAAAATAATGGAAACCTTTTGAAAATTCCCACATTAGACTTTTAAGTACTGATATATGATATTTTAACTATGAAAACTTTAAAATACAATTTCCAACAAAAAGAAGGCACTTGCTATTACCATTTAGGTTTAGTGCTTATTATCTACGGTACCTGAATGTTTTAATGTAATCCATTATTCAGATTAAGATAGTTGTGTTTTGTGTACCACTAGGATTTAAAATTTTCTCCTGTTAACTCTTAAGGGGACTAGATTGTGGGATAATTTTATTGATTATAGAAATGCATAAAAAAGATTATTAATTAAATGAATCCATTATTCCAGTTTACCCAGCACACAGATGCTAAAGTGATTTTCTAAAAGTATCAATCTTCCTGGCCACCTCCCCTTCCTCCAAATTCCTGTAACCCTCTGTTACCTCTAGGTTCAAATATAACTCTCTGTTATATATAAGGTACTTCACATTTTTCTTCCCCAGGAGAAAAGTGGTCAGAGGATATTAGCAGTTTTCAAAGAAAGAATTGCAAAGTATGAAACTGTATGAAGGAATGCTCCAGACCACTAAGAGAAATGCAAATCAAAACAACCCTAAGATTTCACCTTATACTCAGCAAATTGAAAAAGATGACTAAAAAGGATTATTATGATTGTTGGAGGGGTTGTGAGAAATTAGGCACACCAGTACATTGTTGATGGAGCTATGAGTCAGTTCAACCAGTTTGGAATTATGCAAATAAAGTGATAAAATGTCCATATCCTTTGACCTGCAGGTTCCCCTGAGGAGGTCATTGAGAAAAAAAACATTCCCATATACAACAATATTTATAACAGTACCATCTTTTGTAGCAAAGAATTGTAAACAAACTTAATGCCTATTGATTGTGGTACATAAATATAAAAGGAATATTACAGTGAAATAATGAATATAATGAGTATGCAGAGAAGCATGGAAAAACTTAAATGAACTGATGTGAAGAGAAGCGAGCAGAGCCAAGAAAACAATATTGATAATGTAGATGTGTAGGAAGTGACCACAAACCAATCAGAAATGCATGCTGCAGAATTCGAAAGAACAAACATAGCCCCAAAGAAGAAATATGAGCTATCCATATCCCCACCTTTACTGCACTTTTCTACAGCAGCGGGAGGTCCACAGGTTTGGAACATTGCATATATTTTAAAATTTTTTCACTGTAATGATCAGTATCGCTAATTTTTTTCTCCATCTTTTTTTTTAATATTGTTATATGGAATGGCTCTAGGGGAGGAAGAATAGAGAAGATCTTAGCATGTAAAGGCATTTAAAAAAAATATTGTTATATGAAATGGCTCTAGGGGAGGAGGAATGGAAGAGGGTCTTAGGATGTACAGGTATACCTTGGAGATATCATGGCTTTGGTTCCAGAACACTGAAATAAAGTGAATCTTGCAATAAAGCAAGTCATGTGAATTTTTTGGTTTCCCAGTGCATATGAAAGTTGTCTTTACACTATTAAATCTATTAAGTATGCGATAGTATTGTCTTAAAAAACCAAATATTACACACCTTAATTAAAAAATACTTTATTGTTAAAAAAAAATGCTAGCGATCATCTTAGTCTTCAGTGAGTTGTCTTTTTACTGGTGGAGGGACTTGCCTCTTTGTTGATGGCTGTTGACTGATCAGAGTCTTGGCTGCTGAAGGTTGGGATGGCTGTGTCAGTTTCTTAAAATAAGACAATAATGAAGTTTGCCACATTGATTATTGATCGACTTTTCCTTTTATTTGAACACTTCGAGTCATTGTAGGGTTATTAATTGTCCTAATTTCAATATTTTTGTGTTACAGGGAATAGGAAGACTTGAAGAGAGGCATAGGGAATGACACATAGCAGTTATTGATTAAGTTTGCTGTCTTATATGGGTGCAGGTTGTGGTGCCCTGAAACAATTACAGTTGTAACATGAAGATCACCATAATATGTATGATGAAAAAATTTGAAATATTGTGAGAATTACCAAAATGTGATGCAGAGTCAGGATGCTGTTAGAAAAATGGTGCTGATAGACTTGCTTGATGCAGAGTTGCCACAAACCTTCAATTTGTAAAAAATAGAAATCTTTGAAACTCACTAAGGTGAAGTGCAATATTGCAATAAAATTTTATTACTATTTTTTTAAAATGAGGCATTTCATAATCCCCTTCCTAGGTCTCTTTGTTCATGTTACTAACCTCCATACGCTCACTGGACCAGCTATACTGGCCTATTTTCACTGGTTGTCCTGCATTCCTAGAATGCAGTCTGCTCACTTTTGCTTATAGAATCCTTCAAGATTCAATTAACCTTTCTTCGAGAGCTCTTAGCCATTATTACTAGTGCCTCCCTCTCTAATTTTCTATATTTAGCTTTTTATATTTATATATGTATATGTATGTATATAGACACATCTATACATAATATATTAAATAATTAATAGTAAATAATATATGATATATAGGTAGATAAATATAGATATTGATATAGTATTTAGCACATATTTTCTCCATTTAGCTTATATATACTCATTTATATACATATTGCTTCCCTATTAGCATATATAAGCTTTTTGAGACCAGGGACTCAACTTTTTCTTGGTATCTGGTGCTTAATGCAGTGTCTGGCACATAGTAAGCATTTACTACCTGCTTATTGAATGATATATAAAATGTAATACCCAGTTTAACTTAGCTTTCTAAGTGCTTCCCTTATTCCAGTCATTTTCTAACATTTACTTCCATGCTCTTTAAATAGAATTTGTTATATGTTAGAAGTAAAATTCAATTTCTAATATATTAATACTTGTTCTTTTAAAGTAAAATGACCATACAGTTTAAGGATGGAGAACGAATACTAAATAATTTCTTAAAGTTTATTAGTTAGATTTTTTAGGCCAAGCTACACTTTTAGTGCAGATCATTTATTGGATGAATGGAGGTAGAAAATAAAAATAAACTAGTGAGGGAAGGAATTAAAGATTGGTACTTACAGCATTTACTCTTATTTTCTTGCTGGTGTAAGCGTGGGGATATATTGATTTTGGTTAATAAATCACTCCCTTATGGCTCTTTAAAATAATTGACAAGTTGCCTTTGTCAGGTGAGAACGCTTCCCATGGAATGTGACCAAGGGAGAAGGCCTCTATTGAATTAACAATAAAAGACATTTGAATTAAGTACAACTGGAAGCATATTTGGGTTTTGTTTAGAAGGCTTGCCCTTCATCTTGCCACACAAGAGAATAGGGAGAATGGGGATGAGAGGTAGGATGATGGAGGGGAGGGGAGGGTTGGGGGGGAGGGTTGATGGAAGTGCACACTTCTGTAGAGGGACAGGGACAGGGACAAGGTAGAGAGTGGAACAGTGGTGGGGGGCAGATAGGAAGGAGGGACATGTAATCAGTCTCTCACAATGTACCCACTGTGGAGAGGTTCTACGTAATTACACAGGTACAGCCTGTATTTGATTGCTTGTTCTTCCAGTAGGGGTGGCTGATGAGGGAGGAAGAGAAAGAATCTAGAATTTAAAGTTCTATAATCAAATGTTAAAAATATGTATGTCTATATATACATAAGATATACTTAAAATACTTATCTTAAGATACTTAAGATACACAGGCACTGTGGAAGGGAGATCCATCCTGCCCTATCAGAAAGTTAGAGGAGTGATGGGGGAGGACATAGGAGAGATTAGATTGGGGGAGGGGTTATACAAGGGGATGGCTGTTTTGAGGGGGGGTAGGGGAAAGATGGGGAGAAAATTTGTAACTCAAAATCTCGTGGAAATGAATGATGTAAACTAACATAAATAAAATAAAATATATTTAAAAAAAGGCATGCCCTTTATAAAGCCAGAAAACTAGTTTGTAATCATAATATTAAAACTTAATAAATATAGTAACTTAGTTGTAGAAGCATTACAGCAAGCTCCTCTAAAGGAATTGCTTGGTGTGGGAGAAGGAGAGTGTCTTAGTCCTGCCTGTCCACTCTCTCAACCAGTGGGGAACTTTGTGAACTTTGAAGAGCTTGAGGATTTAGAGCTTCTCATTGGTATCCTAACAGTGTCTTGGGAACAGTGTAATTGATTGTGGTGGCTTGTAATAAGAGCTGAGGATAAACTAGACACTTTGAAGAATGACAGCTTCAAAATGTACAAGGAAACCAGAAGCTATTCCATACCCACCATCTTGAGGACTTCTAGTAGCTGAGTTATCCCTTTGTCACAATGTCTTTAAGCTTAAACCCTCTTGCCCTTTGCCTCTGTATGTAATGGTAGAAAAATGCAACATAGAGCTTTAAGGAAAAGTTTCCTTTCTATTGTTCTTACTATACTACCTAGGTAAATTCCTCTTTCTAAAAGTTAATTTTGTGGATGACTGATATCAATTGATAATCATTTGGGGAAACACATTGGTGGGGGATGGTGAGCTATCATATGAGAAATTATCCTTCAGCCCATAAGGCAGCAGTTCTCAACCTGTGGGTTGTGACCCCTTTGGAGATCGAACAGGGTCTCCTAAGACCATCGGAAAATCCATTTTTCCGATGGTCTTAGGAACCGAGACACCACTTCCCTATCCGTCTCCAGGCAGGTCTGCCCACATGCAGATACACCCACGTATGAGTATTAAAGGGTTGTGGCATTAGGAAGGTTGAGAACCACTGCCATAAGGGCTACTTCTAAAACCTGGAGGGGTGACAAAGCAGGTACCCTTTGGGGAATGGACCTATTAATGGGGGTTGGGAGAATAAGTATGTATGTATACATATACTACTATCTTATGGTAGTACATATACTATACGTATGTATGTATATATATATATACTACTATCACATGGTAAGGGAACCATATTGTGAATAATATTCAAAATAATGTTGTCTGTCATACTGGTTGCCAATTGGACATAATATATAAAAGTTTAAATTAATTTATGATTGAAACAAAAAAAATCACCAGTGTTTTACTGAATAATCAGAGTTGTAAAAGTCACTGCCACAGCCCTTCCCAAATACTGTAATTGGAAAATGTTTAATGAAATAAATAAAAATATGATAGAACATAGATAATATTAATATGTGGTTTTCTAAGAGAGTAGGCTGATAGGAATAAATAGGAACAGTCCTATTTATTTTGAGACCACTGATGGAGATGCAAAAAAAAGTCTTTTTTTCCATGGGAATTTGTAGTCTATTTGGCAAGGGTGGACTATCTACATAAAAATATGAAGAACAGAATATAGTTGGATTTTTTTCTTTTCAATTTTTCATTGGTATTTTCTGTTTCTTACATTGTCATGGAATTCAGTCTATGCCTGCCTCTCCCTGAGAGTTATACCATATGACAAAGAGTGTATTTTTTTGGAGGGGAAAAGAGTCAGCAAATTGATCAGTATATTGAGAAAGTCTGAAAACATGTGCTACGTATAACACCTGTTGACTTCCCACATCCTCTAAGGGATGGGTTTGGAGTGTCTTCTTGTCTTCTCATATGTCTTCATTTGAGTCTGACCTGATCTTTATAATTTTGTTACATTAATTTTTAATTTTTTTGGTGTAGTGCTCCTTCCATTTAAATTGTTGTAGTCAGTGCGTATGATGTTTTCTTTTCTCTGCTTGCTTCAGTTTGCATCAGTTCATATAGATGCTTCTCTGCATTCATCACACATATCGCATCTTACAGCACATTCCATGACCTCCATATACTACAATTCGATTTGCCATACCCCAGTTTATGCGCATCTACTTTGTTTCCAATTCTTATTTGTCATTAAAAAGTGCTGCTTATAAATATTTTGGAGTATATGGGGATTTTTTCCTTTTGGATCACTTCCTTGAAATATAAGCTCCTTTGTTTAACCCTTACCCACTTTTAGTCCTGTAACAAGGAAATACACAGTTTGCTTTATGACACAGGGAATTTCTACCTGTTAGCAATATTTCCTCAGAAAGTACCATTTAGAGATTTAAGGAGCATGGATATGGTGACTCCTTTTCATCTTGTCATACATATTTCTGGCCCATAGCTTTCCCTCTTGTTTTCACAGTACTTAGCATATAGAGTTAATTATCAACAAATATTTGACTGAATTGTTTGTCAACTCCCCCCACCCCCCAGGGCCATTGTATTTCTTTTCCCTGGCATTACTTACAGACTAATAGAATTTGAGAATTGAAAGGGACCTCAGCAGACATCTATTCCAACCCATCTACTCAATCTCTCAAAGTAGCCCATTCTACTTTTGGACAGTTTGAATTGTTATACAGTTTGAATATATAAATATTGAATTTTATTTTTACACTAAGCCTAAAACTGGCTTCTCTGTAACTCCTACAAATTTCTCCTAGTTTTGTCCTTTGAGGCCAAACCGAATGAGTCCAGTCCTTGTTCCACGTGACACTCCATTAAATATTTGAAGACTGATAGCATTTTTTCCTGGAATCTTCTTTTCTCCAGGATAAATGTTCCCAATTCCTTCAGTTAATGATTCTTATGTGACATGGGGATCAAGGCTGTTTAGCACACTGGGCTCTCTCTTAGGCACACTCCATCTTATCAGTGACCTTTTTTTTATCTGCGGTTCTCACAACCAGTGAGACACAACACCCTAAAAAGATGCAATGCCCTCTGTGATACCTGATAGGGGCAGATTATAGTCTTCATATTTCCTCTCTTAATTAAGAACTTTCCTCTCTTCATGAAGTTCCAGATTGCATTTACCTTTCCTTAATGTATTGGTACCTCTCCCATTTTCCTTTTCTTTCAGGTGTCACTGAGAGCTGGACAGCGGCAATCCCATTTGCTAATGTGCTTCTCTCCCTGCAGTTACTTTGTATTTATTTTGCATGTATTTATATGTACATCTTGTCTCTCTTAGCCCCTTGATGACAGGGATTTTTTCATTTTAATCTTTCTATTCTCAGCACTTAACATATGTGGTGCCTGGTATCTGATGGGCATTTAATAAGTGTTTGTTGATTGAATGGTGCAATATCCGATGACCAATTGTCCTGTGAAATGTTTGAGTTTTTTTGGACACATTTTGCTAAAACCAGCTCCTACAGTTTCATATGTTAAAGGAGGATCTGTAAACCATCCTATTCATCTGTTTATACCTTTTGTCTTCTGGTTTTGTTTATGGTGAAAATGTCAAGATTAGTATTATTTAATTCCATTGGTCATTGGATAAGGATCTTACCTTTAGAATATTAATATCTAAGTTTAAGTTTATAAATGGTCAAAATACTGCATGCCTCCTAGCAACCTTTATCTCTCTCTTTCTGCCACTTTGACATCGTTTTTATAGAAGTGGAAGAGGGCTGCAGAGATATGAATGCCATTTTGTATTTTTCTTTTTTTAATGGGTTGTTATGGCTACAGATTTCTTCATGAAGTGTTCAACCTGTATATGCTCATCATGAACCTTTTCCATTCCTAGATAGGTTGGTTCTCACAAAACAATTTGCTTTGGGCACCATACTTGAACCTTTTCTGGTGTGACAGAGCCTGCCAAAACATGCTATCTTGTTGACAAAACCTTCACATATTGGTCATCACTTAAATCCTCAACAAAGGAATAGTAATAGCTTATGTCAGTTGGGGTTTCACACAGTTTTTGGATTTAAAGGTAACTGTTACACGAAAAGAGTCTGGGAACCATTGTTTCAGAATATTAAACTAAAATCCTGTAGTAGTACAGAAGCAGATATTTGGTTGTGATGAGAACTTTTTCCAATAATTAGGATTAAAAATCATAATTTTGGTCATTGGGATGAACTAAAAATGGCTTCTTGGAGAAACATTACCCATGAGTCATAAAATAAACTCAGATATGTCATAAAGATAAAATAATTGCACAGAAATGTCAGTGTCATGAAATAGTCATTCATTTCTTTATAAAATTACCCATTTTCCTGTATACCATGGCATTTTGTTAGTTTCCTATCACCATCTGGTAATGTTCAGAGTGATTATCGATGATGTGCATGGTAAGAGTATCTAGAAGCAGCTTGTACTAAGGGATTTGGATCAAGGAAGGAAAGACAATGTGAAGAAAAAAATGAGATTGATATTGGCAGAGAGGATCTTTTCATACACTTTTCCTCTGTACTTTTGAGTTTTCTGTGTTAATAATTAGTTCAGAATGGAAATAGGTTAGGATGAAAATGGAAATATGGAAAAACAAATAAAGTGAAAAACTTCTGATCCTCTGAAAATCATCTTTTATGTCCTCTCTATAAAGTATCAGAGATTATTGGACTGAGTTGGGCAAATCTTTATTTTGATCTCAATTCTGTAACTAAATAGTTGTTATTTCAAATTGCTTAGGGTCTTAGATTAAAGCTAGAAGGGATTAGATTAGAGTTTAGAGGTCATCTAATTCAGTTCCCTCATTTTAAAGATGTAGAAATTAAGTAAGACATAATGAAATTAAATTGTGCCTGCCCATGACTTCATAGGCAGTAAATGGCCAACCAAGAATTGGAACCCCTACTTCTCCAACTCCAAATAACAGTCTTTGTGTTGATCCAGCTTTTCTTTGGACCAGTTTATTCATCTCTAAAATGAGGAGTTTGAGCTCATTGTTTTCTGACTTTTTAGCTCTGCAGTTCTGTAGCTTCACTGCAATGTGACTTTTGTTTATTTTAGTGTTGTTTTTTCACTAGTAACAGTAGCAATGAAACAGTAAGTATTTTGTTTTATTTGACTGGAATCACAACAGGATGTTCCAAGACATTTTAATGTTTATAAATGTCTATTTATAAATAAAATATAATTTAAAAATATTGATTCAAAATGAGAATTTTCTATTGTTTCTAGGGTATTAAGAGTTATAACAATTTTGTCTATATTTTTTAACAACTTCTTTTCCATCTTTGTCTGGGAGCTATTCTAAGACTTTAAAAAAAAATATTCTCACCTCCTGGTGTCTATGAATACTGTGATAGCAGAGTTCAAATCTGCATTCATTGCCTGAAGTTATTGGTAACATGCCCACCTGCTTCTACTATCAGCTGCCCTCCCATTGTACTTATTAAGCACTAACAAAAGGGTTTCTGGTATTCTGCAAGCTTTTGTGTTATTTTACTCATTGACTGTCTCAAATGACCTTGCTATAATGATACTAAAGAGACAAACAATAGTGACTTTTGCATAGTACCAGCTGGCTCATTTTAATTCCATTTTGTGTGGACCCTTTGCATCATGCTTCTGAGAGAATTAAATAGTTCTGTGTAGATTTGATACATTCATATAACTAACGAAGCAGTGTACATAGATATAAACTTACTATATTAGAAATGTGGTGTGAATGTTGACTTTAATAAGCATTTATAAAGCCTGAGGAATAAAACTTTTTATTCTTCCAGACAATATTTATAAGTGTTTTGTATTTTTAAATAGGTTTTAATGAAAACCTTTTACTTACAAATGATTATAACCAACTATAAAATTCACTTACAAATGACTATAATCAACTATAAAATTAATATAACATTTAAATAAATTTAAGGTTTTATGCTTTTTAGTATGCATATAGTTTTGAATATTGAAAGATGATATATGTTGTAAGGTACAAACATACCTCACTTAATCCTTTTAATTCATTTAAACAAAATTTTAAGTAAAATAGTGTTTCAGGGTACAGTTAGTTCTGTAGTTACCATGTTATAACTGAAAGTTAAAATTTTATCTTAGAAAATCAATCATGAATTTAATTATTGTTATTATTACTACTATAAATAATAGCTAACACACATACGTGTGTGTGTGTGTGTGTGTGCACGCTATATATAAGTACTGTATATAGTACTTACTGTGTGCCAGGCACTATGCTGAGCACTTTACAAATATCTCACAACAAATGTTGATTCCTATAACTTTTGGAGGTAGGTGCTATTATGATGGTGAAACTGAGGCAGACAGAGGTTAAATGACATCCCCAGGGTCACACAGCTAGTAAATATCCAAGACCAAATTTGAATTCAGGTCTTCTGACTTTAGGTCCAGCTGTATCAGATAACTGCCTCTGATACCTGAGATTACAGTGGCATTGGGCTAGGTATCTGTTAGACCTGAAGAGTAGTGACCAACACACTAAGTTATCATAGTGATCCTAAGGTTTTAGGTTGGCAGTTGGAAGGATGAGTAACTTAAAGACTAGAAGAGCTACTGAAATCCTGAAAGGAAGATGAGAAAACCCGTCAGTTTTATTGTATGTATCTCTTTGCTCTTTAAATGTATTTCTTATAAGCAACAAATTATGGACTTTTGTTTTCTTTTTTTTTTCTTTTTTTCTTTTTTTAATTTTTTTTATTTACTCATTTAATTTTAATTTACAAGATTCAGTTCCACAATCACTTGAGTTTCAGATTTTCTCCCCTCCCTT
>CM053582.1:324275285-324335009 GCA_028627135.1 Pseudochirops cupreus | reverse complement strand
AATCTCTGTGGGGCTCTGCTTCCAGAAGGGAAAGCTCTGTCCAAAATTGCTGGGGTCCTCCCGGCTGCCGTAGCTCTCAGGAAGATGCTGGGAGTCCTCCTAAACACCTCCGGCAGACTGGATAATAAAGACTCCAAAACCGAGGCCCAAGACGGCGATCCGGATCCAGGCCGCTCAACGCGAGAGCACTGGCCTGAAAACAATCGCTAAGTCCCCCTGCTGTCTGCAGGCTGCGGGCGGGAAGCTATAAAGCAGAGGCAGGTGCAAAACCTCTGCCTTTCGCTTTTCTGCTCTGGAGGCCTTTCGCCGGACTGCTTATCTCCCCCCAGTCACCCCCGGGGCACAGCCGCGGCTTCAGGGCAGGCTGGTTTCGGTTCACAGTGCTGATATCGTTCCTCGTAGCTGAGCTGACTTTAGTGGGAAATATCTTTGTGTTCATTTTGGAGTTCTGGGATTGGTTTAGAGTCCTGTTTTATGGGTATTTTGGGGTGGCTATGTGAGAGCTACGATATGTTGCTGATGCTACGCTGCCATCTTGGCTCCACCCCCCTGCTCCACTCTAATTCTGAAGGAATTATTCTCTTCAGAAAGCTTTTGCGATTCTTTTTCCATCTGGCAAATTTGATTTTAAGGCATTCTTCTCATTAGCTTTTTGGGCCTCTTTTGCCATTTGAGTTAATCTATTTTTTAAGGTGTTACTTTCTTCAGTCAGGTTGTTGACTCTCTTTTCATGATTTTCTTGCATCATTCTCATTTCTCTTCCCAATTTTTCCTCCACTTCTCTTACCTGATTTTCAAAATCCTTCTTAAGCTGTTCTATGGCTTGTAACTAGTCTACATTTTTCTTGGAAGCTTTAGGTGTGGGAATTCTGACTATGTTGTCTTCCTCCCATTCCATGCTTTGATCCTTTTTGTCCCCCAAAAAGGAATCTAAAGTTGCATTGCTGGGTTTGCTTTGCTTCCTTTGACTACTTATGTTGCCAGTCAATTACCTGACTTTTAGGTTCAGTATCGCTGGGGTTTTCGCAGCTGCTGGAGCTATTAGGAAGCCAGCGTTTCTGCAGGCCCCACCAGCTTTGGCTCACTGAAAATGTACCTCAGAACCACCACCCAAGACTGCAGTGTGATCCGATCCGGGCAGCTCAAGGCAAGAGCATTTAGCCTCTGAATGATTTCTTGGCCACCCTGCAATCTACTGGCCGGGAGCTTCTGAAGCAGCCATGTGGAGGTGGCTGCAGGGCCACTGCTTCAGCCACTGCTAGCTGTTGGGCAGTTGGCCAGACCCTCTCCCTGGAATTTATCCAAGTTCCACTGACCTTTCACTTAGTCCTTTTTTCTTATGGGTTTGTAATTCTAGAAAACACCACAGCTGCCAGTGATTCACAATCCAGCCATAGCTTGTTCTGGTGGCCCTAGGGCTCTAGCCACAGGTTCATGTGGTGCTGATCTGAGCTCCCAGCACGCTGTGATGAACCCCTTCCCGTCTGCTTGCCAGGCTACCTTCAGCGGGACCTTTGATACAGTCATTTTGTGAGTTGTGGTGGTTTAAAATTTGTTTAGAGTCATATTTTATAGGTGTTTGAGGTGGTTAAGGGGAAAGCTGTAGAGTTTTGCTGCTTCTACACCACCATCTTGACTCCGCCCCCCAGTATCTGTATTCTAAATGAGTTTCTCTTAAAAATGATAATTCTATAATAATCTAAAGGATAGAGAAAATACTACTCATGAAGAATATTGGTGACCTTACAATTAATGCCGTGAGGGTCATAAAAGGTTATGGCTAATTAACACAACAGAACTATTACTAAATGAGGTAATTAAATGAAAATATAAAAATTAAGATAGGAAAGGATCTGAATGTAAAGTGAAGAAATAAGTTGCTTCAATTAAAAAGTTGCTATGGTGTTGTCTGTATATGGCAAACATTTTCTAGTCATTATACAAACATACGAATATACACACGGGTAATAATAATACATAAATTATTTGACTCAAAATATTTCTCAAAGTTTTTCTGCACAGTCAGCAAAAAAAAATGAAGCGAGAATGAGCCCGGCTCTAGGTGAAAAAAGCTAGTGAAAATATTGTATTCTAATGTTTTTATTTGATTAAAAGTTCCATGACAACATTCTTACTCATTTTTTTATCCCCAACAGAAATTAGCATAATATCTTGCACATATCAGGCATACAATAAATGTTTGCTAAGTGAATGCGTAAAGGATGACATAAACATAAACGAACTAAGGTGTTAACTCTGCACTGTCTTCAGGCTATTTTGGAAATCTTTATTTCTAAAATATAAAATATGGATCGTAGAGGGTTTTTTTTAAAATTTGCTTAGTTCTATTAAATACCAGACTAATATAAAGCAAAGATATTAAATAAGACTCACAAGCTGTTATACCAACCTCACCAACAGATAGGATAGGATACAAGATAAAGAGTAGCTTGTCTCTTCCCGTCACTTATTTCCTATGCTTTAGACTTGTGACTGTCTTCTTTCTTTGAGTCGTAAATTCTTTGTATACTTGCAAAACTTAGGATTTTCTATAATATTTTAAAATATGTTCACTTTCATTTGCATGTTTTATGCAATATGTATATAAAATTCTGATTTGGACAATCAATAAACTGTTCTAATACATATATACTTTGGGGAATGATTTTTTTTCTTCCCCCCCCCCCCCAAATTGCTATTAATAAGAAAACATGTACCAAAAGGGGGAAATTAAAGGAAAATTTATATATGTATTTATGACTTAAATTGTAATTTTATGGTCTGGTTTTGGTTAATTCCCCAGATTCAGTTTTGAAGGCTGTGGCTCTAATTACTGCTATGTATATTGGAATTTACATTTATTTGTCGCTAAACATAGTCATTTCTTAATATTTTGTTAAAATGGAATATTATTTGAAACCTACAAAACTGATCTATTCATATACTATACTTTCTAATAATTGGGGCTTTCCAAAACCTGGCAAGTAAAGGGTACCATGCTCCCTGTCACTCAGGCTCAGAGAGTTGTCATCCTCAACTCCTCAATCTCTCTCATTCCTTCATATCCAATCAGGCGTCAAGTCCTATCATTTCTAAATTCTTAATATTTCTTATATATGTTCCATTCCTTCTTCTGACACTGGCACAACACTGGCACGCACTACCCCCATCTCCTCAGGCCTGGACTACTGCAAGCCAACTGGCTGATCTCCCTGTCTCAAATCTAATTGTTTCTTCTCAGTCCTCATCCTTCTTGACCTTTCTGCAACCTCTGCTATTGCTGATCACTATCTTCTTGATGCTCTCTCCTCTCCAGGTTTTTGTGTCACTATTTTTCTCCTGGCTCTTCTCTTACTTGTCACAACATAGCTTCTCAAACTCCTTTGCTGGACCTTCATCCAGGTCATGCCTGTTAACCATGAGTATCCCCAAGCTCCGTGCTAAGCCACGATCTCTTCTCCCTCAATACTATAATAATAAAAGCTAACCTTTACAGAGCTCTTAATATGTTCCAGGCTCTTAATTAGTGCCAGCAAAAAGCACTTCACAATTACTATTGCCTTTCATCCTCACAACACTGAGAGGTAGGTACTAAAGTTAGCCCCATTTTATAGAATAAAAAAACTGAAGAAAAAGAAGTTAAAATGCTACACAGCTAGTATGCATCTGATACTGGATTTAAACTCATATCTTCCTGACTTCAGGTCCCACACTCCCTCCATTAAGCCACCTTTCCAACATCATCTCCATGGAGATGATTCCCAGATCTAATCTACCCTAACCTCTCTTAACCTCTAGTCCCATATTCTGATTGCCTACCAGACTCTGTAAACAACATGTCCAAAACTAATGTCACTGTCTTTCCCTCCAAATATGCCCATCTTCCATACTTCTGTGAAGGGTACCATCATAATCCAAGTCACCTGGACTAACAACCTTGGTGCTATCTCTAACTCCTCAATCTCTCTAGCTTCCACTCTATATCCAATCAGCGGTCAAGACCTGTCATTTTTACCTCCATAAAATCTCTTACACAAATCTTTTCTTCGTTCTTCTGACACTGTTACCACCTTGGTATAAGCCCCTCATCCCCTCACACCTATATTGCTGAAATAGCCTACTGGTTAGTCTTCCTGCCACAACTGCCTCCCAATTCCAGTCCACGCCATTCAGCTTTCAAATTACCCATCCTAAATAAAACTTGGGTTTGACTATGCCACTTTCTTATTCACTAAACACCAGTAGTTGCCTATTGCCTCCATGAAAAAATATAAAAGTCTCTATTTGCTTTAAATGCCCTCTATAACCAGGTCTCTTATTTTCTTCCCAGTTTTATTACATTTTATTCACCCCCACATACTCTATTATCCACCTACAATGGCCTCCTTTCTGTTCCTCAAACAATCTCTCTCAACTCCAGGCATGTTCTCTGGCTACCCCCTATGCTTGGCACACTCTTCCCTCTTCTCTACTTGCTAGATTCCCTGGCTTCCTTCAAGTCTCAGTTAAAGTGCCACCTTCTACAAGAAGTCTTCCTGATATATCATAATGCATATCATAGTGCGTTCTCTCCATTGATTATCTCCAATTTATCCTTAATGTAAGCTGTTTGCTCATAGTTTTTTGCATGTTTTCTTGTCCCATTAGATTATGAACTATTTGAAGACAGAGGCTATATTTTCCTTTTCTCTGAATCCCCAGTTCTTTTTCTGAGACATAGTATATACTTAATATATGCATGCTCACTGAATCAATAAATGCATGGAGTGCATTAGGTACCCTTCAAAGGAAGTCTTACAATTGAAGGATGGTCCTAAGCTACAGAGAGGTTGGCCTAAATGACCTGAGTTCCTTTCTAATTGTGATGCCTACAATTCACTTGCCTGCATTGAGAGAGACAAGGCAGGCTGGAATTATTCACTATTTTAGCCCCAAGTATTTATAAGAAATGTTTATGCGTTTCTAATAATACAACTTGAAGGTAGCCATGTAAAGACACACTTAGTATAAACAAATAATTTTCCTCTCATTATTATGTCAACTGAGTAAACAACGATTGTCATAAGGCTCAAAGTCAATGAAGTAACTTCGATCTTTTCATTTCCGTAGCCACTATGCAAACTTATAGAAGAGTGATAAAAGCTATCATACTAACAGAGAATAAAGAAAAAACAACTGTTCCCTGCTCTAGAATTCATAATGGTTGAAATAATATAGTAAGGAAATATGAGTTAGTCATACAGCAAGGGAAATAATCAAGGAAGCTACATTAATAGAATTTAGGAGCTTTTACAAAGCATATTATTTCTAAACTCACATATGGCTCGATCAAGCCTTAGGCAATCAACTTTATTGTGATTAAGCTATTATTGGTCAATGGTAACCATCACCACTAAGGCCTCAAAGCTTGCTATGAAGGAATAGGAAATTTTAAAGATTTTCTTTTTCTACAAATGCAATCCCTCAGAGGGGAAAAAATAATTTCAAAAACAACAGGAAGAAAAGTTGTTTAAAATTAGACTAAAACTGAAGGCAATTAGTCCAGAATTGAAAAGTAATAGCTTAACAGAAGTATGGTGGGAGTATCATCACCTGAGCCAAGAGAAAAAGCAGTGAAAAAAAAAAGCTATAGGCAACAAGCTTAGATGATTGGATGGTGGATTAAAACCCTTAATTCTGGAATAGAACAAAGAATTATTTCTAATTAATGCTCCACAAACTCATAAAATACTTAGACATACCCTAAATTATATTTATTAGATACTTTCTTTAAAGAATCCACTGAGTCTTAAGGTTTGGCTGGTAAAAAAAGACACCACCTTCTGAATATCGCATTACAATTTCTCAGACTAGTCAATAACTTATTTTTTACTCTTTACAAATTTATTTGCATAACAGACAATATAAATCCCATTTCGTTGCACTGAAAACTGAAAGAATTTCTTGGTCAGCTTTCTTTGTACATTTAGCATATTTCATGTGCTTTATTATACTCCAAGAAACTTTTCCCTTCTTAATTAAACAAATTAAAAAACCAAAATGACAAAACAATAAATGATGACTACAATTCAAGGTTCAAAATTATTTAGGTAAAATATATTTTAAAAGGAAGATCCCTTAAATAAATTACAAAAGGAAGAATATTGTTAAAAATCTCTTTGGAAATATAAATTAAGAGCTTTGGTTTACCTTTCATTAAAGAGTCCTCTGTAAGAAAAATAATTAATTCAAACAGGGTAGTATTTTGCTTCTCTTTGCTGTTATGATTTTAAACATATCTTACAAAAGAAAAAAGGCACTAAGTTGACTTCGGATGGCAGCGCACAGGGCGTGGCACAAGCTAAGGACTGAAGAAATATTAGTTGACTGATTGCTTTTTAATTAAGGAGGGGACAATAAGGTAGTTTGTGAATTTTCCAAGTTCAGAAGATTCTAAGAAGAACAAAGGAAAGAACAGATCATAAAAGTCAAAGTGGCTAAAGACATTACAGTTTACCAGCTCTTTAAAAGATAAATTTCAGGACGAATTCAGAAAACTACAGATATGCTCTCACTATAAGAAATCCAAGTATTCAAAATATAAACTCATCAAACTTATTAAAATTCCACAAGTGAAAAGTTTTCTGCTTTACCATAAGACTGTAATGGTTCCTTTAAGAGCTAATGAAATTGTCTGTAAATCACTCAATTTACAAAACTTCAAATTATAGTCAACATTTCAGACAAGCCAACAAAATTAAACCCAGAAGAGCTACATGTCAGACTAACCATGATCCAAATTCACATAGTTCAATTAGTTTCAAAATAGCCTTATGAATACTGTGCTCCAGCCACAAAGCTAATCCTGTACAGTGAGTTCTGTGTTAATTACTAAGGAGTGAACTTAAAAGGAAGAAAAACAACAAAACAGGTTTTGATGCATACATTCTTTTTTTTTTCCATTCAAACCCTTATCTAAAACTCCAAAGCCACATGTTCCCTGGCTTTATTTAAAATAAGCGAAAACAGCTAAAAACAAAACAAACCAGCTACTTTCCCCAAAAATACTTGCATTCATAACATTTACCTTTACATATATAGATATAGATATATGTTGTGATGTTTAATATTTGTTTTGACTGACTTTTCCTTTCTCCTCCAGTTGTGTGTTTCATTATCAATGTGTGATCTTCTTGGGATCTTTAATTCGTCTTCCTGGTCATGAACAGATAAAAGTGGTTCCCAGATCTCTCTGTAGCCTCTGCTTTCCTTCACCCACATTTCTTCCATCTCCATACCCAGATCCCAAGGCCAAATTTGCTTAAGATTAATAGGATATGATACTGTTTGGAAGGAATGTGTAGGAAGAAGAAAGAGGAACTACACTAATCTATTCACATCACTCCAACCATAAAAACAAAGCTATCACATGCTATACCTTCCCTATCTGTGTCTACCAATGGGGTTTTTTTTATCTTATTTTTATCAACTCAAAGTCAACTTAGTAGTGTGACAGAAAAAATGATATGGTCATCCAATTTCAAAAGAATTACAGGTTCAAGAAACTTGTTGCTAAATAAGTGTAGAAAGAAATCATGTTGTTGCTATTGTTTGACTTAAGAATTAAAACCAATGCAATGACCATGATATCAAGTCCTGATGATGATCTATGCTACTCATCTCCTAACAAAGTGGTGATTGATTCAAGATGCAGAATGAAACACACATTTTTGGACAAAAACAATGTTAAAATTTATTTTGCTTGACCATGCATATTTTTATAAGCATGTTTTTTCTTTAAATTGGGGCTTGGGGCAGAAAGAAGAGAAAATATTAACTGAAATGTTAAATAAAAAAGTGGAAAAAAACTCAAACAAAGAATTTATTATTATACCCTTCCCACTGCCTCAGCCTCAGATTTGGGCTTCCAGCGTTAGGCTACCAAATAATAAATTTTAGGCAACAAGAAAGAGAAAAAAGGTAAAAGATTCAAAACAAATTATCATCACAACAACAAAAATCTCACGCATAAGTCCTGCATTTCATGACAATACACATTATCATATTGAAACATTCAAAGCACTGGTGACAGAAAATACCTTGTGAATATCAGACTCTAACACTAAATAGAACTGTGCAGTCTCTTAAAGAAGCAAGCCATATTAAACCATTTCAGATAGATAAAATTCTTCACCTTAGCACAATATTTTCCAAAAAGGAAATATTTTTAATAAAATCATTACAATCTTTAACAACAGATAGGAGAAAAGGATTGTGCTCCTGCTGGATATTTTGCTTCACATTAAATTTTTTCAATTCCCTCTATGAGACTACAATACTCAATCTTAGAAGTGAAATAAAACAATTATTCTAGAAAACATCAAAAAAATTCACTAACACGGAACTTAACCTCTAGAGTCCAAGTGCAAATAAAAGAGATTCTTGGCACAAACTATCTAACTTATATAACAGCCCAACCACTTCTGGCTTCAAATATAGACCGAACATTTGTTTCTGGTATTCAGAATAATTTTAAGTCCAAAGAACTTTACGGAGAATTCTCATTTGCCAGATTTATGAACCCCATGGATTTATGTTACGTATAAATGTCCTCAACAACCATTAGGTGGCAAGCAAAAGGAGAATCAGGAGTGAGAATCATAGGAAGGTGCTGCTCTGGAAGTATTCAGGAAGTGGCATGGGAACTAGATTATTTTATGCTGAAATAAGAAGACAAATGGCTAACAATCTACAATGCTACTTAAAGTTAAGCTTATTTCCTCAAATCAGATCTATCTTCAATAGAGAGAACGGGTGATAACCAATCTTTTACAAAATTATAAGAATTCAACATCCTTGAAAATGGTACATGGGTAAGATAGAAGAATCTCCTCAAAATGAGTTACATTATGAATTAGAATGAAATGTAGCAAAATATTCTCCCAAGATTTTTAAAATAAAAGACCATTAGGCATGATGCTGACTAAAAGAAGAATGATTGTCTTCTTGAGGGCCCTCCCAATACAAGGTATATATGATATTTTAAATCAGGAAACCCTAAAGATTCTTGACTTATGGCCATATACCTAGGGATCATCAACTACAGGAAGAGATAGCACTGAGGAACTTAGTAAAAAAAAGTTCTAAAATCTCTTTAAAATCCCCTTGTTATTAGACTATTAATGAATATATTATTTGCATAGAAAACACTCAATGCCAGATATCAATTTGCTTTGCAATCAAGAAAACTAAAGCAATAATTCAGCTGGAAGAATTAATCACATAATAGACACAATAATAGTCTCAAAAAAACCATATATATGTGTGTGTGTATATATATATATATATATATATATATATATATATATATATATATATCTTTGTGCATAAGAATTAAATGATAGCCTTGCAGGAAGATATCTTTTATGATATAACCTAATCCACTCTTTGAGAAGGCTCAAAGAGTGGAGGTTCCTCAGGGTAAAGACAGAGAGGGGAAAAAGAAGAGTTGAACACTAAAACATTCCAGTGTTAAGAAGATGTCATTTTGTCCTCCATCTTCATACAAAGATGGAATGAGAGATGTTTAGGTTATATATAAGAATTCATGTCCTCATGTAATGATAAATTTAAAAGTGAAATAAGAATCCAAGGGAGGTGGCAAAGAAATGTGACTGACAATATATATTAAAGACAGTCCTGCCTTGAAGCAAGAGAAGAGAGTTGAATAACTACAGAACCTTTCATCTCCAGAACTATATATAAAAAAGTTATGATAAGTTACATGTTATCTTCCTCATGGGACACAAATTCACGTGCAACATCTTGCTAATTGTCTTCCCTAATCTTCAAATTGTATGATTCAATTAGTATAGTGCCTTGCACATGAGATATTTAATAAATGCTACACTGATGACAAAAAACTTTGACATTATTTTGAAGCAAATATTTAGTAACAGAATTCCACAGCAACTCCTACTTCTCTATTAGGCATTTTGGTCAGAGTACTTTAGTGATATTGGATTACTATTAATATAACTAATAAGAAAACAAGAAAGAAGAAAGTATTCTCCCTATAGCAAAACCATAAAGGTTACAAGAATTACAAAAAGTCACAAATCAAGTCTGTTTCATAGCAGGGAAAAACCACAGAACTACCAATTTTCTTTACATAATATCATGTTGCTACAAAAAAGTAACTTAACAACGGATGGGAGTTGCATTAACTTTAGAGTTACTTTTTTGTTCACTCTTTGTTATTTTATTGAAATACATATATTTCTCTTATGGGGGCAATATTATCAAGACTGCTATAATACACTTCTAGAAGCTGAAAAAGCAAAATGTATACTCGTGAAACAATGTATTTTTACATGCTAATTTTATTAATTTTTCTCCATCAAAATTATCTAATATGGGTATGCGATATATGTATATAAATTCACGACATTTTCCAATATTGGCATCTAAGTAAAACACTGATGCTCCTATATCTCACTTCCCTTTTAAATCACCTTAACATGAAATTTAAATCACCTTAAAAATTTTAATCACCTTAAAATGAAATTTCTTATACGGGCTTTCTCATTTCATATTTTATTTCTAACATATTATTCTAATATGTAACATTAAATTGAACTGTATTAACTGAATTAATTTTAAATACAAAAAGAACTTTTAAGAATTTGCTTCTAAAAATCACACAGAGAATTCCACTAAAACCTATCATTATTACATGGTGTTATACAAAACACGGTCAGATCATATTTTCCCTGAAATGTAACTACAAATTGCAAAAGTGGGAAAAACACACTAATCGATACGCTTGTTGCCTTGTTCCCTGACAATAGCATTACAAAGCAATTTCACTATTTAAGATAAAAATTATATACCTTTCAGTCAAATCATTATATAAATAGATAAATGTTTTCTCAGTATTCTTTTCAATTAAGCAGAACGTCTACGGGTAACCCATACAAACAAAAAGCATGCAAAGGTGATTCTAGGTCTAAACATTTACACTAAATTATACCATAGACGTTTGAACTGATAAGAATTTTTGATAGCCTATCTAGCAAGTCTTTCCTTCGGATGCTTAGGAAAGTTTAAGTGTCTTTAAAATTTTGTATTAACATTTCAAAATTTAAGATTCATGTTTTATGGTTTATTTTTTTAAAGTATACCACCAATGATCTCCAAATGTTAAACATCAATAATAGTATATACCAAAGACAACTTACCAGACTGTTGTTTCCATTTGACTATCATTGAGTTGACGATTGTCCAGTTGTGCAAAAAGAGGGAAAAGTACTTGAATACCTCCAATTGAGTGAATTGCACTGTGAATTGAGTGTGTTACTATAGCTTTCACATCCTATGTTTAAAAAACACAATATGTATTAAATATTTAGTTAATATTCTCCATAAGGATACACTACTATATATTAGTAAATAACATATATGCAACACTCTTTTAAAAATAGCCTGCAAATTTTATAGAACAGTGGTTCTCAACCTTCTTAATGACACAACCCTTTAATACAGTTCCTCATGTTGTGGTGACCCCGAACCATAAAATTATTTTCGTTGCTACTTCATAACTGTAATTTTGCTACTGTTATGAATCATAATGTAAATATCTGATCTGCAGGATGCATTTTCATTGTTAAAAATTGAACATAACCCACAGGTTGAGAACCGCTGGTATAGAATAACATAATATCATATAAAAAATACAAGTAGGATCAAATATTGAGCTGGACATAAATCAAGAAGGGACCTGACAGGCTTAGTAGGCCACCCCATCATTTTACAGATGAAAAAACTAGGACCATTTAAAATTAAATCTGAACGTAAGAGTTGGCCTATATGGCCTTTGAGATCCTTTGCTTCTCTCAGATTCTCTGATTCTATAAACAACTTGACCAATATCATCCTAGTAATGTGTCAGAATTGGAATATGACTCCAGGAACTCTGAAAGAATAGTCATTATACCATATTACCTTCACCAAATAATTAAGATATACTCATCTAATCAATAAAATTTTAAATTTGTATCAAAGAAGCTAATTAAATTAAACTAGGTACAACAGCTATGCAATAAAGGATACTACATTTGCTACTAAAAAGTGATAAGGTAAATTCTAAAATAGGAAGAAAATTCTATCCTAAGAAAATATTAGGTAATTATTAAACTTAGACAAGCCAAATAAAAGAAGGCAAACATTACAATAGTATACATGAGATTATGATGATTTAAACATTGAACAGAGCATAAAAACCAACCTGGAGCATGAGAGCATGTGGGGAGTGTACAAAAATAGATGCATTTTCTTTGGGTGATGATTCCAGGCATAGCTGAGCATCAGTAGCCTTAGCATTATATGTAAAGGCAATACTGCTTGCAAGTTTCCCATCATACAGAACCTGTTTATGATGTTCAGCAAGGTGAATATCACTCTCAGATTTAAATTTAAAAGTGCTCTGTAAAAAACAAAAGGAAAATAAATGTTTTGAAATTAAAAGCAACATACAATATTCAGACTTTTTTTTCCAATTGACAAGCATTTATTTTCTCTCCCTGAAACCTGTCCCCCTCACTGGATAAAAAAAAAAAGCAAAACAAAATCCATGCAAAAAATATGCCTAGTTAAGCAAGACAAATTGCTTCACTGGCCACGTCCAAAAATACATGTCTAATCTATGCATTCCAATTCCAATACTTCTTAGTCAAGAGGTAAGCAGCATCCACCATCATTGGTCCTCTGGAACTACAGTTGGTCTGCATTCATCAGATTTCTCAAGTCCTTCAGAAGTATTTGTCTCTACAATGTCGTCATTGTATAAATTGTTCTCCCAGTTCTGCTTATTTCATTTATTTCTATATTAGCTCATAAAAGTTTTCCTGTGTTTCTTTTAAACATTCACTTTATTAATTTCTTATGGTATAACAGTATATCATCACATTCCCATATTTTTTTCAGCCCTTCCCCAATTAATAGGCACTCATTTATTTCTAAGTCTTTGCCATTATAAAGAGAATAAAGATGAAAGGAGGAAGGGAGGTAGGCAGGGAGGCAGGGAGAGAGGGAGGGAGGAAGGGAGCGAGGGAGGGAGAAAGAGAGAGAGAGGGAGAGGGAGAGAGAGAGAGAGAGAGAGAGAGAGAGAGAGAGAGAGAGAAAGAGAGAGAGACAGAGAAAGGGAGAGAGAGAGAGAGAGGGAATGAGAAAATATACATCTTTTTCTTCTTTGACCTCTTTGAAGTATAGGCCTGGCAGTGATACCATTTGGTCAGGCACAGTTTAGTAAAAGGCATTATTCCAAATTGTCCAGAAGGGCTGGACTAGTTCACAGCTCCACCACAAATCACTGTGTTTATTTTCTTGTACCCCCTTCAACAATTGTCATTTTCCTTTTATGTCATCCCTGCCAGTGCAGTTGGTATAAGGTGGAACATCAGAGTTGACTTAACTAGTATCTCTCTGATTATCAGTGACTTGGAACTATGTAATAGTTTGGATTTCTTCCTTTGAAAACTTCCTATTCAAAACTTTTGACCATTTATCAATGAACAAATTGCTTATTTTTATAAATCTGAAATAATTCCTTATGTATTTTTAAAAATAAGACTTTTATCAGAGAAATTTACTGCAATGATTTTTTTTCCTAGAAAGCTTACTTCCCTTCTAATTTGAACAATTTTAGTTTTGTCTGTGTCAAAATATTTGAATCTTGTAAAATGAAAATTGCCCCTTTGATCCAAAAGTATATAGGTAAATGTTTAAACAAATGGCTCTCCAGGGCAAAAAAAGCATACACATAACAAATGTTTAAGTTTAATATGCATTATTAGCAATTTCTCCATCGCTTTATGTTTAGGCAATCAACAAAACCAAGTCAAGCCCTTATTTGTAGTATTTGCCTTATTTCTGAAGTATAAATATGAATGCTGAAAATTTAACAAAATTTAACAAAATGTTGAGATACAGTTCAAGCTGGCACCAGCATACTGCTTATTTTATCTTTTGTGATTTACTTGAATCCCTTTTTTATCATTAACTCTTCTGCTATCCACAGATCTGACAGGACATATCTTCCTTGTTTTTCTAATTTGTTTATTAGCATGTGACTTTTTAATATTTATGTAATGTATTCATTCAGAACTTAGCTGATGTGAAGTGCTGGTCTAAGCCTAATTTCTGCCAGACTGTTCTTCATATGTCTCAACAGTATTTGTTGAATAGTAAGTACTTAACTCTGTAGGTTTGGTTTCTGGTTTAATCAAACTCTAAACTACTAGATTCCATTAGCTTCTGTATACTATATTCCTAATCTTTTCCACTGATTGACTTTTCTATTTTTTTTTTAACCAGTGCCATGTCATTTTGATGATCAATCACCATGATTGTTTTGAAGGATGTTTTGAGATCTGGTTTCCTTTTTTCCTATTTTTTTTCACTATTTCACTTAAGATTCTTTTGTCCCTCCAGATCAGTTTCATTATTGTTTTTCTAGTTCTACAAAATTCAGTAGACGGACTGGCATGGCACTGATAAAATAAGCTAATTTAAGTAGCACTGTCATTTATACTCTTTAAAAAAATGTGAAGGATAAAACATGCCATAGATGAAAACTGCAATTCAACATTACTACATTTAAAGTCTTCTAAATACATCTGCAATGCATTATAAAGGTACAGAGGTGGCCCTGGGTTTTTTAAGATTACATCAGCTCCATCAGATATAATCAAGTGGGAAAGGTTTTTAGTATTATTCCAAGACTAATTTAGCTATGTTTAGAGAAGCTCATCACAAGATTGGCCACAGTAATTTTGAAAGACTAAGTACCAAACACCAAGTGTTGAAATATATATTGACAACAGAAAGTACCCACATCTATTAAAAATTAAAGGAGCTGCAACATGCATGAGTACAAATAACGATAAAACAATGAATCTTTTGAAGCATGAGTATTTCAAATAATGAAATTTGAATTTATTTTCTTGATCAGGTCTCAGTAGAAATGGAAAAATCAGGATCAAATGATCAATTCTTGTATAAAGGCAAAACACCATTTATTTAGTCTGTTCTGAATCCAATTTAACTCTTTACCCTTAAAAACTATAACTTGCTTTAGCCTTTCCTGATCAATTATTCCTTGATTAATTCACCAAAGCAAAAACTTTCATTTAAATATCATAATGATGTCATATTTAGAAATTTACAGTACCATAGAGTTGATTATTTGAAAGCCAAAACTATCCTTAAGGTACACCAATCTGAATTATGCAGGATTATTTATCCACCAGAAAAAAACGAAAAAAAAAATTAAGGAAGTCAGGTTCTATCCTAGAATCTTGGGTGTGGCCTTTTGACCAAGTCCAAATCCTTTTATTAAGGAGATTTGTTCTGTGAAGTTTGAATTCAGTCAAAGGGCCACATTTGAGGATCTAAAGAGCAATGTGTGGCCTCAAGGCCACAGGGTCCACAATTCCTGTTCTATTCAGACAAATAAGGAATAGCATATGAAGAAAAAAAGCATTTTTTCCATTTCCATGATATTTCCAAAGATTTGAGGGAAGGTACAGGAGGGAAAGAATCCTAGCTATATATCTGATATGCAAATTAGCCCAGGAACAAGCCTTTATATAATTCTTGAAGAAATCATGTTGGAATAGAAACATGTGATAAGAAATCAAACGACGAAAACACATTACGTCATTTTAAAACTCTGAATCTCTTGATTACTAAACAGTGATTTCATGTAAGTATTATATGGTACTAACAAAACAAGAATGGATAAGTTATGACCTGAAATTGTTTCACAAGGCAAGAAAAAAATAACAAGGCAGAGAATTTATATCAAAAAAACAAGGGGCAGTAAAAGCCAAGGATGTTACTATCATCTGTCATGGCATATCATGAGATAACTAGAAATAAATGAGGACACTATGTAAATGCTGTACACGGCCACCAAAATGGCACAAAAGCAAGCAAGAGTAACAATCAAGATGAATGCTAACTAAGAGAACGTGTGCAGAACGGGCGCGACTCTTACATTGGTCATCCCAGCAACTCTCCTCAAATTCTCTTTACCTCAATTCCAAATTTAAATGCTACCCACCAGATCTTTGATACTGAAAATAATGGTCAATAGAAATTTAATTCCAAACAAGACGTGTGAAGAAAAATTAAGTTAAACTGAACTTTCCCTCATTTAATGGATATGGGTACTCCAGCGAAGTCTGCTATGAATTCCTATTAAGTGATTCATTTTCTCACTGATTTCAAAAATATGAACTCTGCTGCTGGTAAATATACTCAATCAGACTTAAAAATTATACTTAATGCAAGGAAATGTATAAAACAACATCTATGTAAAAGAAAAGGAGCAATGAGATAACAGTAAGCTGGGAATCGCAAAGATCACTATAGGCTCATGTCCTACCTCAGACATGTAAAACCTGTTTGACCAGGGATAAATCACTTAACTCCCAAATTCCTGGATAACGCTCTAAGACTATGAATAACAGACAAGATGCTGATCTACACCGGTAAACAGTTTCCACATCAGTAGTTTCTAATACCAATGAAATCAAAGGAAAAGAGAAGCAAAAAAACTTCACATGAAATATTTTAAATAACTATTTTACATAAAATACACTTATTCAAATAAAACACAGCAACTAAAGAAAATTTGACAATATGATCATCTGATTCACTCATATTCTTCACAAAATAGCAAAAAGCAATAAATCTCATTTAACATTTAAACACCTTTAATGATATTGACTTTCATCACAGTGATCCTTTAAAATTTGTTTCTATTTTGCATTTCACTTGAATTTCCTGGTCTGTCTCCAGGAAGTTCACCTGAAGAAACCTCTGGATAACATGTGACAACATCTCAGTGATATGAGAATACAGAACAAAGAATTCATTGTAGTATGACAGAAAACTCAGTGGACTAATAAATCAAGATGAATTAGGGTCCTTCACCAAATCTGACATTAACCTTGTGACCTTGGGTAAGCTATTTAATTTCTATAGGTGCTGGTTTTCTAATTTTTTTTTAATTGACTTGGAAACTACAAGCTCTCTTTCAGTTCTAAGATCCAATCTTCCTACCAAAAATGCCCAATCCTTGCTAAACCATGAAGATTTGTTCAATTTTCTGTGCAATTTAATTGTCAGACAACTGGCAAATAGCTAATAATCCTCAGGAAATTACTCTAGAATTCTGTGAAACATGGTCACTAAAATCTATACCAGTGGTCCAGCTTCCCAAGAATAAGGTTATAATAAAAAATAGTCTTGCAAGGAAAAAGATTCTGTATCAGTAATGATTTAATCATTTGACTGACAGCTCATGATTTCTTTATTAACAACCTCATTTTGAACCATGCTCACAAATGTGTTACTTTCAAAACATGGCAAAGATCATTACCAGAATGTGGCAGTTCAGTTGGTTGCAAGCAGAGAAAGAAAGGGCACAGTTATAACATAACCATGCTACAAAATTCAAAAATTCCGTATCATAAGTACTATTTTTATAAAGTATAATTGATAGTAAACTTAATTTCCAAGATTTAAGTTTTTTATAAATGATTTATTTATTTTTAGTTTGCAACAATTTAAGAGGTTTAAATGATAAATATCAAACCCTATATTTCAGCCAATAATATACTTTTAACCCCCCCCCAAAAAAGCGTGTTACTTTTAAATCTCAAGTAGGCAGGCTCTTAGTACAAATAATCATGTCTTATTTCAAGGACTGCTGTGAACTGCACTTTAGGCAAAAATCTTCATTTATTAAGTCTAGATGCTTCTTTAATCCCGAGATTATTCATGACTCCTTAGGTCAACTGGAAATAATACTATGGTAAGGAGGACATAGGGGGCACTTAAATGTATAAAGTGAATTGAAGTCAATAGATTTAACTCCTCCATAAGCCAAATGACACAGCTATTCCACAGCTACAGAGTATACCTATGACTCCAGCCAAATTTCTTACAAATAGTATCAAGAAGAGGAATCGAGATATATAAACAGAAGAAAAGAATCAGCTGAAAACTAATTTCTGCAGTTAAAAAAATCAAATCAAAATTCTCGCCTTAAAGATGATCACAGAAACACAGGATCATAGATTTAGAACTAGAAGTCATCTAGTCTTCTAGATGATCCCCTATTTTCCAGTGAGAAAACATAAGAAGATTAAGCTACCTGCCCAAGGTCACATAGGTAGTCAGCATCAAGGACAAGATTTGAACTTATATCCTTTGACTCCAGAGATAGTATATTTTACATTGTATCTCATTACCTCTCCCTCTCAATAATACCATATGATAATTTCCTCATATAAAGGACAAAATTATCACAATTCCATTATTGATGTGGTATTGGCACATTCAAAACAGCAAAATTCTTTGCCTAAACAAAATATAACTTTTTATATTTTAATTTTCATATTTTAAAAGTTGTTTCAAAATATAGTAGAGAAAATCAAAAGGATAACATTAGTACAGAAGAACTTCTGGCATGATATATTACTTTCAGAGAATAAAGAAAGAAATATTTCTAAAAATTTGGTACCTCTGCTTCATGTCACTTAAAATTTATTACTTCAGTATTAATTTTAATTCAAAATCTAGTCAGACCAATACAGTATAACAGGATTATAAGGACTTTGGTGAGAATGTATAATATAGTCTTATACTAAGGTAGCATTTTGGATGTCATTCTATTCAACGTGAATTAAATGAAAACATCCTCTTTCCCTAACTTTATACAAATTGGAGAGTTTCCAAATCTTTGTATCCAATTTCTTTTTTGACACAACTTAGTGCTAGGGGGTCTGTAAACTACAAAATACTAGAAGCACAATAATTATATCCCTCAAAAGGTATAAAAGTATGGGAAAGATTCTATTATAGACAAAACAGAAAGTGAACTAATTCACACAAAATATTTTAGTTGTATTAAGTTCTGCATATAGTTTTTACTAAGGCTGAGGGTTGGAGGGGATTGAAGTTCAATTATTTCAACAAAAGACAATGTTACCTTCATTTCCACACCTTTCCTCATTTCCTTTGTTACCTCTAACAATCTAAATATGAAATCTAAACAACAGATCTAAACAATCTAAACAATATTAAATCAATTCACACAAGAATTTTTAAAAAGTTATTTTAGCTCTCCTTATTGCATTGTTTCAACAATTGTTTTTCCAGTCTCATAAAAATAAGTGTTATCAAGTTTATTATTTTTGAACAGCAAATTAATAAAATATTTTGTCAACATTATAAAAATCAATGAAGGGTAACCACTCAAGAACACAGGGGTAAAAATGCTTAAAGGGAGAAAGAATAATGGAAATTTTATACAGCGTAGAATGCTACATTTAATTCCAAAAGTTATCACTGTTTCTATTAAATTTTTAAAAAGAACTTACATTAGATACTATTCTATATAACATTTTATATGTGAAGTTTCATATTGCTCATAAAAATTTTAATAAGATACTAATTACCACCTTATATCCAGGTCCTAACTGATGTATTGCAAATATCTGTGCTGGGTTGAGTGCTTCACTGAATACATAAACTGCACCAAGTTGGCCACAAAATACTCTATTTGCATCAGCAGTTTCTGAAGATCCAAGAAAGCACTTATCATAGCTCTGTTCAAAAATAAAAAAGTACATATATAATGTCAAATACACCATTTTTCAGTATCTAAACAAAATACTTGTCCCTTCATTATCATAAAACATAATGTGGTGTCACAATAAAAAACAATTATGATCAGATAAACCTTTAACAGTAGTGTTCTTTAAATAATGCTCACATTTTTCCTACTTAAAAAAATGAAATGTACTTACTTCTATTTTCAATATTCATTGATAACTTCTCAAACAATGATCACACCATCTTAGTTCTAATCGCATCAAAACAGTAAAAATAAGTGATAGGCAAAAAGCTTAAAAAACAATACAGAAAATAAACTTACATCATTTGTATTAACATGCCAGGCCATATCACCATATGAAACCAGCTGACCATTAACATAACATCGTATTTCGCTATTTCTCCAACGATTGTAGATATGAACAATGCTGATCATGTACCACTTAAAAATGAATTGAAAAAGAAAAAGGAAATAATGAGCATAAATAAATTTTTAATAACTACAACAAAGAAAAATTATTAAAATGCTCAAGTTTTAAGCAACTCATACCAACCATATTTCACACTAGTCAAAACAGAGAAGCAGTTTGCTTCACCAAAACTGCTAACTGCCGAATATTTATGAAGTGTTTTTGAATCTTTGTTATCATAATTAGGTATAGATAAACAGGAATAGATGAAATTAGTCCCTAATTTATGGATATCATTTAGCAAAATTTTAAAAAATATCATTCCAAGGGAATGTTTTATATTAAAGCTAAAAACAAACTAAGACTTTATATTATAACAGCAAATTCCACATCTTTTCTTTGAAACTTCTTCTTTTTCTGATCTCACTATTGCTGTTAATGCTGATAAGCTCGATTATACTCAGATCTTCTTTATCATCCAACTGCCCTGAATATCAAATTTAAAAGTTTTACCAACTATATCTTCAGAACAGATCTTGCATCTGTCTGTCCATTCCATTCCAAATGCTAACACTTTAATTTAGGCCTAGACCTTTTCTAATAGTCTCCTGCTCTCAAGCTAGTGAGGGAGAAAAGTAAAAAAAACTATGTGTAAACAAGATATATACAAAATAAACTGGGGATAGTTTCAGAGAAAATGTATTAAAATTAAGGAGGAATGGGACTTTTAATGAGACCTGAAGGAAATCAGGGAAAGCAGGAGATGAGGAGTTATATGCACGGAGGATATTCAGTAAAAATGCCTGGAGGAAGGAGATAGAGAATCTAGAGCAATGAACAGCAAAGAAGCCAGTGTCACCAGATCTCAGATCCAATGGACTATGGAGGGGTGTATAAGGATGTGGTAAGATCAGCTTTTTCAGATAGCTAAGGGGAAGATGGATTGGAGTACAAAGAGACCTCAAGCAGGGAGACCAACCAGTAAATTATTGTAATAGTCCAGGTGTGAGGTGAAGATGGTCTGTAGGAGAGTGGTGGCAGTATCAGTGGAGAGAAGAAAACCTATTCAAGAGAGGCTATGAAGATAGAAACAAAAGGGCTTGACAACTAATTGATGAGGGTGAGGGCAAGATGAGAGAAACTGGGTTGTTATAGGTGAAATATAAGTTGAGAGTCCTGGTAACTGGGAGAATTGTGGTGCCCTGGAAAGTAATAGGGAAGTTCAGAAGAGGGGAGGTTTAGGGTGAAAGATAATGACTACAGTTTTTCACATATTGATTGTAAGATGTCTAGGAGATATTCGGTTTGAGATGTCCAATAGGCAATTAGAAAAAATGAGACTCGAGGTCAGAAAAGAGGTTAAGGCTAGACAAATGGATCTGAAAATCAAATAACTGAATACAAGGGATGAGATTATCAAGGGAAACAATATAGAGTAAGAAGAGAAGAGACTTGGGACAAAATCTCGGGAGACACCTACATTTTGGAGAAACCTTGATAAAGATCCAGCAAGGGAGACTAAGAACAAGAGACAAACTATGTCCGCTTTCTGAAAGCAATTCAGAAAGGCAGGAGGAGAACAAGAAGACAGTGGTATCACAAAATTCTAAAGAGGATAGGATATCAAGGAGAAGATGATGACTGAAAGTGTCAAAGGAGATGGACAGGTTCAGAAGGATGTAGACTGAGAAAAGGCCATTAGATTTGGTGATTAAAAGGAGCATGGGTAACTGGTGAGAGCAGCTGCAGTTGAATGATGAAGGGTGGGCAAGAAAAGGAGACCCCTGTCTCTATGAGAATAGGCTCAATAGAGTTAGCCTGTCAAACAGACTGTCATCCCCATTCCTTTTCTGTTTTGCTCTCACATGAAATCACTAAAAGATCTTTCTGTACAGATCCAAAAAAGAGGTTAACAGAATATTTTCTTTCCCTATAAATCACTGTCAAGAAACCCAAGAAAAGGAGGAAAATTGGTGAAATATTACTAAAATATCAAATATAACACTTTTGCTATATGTAAAAAGGAAGCTGGGAAGCCATCTTTATACTGCAGCTGAACCCTATCCCAACTGATATTACAGGCAGCTTGAGACTGCTAATTGAGGTGCAGATCTGAAAATCTGTAACATCCACCATATTTATCTCGGAAGCCTGATAGGGTTATAAACATAACTCAGATATCTTCCCCCACTATTTCCTCCTTTGCCTCATCTCACACCAAGAGGTATCCCTTCTCTTTGACAAAGTTAACTACTCTACATTCCCCCCTTGATCCTATTCTGTACTATTCTCATTCAGCAAACTGACTTTTCTATCATCTTCACTTCATCACTGATTTTCAACTTCTTTCTATATACTGTCTCACTAACACCTCTCAACATGCTCATGTCTCCCCATCAAATCCATAAAAAGAAACCCTCAACTTGATTCAACTATCATTGCTAGCTATCATTCTCTATCTTTCCTGCATTCTCAACTATAGTTCCTAAGAAAACTATTTACAATGACTCTACTTCCTCTCCTCTGACTCTTTTAAACCCTCTATAATCTAGCTTCTAAACTCAACATTCAACTGAAAATACTCTATTCAGTTACAAATGATGTCTTCAAGTTCTTTTATTTTGCCAATTATGTTTGCTTTGATGACTATAAATTATACTCCCAAAATCTCTATTTCTTTTTCTCAATTTCTCTTCTCATTTTAAACTTAAATACAAAATGAGAAAAGAAAAAAACAACACTGCCATGTACACAGCAGATCATAAGAGAGGATTCAGTATAAAACAATACATTTTCATTTGAAGAAAACCTATATAATAAAAACTACACAATGTTTTCAAATCTACCCAGCTCTTTTGGCTTCCTTGTTGGTTTACTTTTGTTCTCTACTGTGCACTTTTTACTTTATTTTTTTCCTGTCCCTACTACTACCACCCTAAAGACAGCTACAATTAAACAGGATATATATATGCATATAAATAAATATCTACTAAGATACATATATACATCCATACATATATATGTACTATATTTATTTCCTTCTAGCATCTGATTCATTAAAGGTGGATAGCATGTTCCTTTATAAATTCAAGTCTTTCCATGTTTTTCTAAATCAACCAGCTCATCATTCCCTACACCACTGCAATATTCCAACCCAATCACATCATGTCTGAGAGATAGACAATCTAAAAGTTTTTTTTCCTTCTATTCATACCTATATAGGTTTTTATTTGTACAAGAAAATTTTAATTTAAAATAATGGAAATAATCATTTTTATACTTTAACAATGCTCTCACCTTATAATAGAGTTTAAATCAAATACTGCTGAATCTACTTCCTTTACAATTTTTCCCTGGTTTCTTTGAAGTTCCTGATCTTTTGTTCTTCCAAACGAACTTATTCTATGAACTCTTCTAACTCAGAAAATTTTTTTTTTTAGTAATTTAATTGGGATAACATTGAATAAATAGATTACTGAGGTAAAATTGTCTGGCTTTACCTACCCATGAACAATAAATATTACTACAATTAGTTAGATCTGAATTTATTTGTATAAAAAGTGTTTTATGTTTGTGTTCATATAGTTCCTGTGTCTTTTTTGGCATATATATATTGAAGTGTTTAAGACTAGGTATTTTAAATGGTCTAAAGCATATTGCATAACTTTGCTGACAGAGTATAATTTCTCTATTTTTCACTTTTGAGTAATTGTATTTTAACTTTGACTTTGTCTGATATCATGATTACTATCCCTGCTTTTTTCCATAATCAATTCTACTCCTGTCCTATATTTTATCTTTGTGCATACCTGTCATTTTTATAGCATTTCCTGAAAGCAATATATTGCTGAATTCAAATTTTTAATTTGCTAGTCATTTCTGTTTTATGGGTATATTTATCCCATTTACATTCTAAGCTATAATTATTTGTTGTATATTTTCCTCCTTCCTATTTTTGTATCCTTTTCACTCCATTTACTTTAAACCTCCTCACTCCTCTGCTTTACTTCTACCCACTACCTTACCCCTCTATTCCCCAACCAACCCACCCCTCCAAGAGTCTCTCCCTTATCCTTCCCTGAGCCTATGCCCTTGCTGTCTCATTTCCTTCTGAATTTAGAAGACGTTTATACCCTTATACACACACACACACACACACACACACACACACACACACACACACACACATACACACGTTGTTCCCTCTTTAACCCATTCTCAATGAGTAAGATTCTAGTACTACCTGCCCTCCCTGCTAGCTTCTTCTGTAGCAATTTTTCCTTTTATCCCTCATTTGTATGAGATAATTACTCCTTTTTATCTTTCTATACTTTTATTTTGCTAGACTCACCAAATCACATTTAGTTCAGCCCAAGCCTTTTTTTCAAGCTACTGAAATAATGATGACAACCATAATACTGCTGATATTTTTACTTATAACTGGTAGTTATAATTGGACCTTATAATTGGTCTTTAATGTTTACCTTATATTTCTCCTGGACATTATGTCACATTTTCCCTTAAGTTCTGCTGTTTTTGTCACGAAAACCTAAAAGTCCTTCAGTTGGTTAAAAGTCCATTTTTGCTTCATTCAGGATTATTCTTAACTTTGCTGGGTAAGTTACTCTTGGTAATAACCTAGCTCTTTTTCTCTATGAAATATAGTATTCCAAGATGTATAGTCCTTCAGCATAGTGGCTGCTAGGTCTTATGTAATCCTTATTGTAATTCCCAGGATATTCAAATTGTTTTTTTCTTATTGCTCCCACTATTTTCTTCTTAACCAGGAAGGTTTGAGACTTAACTAGCATATTCCTGTTAAATTTTCCTCCTGTGATATCTTTCAGGTGGTGACTAGTGGGTTTTTTGTTTCTGCTTTGTATTCTTGTTCTAGAGCTCCAAGGCAATTTTCTATATAATTCCTTGTAATGTGGTATCAAGATTCTTTTTTATAATCATTATTTTCTGGGAGTTTAACTATTCTTATATTATTTCTCCTCAATCTGTTCTCTAGACTGGTTGTTTTTCTGATGAAATGTTTCACTTTCTCTTCTGTTTTTTTCATTCTTTTGATTTTGTTTTATTATTTCTTGGTGTCTTAGAATGTCATTAGCTTTCCCGTGCCCAATTCTTGTTTTCAAGGAATATTTTCTTCCTTAAGGTTTTGATTATCTGCAGTTTGTTGAATTTTTTTCATAATTTTCTTGGATTGCTCTTTTTTTTCTTCTAATTTTCCCTCAATCTCTCTTATTTGATTTTTAAAGTCCTTTTTGAGTTCTTCCAAGAACTCTTGTTGTGCCTGGGACCATTTAAAGTTTCTTTTTTGGAAAAGAAGTATTCCTATCACTCACTCTCTTATGCTTTCTCTTCTGATGGTAATTTCCCAAGGAGCTGGAATTCAAAGCCTTCTCAGCCTCCTCCCAATCCAGGTAAATCATAGGTAATTCACATGTAAAAACAGAACAGATCCAGCTGGATGCTGGACTCTTTCCCCCAAGCTGAATGGAGTATTCCACTGTCTCCTACAAGTCTCTAGATGCGCCTTGTTGGAAAACAGATAGCTGCCATGCCATCTCAGCCTAATTAACCTTCTCCTTTTTGTTTCTCTACAATGGAATGAGAAATGGTAGAGTTGAGTTCTGTTTGAGATCTGGTCTGCAGGCCTGCTACTGAAATGTGGTGGGTGGTGAGGGAAAGAAAACGGAGAAAACATGTTAAGGGTTGGGGGTTAGCCTTCTGTGCTACTTTTTCATTGAATTGTTAACTTGTTTGCATTCTTCAGATCTGAAGATAGTGGATATTGCTTTATCTTATGTATAATTCCTATTACAGAGAGGTTTGACAGCTCATTGTAATGCCAAGCCAAGGCAACTTCCAAGGTTCGGATTACCAGCATAGTAAACCCCATTTATTCAGCAAACATTCACAGAACAGAAAAAGTCAAAATACAGTGTAACTTGTTCCTTTAGCAAGTAAATTCTCAATTCAATCCAGGTACTACTCCACCCCTAGACAGTACATTCATTTAGTCAGTCAAAAGTCTCTTCACAAATGGAGATTAGTCTCCAACCATAAACAAAGTACATACATTTGGTCAATCACTCAAAGACTTCCCATCCCTGAATCTCAAAAGGGGCAGAAGAGTACAAAAGGCCATCCACCTTTAAGTTACAAGGTTAAGCTCAGCATTGAATACCCAAGGAAAGGGCCTTCTTTCGTCTTCACTTGAGGCAAGCCCTCAGCAATCTCAGTTCCTGGGAAGACAAGGCTCAACAAAGCCATAGCCAGCATCCTCATCAAGTCACTCTCTGTCTGTAGAACAGTCCCAGAACCCCTGAAAACATCAGCAAGGCCCTCTTCCAGGATTTCTGTGCAGGTAGCACAAGAAAATCCTCCTTCAGGGCTTCTGAACCAACAGCCAGGTTCCAGGACCTTTACAACAGCAACACTGTCCTTCACCATAAGGTGAATCTGGCAAAACAACATCAAAATAAACAGACAAAATACTGGCATCACAGCCATGTCTCCTCTGTTCTTGGCAGTTCCAGGTGGCAGTTCCACTGGGCTCTTAGCAGTCTTTCTCTCAGCAACTCAGGCTCCACAATACTGGATACTGCTCTCCCAAAGTCCTTCTGGCCTTCTCTAGGCTTGGGCCTCTCTCCCAATTCACGGCTCCTCCCAGTTCAGCCCTCTCTCTTCATGTCAACAAGTCCATCCCACAAGTGAGATTCACAAGCTCTAGGTTTTAACACTCAACCCAAAAACCAAGCCACTACAGGGGCATCTCCAAATTCCATTACCAATACACTCATGAGGACCAGGAAAAAAGTCTACCCTTTAATCTTGCTGAATGGAATGAACTAGAAGTCTCACTGATGCCTTAACTGCCTTATGGGCATTTCTCAATCCTCACTCTTCTTGACCTCTCTGCAGTCTTTGACACTATTACTCGCCCTCTTCTCCTTGACACGATCCTCTGTTTTCATGATACTGTTCTTCTACTTCTTCTACCTAACAGAAGACTACTTTTCTGACTTCTTGGCTAGATCTTCATCAGTGTCACAAACATTAACCAGGGGAATTCTTCAAGGACCCAACCTGCATCTTCTTCTCTTCTCCTTTCACACTATTTACCTTGGTATTCTTATAAGGTCACATGGATGCAATTAACTGTAAGCAGGTGATTCTAAGATCTATTTGTCCAGATTTAATCTTTCTCTTGACCTACAGTCTAACATTACCAATATTTCTTGGCTATCTCAAATTGAATGTCCCATAGGCATCCCAAGCTCACTGTGTTCAAAACAGTACTTGTTTTTTCCTCTAAATTTTCCAAACTTTTCCTAGTACTGCTGAGTACTATCATCCTTTTAATCACCTGGGCTCACAACCTCTTTGTCATTCTCAACAACCGATTCACTCCATATTGGTAATCCAATGCTAAGTTTTTTCAATGCAACCTTCACAATATCGCATATATGTCTCCTCTACATGCACAGAGCAGCCACTCCAGTGGCAAGTCTTCATTACGATACAATAGACAACTGTCTTCTGCTTAAATTCCCTGCCTCAAGTTTTTCCTTATCCCAGTATGTTCTCTACTCAGAGACATGAGAGAGAGTGATCTGACCATGTCCTCTCCCTATGCAATAAAGCCCAATGGCTCACTATTACCTTTAAGATCAAAGAGAAATTCTCTATTTGACTTTTAAAGCCTTTCATGACCTGGGTCCTTCTTACCTTTCCAGTTTTCTTAAACCTTATTACCCTCCACATACTCTGAAATTCACTTGACACTGGTCTCATTACACAAGGAACTCTATATTTCCCGTATTAAGCATTTTCAGGGGTTGTCCACCATACCTGGAATACTCTCCCTCCTCTTCTTTCCCTCCTGCCTTTCTTCAAATCTCAACTAAAGTTTTGCTTTTTGAAAGATGCCTTCCTAATCCTCATTTATCTTACGGTTTTCCCTTTAAGGCTGTCTCTAATTTATTTTGTATAAACTCATTTCAGAAATGAATTCTCTCTGGGTCCAGAAATTCAGTAACAACATACTTTTTATAGTAATATACTAGTCAGATCCCATCAGGAATAAAACTCTCCATTTTCTAAAATACAACAGTTTGGTGAACCACTCTAGCCATTAAAATCATCAGAACTAATAAATGATTTAAGAGAAGCAGGATACACAAATCAGTCATGAAATAAAAAAATAGATATGATATATTTCTCTACCTTTCAAAGTCTTCACAGCAAGGTTCTCAAACTCTAAATATCTTACAAATAATTGAACTTTATCTTTAGGATTTATTCCTCCCTCATTAAAAGTGCTGTAGCACATTAATTTAAGTGACAATGAATAAAAGTTAATTCTATTTTGAAAATGTCAAATTACCTTTTCACATAAATGGAGTAACAGAGAGGAGTTACAAAATGAGTGTCAGATATCACTGTTCCACTAGTATTCATTGTTTTAGTCTACACTGTTCATTTTGTTTAACAAAAGTCAAAGATGTTGATGACATCTAATAGTTATCCTTCACAATATGCTGACATTTAATTTCGCCTTGGTGATTATAAACTTCTGTGTAAACTTGGGCATGGCTCATATAAAGTTTCAATAAAAAGCATAACCTACACTATAGCTTTTCACATAGAAGGTAAGGGAGAATTGGGGGTGGTTTAGGACATGATAGTAATCTTCAATTTAAAGAGCTGTCACATGAAGAAGGACCAGAGGGTAGAATGGGGACCATTGAGCCAAAGCTCCAAAGAGGAAAATTAACAAATGATGAGTTAAGGAAAAACTTCATAATTAAAGAGATTTCCATAAAAGAGAAAGAGGCTGTCTTGGAAGGCAGTGGGTTTCCCTTACTTGGAAGTCTTCAAGCAAAGGCTAGATGAGAATATCATCATCATCCATTATCATGATAACAAGCATTTATACAGCTCTTCAAAGTTTGCAAAGTGCTTTACAAATAATATCTCCTTTGTCAGCTATTAAGTAGAGAAGATTCTTATCTGTGGATTAGTTAGACTAGATGGTCCTTTCCAACTCAAATTATTTAGAGTATGAACTGTTTTATCTTATCTTCATGAGAATCAGTAACATTAACAACATCAAATTTGTCTTCTTGCTAAGATTTGTCCTCTATTTTGCCTATTACCCATACACTATGAATTTATAACAATATCTGGGACCACGGGTTGATTGAATCATTTCTTTATCTGATTTTAGCTCCTCTGAATTTATAGAACAAGTAAAAATATGAATTACCTGACTTTCTCATTTATACTGTAAGGTTTAGAAATAAAAATACTTCACTTAAAAGAAACAATCCAAAAATATTTTCATTTTTACTTACCTTTCGTGGTTGAAAATCATATTTCACACAATGCTGAAAACCTTTGCCTTTTGACTTCAGTGAAGTAACTATTAAACAGTTGCCGACAAAATGAGCAGAATAACCAACACCTTTGCTAGTACGAAAACTGTTAAAAAAAATAGGAATGAGGCATTAAACTGAATAGCATCAAACTCCTACTAAAAGTATAGAGGTACACAAGACTTGTTACACAGAGTAGACAGTAGAACAGGTATCTACTTGCAGATAAAACAAAATCTAACACGCTAAAACTATCTGGGTGGTTTGGGGGTGGGTTCTGAACTACTAAACAGCAAGAATTAAAATATTTTATTATTTTTATTTTAAGGTTATATTTAAGTATGCAGAGTAACACAAATACTTACAAAGGTCCTGGCCTGACCATCAAAGATCATTATCCCACTTTATGATTGTAAAAGAGTGATAACTGTAAATCACATTTACATGACATTTTAAGTTTTGTGAGCAGCTTTACATACATCATCTCAATTGATCCTCACAATAACCCTGTAAATATTACATATGTTATTGCCCTCATTTTATAGATGAAAAAACTAAGGCCTACAAAGGTTAAACGATTTTCCCAGTAATGACTGAGCTAGTCATCAAGAAACTCCCATAAGATTTACCTACTAAATTCTAAATGTGTAGGCAACTGTTCATTGGAGGAGTTCCTACTATGGAAGTTCCCTATATCAAGGGAATTATAGCTCCTTTGAAAATTTGGTTATACACAAGGCACAGTACAAGACAAGGTGTTGGTTACACAAGTTTAAAATGAAAAAAGTCCCTACAGTTCACATTCTACCTGACTACAATTAAAGAATTTATACAGATATAAACACAAGATAATTTAAGGAGAGAGAATAAATTGGGAGATCAGGGAAAACTGCTGACAGGAGTCGGCAAATAAGAGAATTATGTGAAAGAGCTTTCTCCATCTAAAAACCTGAGCTCAAATTTTACCTTAAATACTTACTAGATGCTGCCAAGTCACTTAACCTCTGTTTGCCTCAGTTTCCTCAAATGTTAAATGAGGAATAAGGGCACCTATCTCACAGAGTTGTTGTGAGGATCAAATGAGATAATACTTGTAAAAAGCAGTTACCATAGTGCCTGCCTGGCATATAGTTGACACTATAAAAATGCTAATTGCGTTTTCCTCAGCACCTGGAGCTATCTCACCTTAGAACATCTTTTTGCTATGCTAGGCCCCTTTCTCCCAACTAACTCCCAGGCCTCCAATTTAGAAAGGGTTACAGGCCAGCCTTCCATCAATCCCCTTCTGGCTCTCCTTCCAAATCCCTGGACTTGGCCAACATTCCTCAGCAGCTATCTCAACCTAGAAGTTCCCTTAGAGTCTGGGGCCTTCTCATCCTGCCATTCTTCCCTTTCTCCCATTTCTGAGTTCCTATTGGAGCTTCTATTTTGAAGTAAAGCCTATATTAGCCATCCTTAATATCTGTCACAGCTCTGATTCAGACTCTCTTGACCCTTGACATGATATCCTAGTAGGTACCTTCTCTTACAGCTCCCTGTCATTTCCCTTTTGTATCCTGCCTTCCCCAACTAGACCATAAGTGCTTCGAGGGTAGGCACTGTTTCTTTATGCTTGTATTTTTATCCCCAGCACATAAAAGAATTCTTTTTTCCTGTTGCTGTACAGTCCTTCAGTCATGTCCAACTCTTTGTGACCCCATGAATCATAACACACCAGGCCCTTCTATTCACCACTATCTCCTGAAGTCTGCTGAAGCTCATGTTCCTTGTTTCCATGTTACTATCTATCCATCTCCTTCTTTGCAATCCCCTTCTCTTTTGCCTTCAATCTTTTCCAGTATAAGGGGCTGTTCTAATATGCACCATCTTCTCATTATGGGACCAAAGGATTTAAACTTCAGCTTCAGTATTCGACCTTCCAGTGAACAGCCTGAAGTAATTTCTCTAAGTATTGACTGATTTAATAGCCTTGTTGTCCAAGGAACTCTCAAAAGTCTTCTCCAACACCACAATTTTAAAATATAGATTCTGCAGCACTGAGCTTTCCTTATAATACAATTCTCACAACCATTCATTGTTACTGGAAAAACTACAGCATTCACTATATGGACCTTTGTCAGCAAGGTGATGTTTCTGCTTTTTAGTAGGCTGTTCAGATTTGCTATAGCTTTCCTTCCAAAAAGCAAGCATGTTTTAATTTCATGTGTGTAGTCACTGTCTACAGCAATCTTTGGACCAAGAGTATAAAATCTGACACTGCTTCTACTTCTCCTTCTATTTGCCAGGAAGTGATGAGAGAGTTGCCAAGATTTTTTTTTTTTTATGTTAAGCTACAAGACAGCTTTTACCTCTCCTCTTTCACTTTCATCAAGAGGCTTCTTAATTCTTCACTTTCTGCTATCAAAATGCTATTGTTTGCATATCTGAGATTGTTGATATTTGCCCCAGCAACCTTAATTCCAGCTTTTGATTCATCCAGCCTGGAATTCTGTATGATACACTCTGCATATTAGTTTAAGGTGACAATACACAGCCCCGTTACACTCCTTTTCCAATCTGAAACCAATCAGTTGTCCTATGATCAGTTCTAACTGTTGCTTCTTGGTCCACATACAGGTTCCTCAGGAAAAAAGATATTGTACTCCCATTTCTTTGAGGACTTGTCCCATTTTGTTGTGATTCACATAATCAACGGCTTTAGTGTAGTCAATGAATCAGAAATAAATGTTTTTCTGGAATTTCCTTGCTTTCTCAATGATACAGTGAATGTTGGCAATCTGGTTTCTAATTCCTCTGCCTCTTCTTAATCTCTTCTGCTTCTGTTGAATCTCTACCATGTTGTTGTTTATCATGTGCATTTTTACATAAAATATTCCCTTGATATCTACGATTTTCTTGAAGTGGTCTCTTGTCTTTCCCATTCTATTGTTTTCTTCTATTTCATTGCACTGCTCATTTAAGAGAAATTGCTTCTCTCTCCTTGCTATTTTTTGGAATTCTGCATTTGGTTGAATATATCTTTCCCTTTACCTTGTCCCTTTCCTTCTTTCTTCAGCTATTTCAAAAGCCTCATCAGACAGCCATTTTGCTTTCTTGATCTTTTTCTTTGGGATGTTTTTTGTTGCTGCCTCCTATAAAATATTTCAAAATTCTGTCCACAGTTCTTCAGGCACTCTATCTACCAAATCTAATCCCTTAAATCTATTCACTACCTCCACTTCATATTCATATGGGATATTATTTAGGTCATACCTATATGGTCTGATGTTTTTCCCTACTTTCTTCAAATTAAGTCTGAATTTTGCAGTAAGAAACTCATGATCTGAACCACAGTTACAAAGTAATTAAGTACTTAATAAATGCTTGTTTCCTATTAGTTGTAATAATTCCAGTAATAGTATTCAGTCATGATTTCTTTTAAATGCTAGGTTTTAGAGGAGCAGAATGGCAACTGTGGGCAGAAAGATAATCCCAGAAGCATAAAGTCTGGGTTCAAGTCCCTTGACACATTTGTTGTGTGACCCTCAGGAAGTCACTGAATCTCTCAGGATTAAAGGCAACTTTCTAAGACTATAAATTGTAAAGAAAGTGCCAACCTCAACTTGCACTGATAGAGCAGCTAGACATAGGAACAGTCAAATAACATTAAGAATCAATGCTATTCTCAAAAAAAAAGCTATTAGTGATTAAGCTAGAATTATATTAAGTCATGAAAGAGGTAAAACTATAAAGTGATTATCATACTTATTATTTGATGTTTCATGAACTGGCTCTGAAGGTAACCATTAAAAAGTTCAAAAAACATTTTCATGTGAAAATTCTAGAATGACTGTGCATGTATGCATGTATGTGTGAGTGTGCATGTGTGCACACACACAAACACATACATACTCACTCAAATCTGTCACTGGTTCCTGTCTGTTGATCAGGTGGTGAAGAGGTATCTTTTTGACTGTCAACAGAGGCAGATCAGAGTTTCATTCAAAAGTACTAGTCAGCATAGGCCTCTACCTTGGCCTGCCTTTTTATTGTCTGCTGTTGTGTTTGTCCTTCATTCTCAAAGAGGACCATGACATCAGAGAAAGGATGACATGATTTGCAGTTGGTTTTGATTTGAGTACGGGAAGTCTGTGCAAGGTCAGCAGCCTCACTTTTTATTCCAGAGCTATCAGGGTCCACTGGCCAGATATTCATCAGGATGACTAGAGATGACCCAGGATGCAATGGGAGACACTGGCCCTTTTAGGCTAAGGTCTTTTCAGGTTCTCACTTTGAGTGAGATAACATCCATTAGGTGAATAGGCCTCTTTAAGTAGACTCAAGGGATGGACACTTTAATAAAAATTAAAAAAAAAAAAACAAACTAGAAGGCAAAGACCCTCAAGGTTCCTGGCCAAACGACAAACAGTTACTATGTAGTTTTTACATTCATTCTATGCTAGGAGGCAGGGACCTATTATCCAATTTACACATTCAAGTGTGAAGAATTGAGGCTTTATCCACACAGCATAGCCCAAAAAAGCTCAGCTCTGCTGTTAGCCCTGTTGCTGCTATGTCCATTCTTTCTGTTTTGGGGAGAAAAAGGCTGAAGATGGCTACAACCTCATAAATTTCAAGAGGTCAAGACAGTAAGTCACCAGGCAGTTCATGAGAAGAATTCAAACTGGGTTTTGCAGTCAGCCAGTCTAACACTGAAGCTCTGTGAAAGTTAGGATAGGGAATCATCCAGTAGCAATGGTTCCCTTGAACATGAACTTGGTGGGATCAATGCTATGTTGAAACTGTAGTTTGAGCCTGCACTCTCTATCTATGGTCATAGACAGTATGAGGAAAAACGTATCTGGCCAGATGTTGGAGGAAATGTTTATACTTCTGTTCTAACTCTATCTTCAAACTAAATACTCCTGTGCAAAAGCTAATGGATGTTAATTGTTTAAATGGAATTGGGGAGTTAATTACTGGCTGGTGAATATAGAGCAGAATGTGAGCTCAAGTCAGTATCATTAGACAAAGACACTTCTAACCCCTCAGTTACAACCCTAGAACCCTGGGTAGATAATGTAGTTGGCCTGACTATGGCAAAGTAAAGCTAGAAAATCACTACACATACATACATACATACATTCATGTGTGTGTGTGTGTGTGTGTGTGTGTGTATACACACACACATACATACATACATTCATATATATATTCAAATTCATGTAAAAAATACAAGGACTTAGTTTTTCTCTTCATATCTATTTGAAGCAACAAAGCATAATGGAAATAGCATGTGATTTTAGTAAGGATAGCGTGGCTGAAATTAAAGTTATTTAGTGTCTATGTAATCCTGGTCAAGTCACTTAATCTCCCTGAGCCTATTACTTCATCTGTAAAATGGGACTAATAATACCTATTTTAAAGTATTGTTGTAAACAATTATTGTAAACAAAGCTGTATACAAATGTCAATTACTCATTTTAGCAAAAAATGTGTTCCTATAAATGGTGTAAGTAAAACAGATTGTTAAATACATGCTTAGATTTAAACAAGTTACTTACCAATAGAGATAAGGTTTATCCTTATCAACATTGATGTTATTTAATGGATCCATACGAAACCAAGTATTGAGTGTAAACCCATTTTGATAAGGCCACTTTGCTATAGGAGGCAAGGCAATTGCCTACCCCCCAAAAAAAGAAAAGAAAGAAAAAGAAAAAAGAAAAACATAAAAGTATCAATTAACAATGAAAGAAAATATGTCATAGTATGATCAAATATTTCTATATGAGTTCTAAAATATTTAATATGTTTATTAAAACTGCACAAGAATATATAGGTGTGTAATATACACACCTATATAGGTGTGTAATTCCACATAAATATAATGGCATGTGTAATACATATAGAATACTACCATACAAATAAAATGCCAAAAATACCATCAAATGTTAATTCACATCCTCTGCCAAGAAAAGACATTAGGAAATATAATTACAAGGTGAAATTTTTTAAGAAATTATGTTTATGGCTTAGAAATAAAGAGTATTATATTTCTTTGGGAGATTGTAGCAATAAACTTTTTTTTAAGAGAAAGAAAAGGAATAAAAGAATAATGTTAAAAGTCTTCTCTAAAAATGTAAAAAGCAGAAGTTCATCACTTTATACCACCTAATACCAAGGGATCAATAAGTAATCATTTCTTAGAAGGTAAAAGCTAAAGTTCTCCTTGGGGAAACCACACACACACACACACACACACACACACACACACACACACGCGCACACGCACACATGCACACACGCGCACACACACAAGATTTAATCATGGTCCAATGACTTAATCATGTTTCAATCATGTTTATGGTTCAATGGCAGTGGTTTATAGTTTTAGAAGTGGAGGGAGAGGGGAGAAGAGTGAATAGTGTGGATTACGTATTTGAGTAATGAGGAAATTGTAGGGTGAGGTCAGAGAAGAAGAAGTGAAGTAAACTTTGGGTGAGACTTTCCAGAAATAATGTTCCTTGAAAATAAAGCCTCAAAGGCTGAAGTTCTACCAGGGACTGGTCTCTGGTAGGGGCATGTAGGTGGTAAGTAGGAGGTTATAGGGTTATAAGAGAAGAGACAGTTACATGTCATATTATGTATTGATCTAAATAAAGGTGGCAACTTAATTCTCCAAATATGGTTTGCATAAGTCAGAAAAAAGGTAATTAGAATAAGAGCCTTAATTCTTAAGAAATTAAATTTTTGTTAAAGTATTATACAAATCATATACTGAGGAATGTCTTGCTTCAATTATTGGTCTACATGCTAATTATAAAATTATTATCAACAAAGCAAAGCCCGATAGAATTTCTCTAAAGGGAATAATAACATCCCATATCACAAAACACCATAATCTGATAGGATCAAAACATTATATAACAAATATCTATAGCTGCTTAGAGATATAAAACTTGCCCAAATGACAGCAAAACTCCTGACAGAAGTCAAAATCAGTTTAAAATGTAATGAGGAAATATCTAAAAAATTAAATTAAATGGAGATAAACTCATGATTTCTAAGTCAATATGTAGTCTGCAGAGATCCATTTCTATTTAATCTATTTCTAAATCCACTGGCTTAAAGGACACATAACAAACTTGACACAGAAACTAGATATATAGTAGCTAAAACTATGCTAATTACATGTTTCACCAAAGAAATTCTTTACATGTAAAATTATTAATGAAACAGTATATTATTTCCCTGTATTTACAACTATTGTATCATACATAGGATATCTTCACATATTTGCTGAATGCTCATTGCATGTAATAAACCATTTGATTAATAATAAACTTCAAAATTCTTGAAATTATGAGCTCCAGAAGATTCATCCTAGGTTGACCCAGATAACTAGAAACAGTAAAATGTCTATAATAACTATTACAACTTCTTCAAAATAAGAATACTAGAATTGAACAAGAAGTTTTTACCCAACGAATTTTGTGCTGCTCACTATAAAAACACAGTATCTTATCATTCAGTCCAATGAAACCTAGAACATTGCTAAATGAAGTTTATCACTTTGTTTCATACATCGGTCTGTCTTCTTAAAATTCTGAAAGTAGTGATCATGCTTACATTTTGTATAGTTTTAGGATTTAATAGTTTCTCAAAAGTACTTATAGAATTTAAATGAATTGACAAGATATGTTCTTTTCTAAAGCAGGATAAAGTTCTTTACATTTTGAATATATATATATATATATATATATAAAATAAAATTCTCTTTCTACCAGTCTGATGGCTCTTTCTCAGTCTCCTCATTATTTTCTTCCTGTCCTCTAATAGGAGTCCTTCCAAGGAAATATCCCAGGCCATCTTCTTTGTCCCTCTAACTTTTTACCTGGCAATCCTGTAGGTTAAATTACCATTTCTACACAGATAACCGCAAAATCTATTTAAACTGTACTTGCTCCTCTGAGTTAAGTTACCCCATTTACAAATCCATGTTAGACAAGTCTACCCTGATGTCTACAAGAAGGCTAGACTTGGTTTATCCAAACGTGAATTCATAATACCTACCATTTAAACTTGATTCTTCTCCCAACCTCCTTTTTTCTATGAATACACCACAGCCTGATGAGACCACAGTAATGTACATTATCTAACTGAATTTCCACAAAGTTCTGCTTCCACTGCTTGTCTTGGAGTGGAAGTAACCCTGAGTTCTAGAAAACAATGGCAGCAAAATGCAAGCTCTGGCACATCATGCCATGTTGGAAAGACTTTGAATATAGCAGGACAACCTACATAAACACTGAGAGGCTCATCACCTACTTGGCCCCTTGGTAACAAGTTCTCTGGGTGTGGCAACCCATGATAGAAAGAAAATGCAAAATGGTCTCTGTTTCCTCCTCTACTTTTTAAATGATGATGGGAAAGTTACAGAAGTGAGGGCACTCGGTGCTAACAATCACATAGTTATTTATCTATAAACATTAATTTAACTATAAGTACTTTAAATGTGAGGTTCTTATTCAATATTCAATGAAATTACATACTACCAAATGAACTGAACAGAATCAATCTAAACATTCATAGTAAAAATAAAGCTAGAAAACTAAAAGAAACTATAGTTATAACTCATATGTTCTCCTTAAAGAGATAAAATAAAGTCAGAGGAGTTATCATGGGGACAAAGGCAAGAAATAGTATCATTCTATGAGGTACTTATTCATAAGATCATAGACTTAGGAAGTGATATTAGAGATTATCTAGTCCAATTAATTCACATATGACAGAGGAGAGGTCAAGAGCAGGCAAACTCAGGATCTAAACCTAGGTTTCTGGCTTCTAAAGATGAGGTTTTATACACTGTTACCACAACATTTATGATAAGTTTTTGCAAAAGAGTCACAACAAAAATAACTGCAGTTGATGTACCAAATCCTTCCCTCTTCTGAACTTCTCTACTAATGTCAAAGGTACCATCATCTTCCCAGGCATACAGGGTCACAAGTTTGATGTCATCCCGATTTTTACACTCTCTCACTCGTCCTGTTGAATCTTTCCAAGTCTTACTAATACTACTTTCCTAATACAACCTCTCTACCCTCCCCACCCACCACAATCAGCTTCCTTTAGCCCCAGGACCAATTATAATTCCTCTGGCAAAGTCTTTTATAACCTGACACCTTCCTACTTGCCTAATCTTCATACATCATATTTTCCTCCACATACCTGGAGAATCCTTCCTTCAAGTCTAAGCTCAAGTCCTACCTTCACCAAGAGGCCTTTCCCACTCCTCTTTGACATTAGTGCCTTCCTTTTGAGATAACCTCCAATTTTCCCTGTATATGTCTGATCTGTACATAGTTGTTTCTATGTTATCTCCCCCACTGAACTGTGAGCATCTTGAGAGAAGAGACTGGTTCTTGCCTTTCTTTGAATCAGCAGCTCTCACAAAAGATCCCAGGCATACAGGATGTGCTTAATAAATGCTTGTTGAATTGACCTACTCATTGTGGAACCTTGTTCAGCTCCTGAGGCTTCCTCACCCTGAAACAAGTATCTGCCCTTGAGGCCTTCATTCTCCTGTCATACTAGTCCCATCTGCCCTTTGGTAAGGTTCCGTAGGGCCTCTAATTTTGGTAAAGGAGCCAGGCCAATCATTTTTCATTCCCCTTCTGATTCTGCTTCCAATTTTTAATCTATCTTTTTGTGTGTAATCTTCCTCCATTAGAATGTAAGCTCTTTGAGAGAAAGGACTCTTTATTTTTGCTTATATTCACATCCCAAGCAGTTAACACAATGCCTAGCATATAGTAAGCACTTAATAAATGCTTGTTGTCTTGCTACCTTTACAACAGAACAGACAGACTTTAAAAATTATACCCTGTAACACAATGTGGCTCTTAAGTAACAAAACTGACAGGAAAGGTATAAAACTTGGAAGATCCCATTATACTCATTCTTTGTTAGATACAAAAATGCCCAGATTTAGTAGACAAAAATAAAGCCTTAAAGGCCCCCAATGTATCACAATCATGTTGTAATTTTCATTATTAATAGAAAATGAGGTAAAAAAAAAAAAAACCAGTAAGATACAGCCTTGCCAAAGCAGTTTGCAACTTTCACATTCAGATATCCAGTGCAGGGGCGGCTAGGTGGCATAGTGCCCTGGAGTCAGGAGGACCTGAGTTCAAATCCAGCCTCAAACACTTAATACTTACTAGCTCTGTGACCTTGGGCAAGTCACTTAATCCCAAGTGCCCTGCTTTCCACCCCCTCCAAAAAAAAAAAAAAGCAAAAAGCAAAAGATATCCAATGCAGAGTCCAAATCGATAAAGGATTCTCTGTAAGTCATAAAGTTCTTCTAGGTTGTCCTAGTTGGAGATAACACAAAGTTGAACATATTAAGAGTCTGGAGAGCCTCCAATATGACATTCAAAACCACTCAGAAGAAACTAAGCCTGCGTTGTAGTCAGGAAAACTCTCCAGTTTGAGAGACATAAATTTCTATGCAAAGGCTATCTAAAATTGATCCCCTTTCCTCCCCCAGCCCTACTTTTCAAATCCTTTTCTGGGAAAATTCTGATATCAGAAGTTTTCTAAGTCTCAAAGGTTCCAAGTAAATCATTTCTCAGTTCCAGATGGTCACCTGGGAGTAGAAAAAAAATCAAACCCAACTAAATGGGATCACATCACTCTCTGTGAATCACTTGAAATATCCTGACCTCAACACCTACAAGGTACCCTTATGTCCACGAATGGATGGATTTCTGAGACCCCGTAAGACTTTGGTTTAACAGCGTACTAAGTCCAAGGAGCAGCCTCTCCCAGATGCGGCATGAATTCTAGCTTCTACTACCATGATCTGAAGGCTACTGTGCCTATGGTTCAATGATGATATCACTACATGCATCAATATTCTATTTCTCAGCCTGCATGGGAGAAAGCTATGGGAGAAGAAAGAAGAAAAAGGAAAAATTTTGAACTGAATAAAGAAATGCTAATTGGTGATTTTTAATGTTTTGAACTAGTAAAGAATTCCAATGATTTGTGGAGGAAAAACTGAACAAAATTTGAAGGAAAAAAATCTCTGGGATCGGACTCTACCTCTGCCTTCTGTGAAAGAAGGTTAAAGGAAGAATAGTTTCAAAAAAGATAAAGGAATGAGAAACTTTCCCCCCAAATCCTTTCCTCTTGCAAATTTCCCTATTACTTCAAAGGTACCACCAACCTTCCAATCAACCTGGCTTGTGAGCTTAATGTCTTCCAAAACTCATTACTCACACCCATCCTGCATATTCAATATACTGTCAAGACTTTTTTTATTTCTATCTTCACAACATCTCATCTATGCCACCTCTCTTCATTCACATTTCTGCCAACTTAGTACAAGCCATCACCACTTCACATCTAGACAATAACCTTCTGGTTGGTCCCCCTTTTGTGGTCTTTCCCTACTGCAGTCCCATCTTCCACTCAGCTACCAAAATAACTTTTGTAGAGTACAAGTCTGACCACTTCACTCACACTACTTAACAAACTACAATGGCTCCCTATTACCTCCAGAATATAATATAAAGTCTTCCATCTGACATTTAAAGCCCTTCACACCCCAGCCCCCTCCTACTTTTCCAGTTTTCTAACACTTTCTTCCTCTCCTCCAAGTAATCTGTGAACCAGTGGGACTAGTTTTCCTGCTGTTTCTCCCACAAAACTCTCCATCTCCTGACGATATGCATCTTTTACTGGCTGTCTCCCACACTTCTTATGCTTTCCCTACTCATCTCTATCACCTGCATTAAGTCTCAGCACAAATCCCACTTTCCGAAAAGGACCTTTCCCTTCTAATCTTCCCCCTCAAGTGCCCCTTGCTCCCCTCCCCCACAATGCCTTTCCTCTGAGATTACTTTCCATTCATATTGTATATATCTTATATGCACAATATTTTGCTTCTCATGTTACTGTCTAACCCCATTAGAATGGAAGTTCCTTGAGGTGGGTACTCTGTATCTGTCTTTCTTTTTAATTCCTAAATTTGTTATAATATGGTGCTGAAGCATTTAATAAAAATTTTTGGTTATTGAACAAAAAGTCATTTCTTAAGCAAGTACTGTGTACAAAGAGTAATACTAGCTGCTGAGGAATACACAGAAAAGAGAGACAGTTCCTGCTGTCAAGGAGCTAGCATTTTAATGGAGAGGTACAATACACAGGAAATTTCAGATGCAAGTCGGACCTAAAAGCACCACAGTCCACAGGACAGAGAGGCAAAACAAATGGCAATATATGTTCTTTAATAATTTTCCATTAATGAAATTATAGTGTTGGATCACTTGACAGTGCCAAGGCCTTTTGTGGAAAGAACTTTTTTTGGTCTTTGGTAGTTTCAGATGCTGAGGAGGCACAAACTATATACAACACCTGGAGAAATTGCCACATCATCTGTTTTATAAGGGTTGAGTACAGCACTAGGGACTAGGCTTGAAGCGGTACTGGTGATATTGGGGTGATACTTCCCAAATTTCTAGGGTTTACATGCCTGGTAGTAGTACTTGGTCAGGGTTATTGTTAGTGACAGTCAAGATCATAGGTCCCTTCTCCACTAGGCTTGCTCCCCTTGATGATGGCTTTGAGGAACCGGCTGGAAGAAGGGTTTATATTTTGGAGAATACTGCTTTTTCCAGAGTCCTGGGTTCTCTTACCAGTATCTGAGGGAGGATGAGGGTTGAGGTGGTTTGACTGGCCAGCCACATGCTATCTACTCACTCTTTTTCTTTACTGTCTCCTTTTCAAGGTGCCTTATTATATCAAGCTAGATTGGCTTGCCTAAAGATGAAGATTAAAGATGAGGTACTAAAGTGCCTGTTGTTCCAGTGGGTTCCTGGACAACTCCACCTCCTCCTTCACCTAAACAAACCTCATAGGCAGTAGCCACCTGCAGCCTGAGCCTCTCCCTGAGTCTGATCCCAGTACCTACCTGCTTCATGGGCATGGCTCTCTGGGTCTTCCAGTACCCCAGAGTAGGCTGGGAAGTCACCACCAGCAGTTCTGGATAAGGCCATGCCATGGGGCACTACCCTGAAATACAATGGCATTGCCACAGGACCCAGGAGATGATACCGCTGAGCAAATCTGGGCTGGGTGCTGTCAAGTATGGAGAAAGCATTAGCTGCCAGGCTCTCTTCCCACCATCCTCAACTCCCTCCCACCCCCATCCCATGCCTGATAGAAGCTAGGGCAGCCTCTGGAGGCTTATAAGCACTCATGCACCTTCCTCCTTTTCTAGAATGCTTCTCCTGTCCTGCTGGGTCAACCCAAGCTTCCCTTCCCCATGAGAACCACCCAAGACACTGGAGAATCAACCATGACACAAAAAAAAACTTGAAGCATCTTCAATTTGACCTATTCAATGGAATTACTGATGCAGAAAATGCTAAAAGACTCTAGATTTCTGGGAAGCAGATTTCAAAAGGTTCAAAGAACGGATAAGTAGGATCCTATGTCAAAAGTTCTACAATGGAGGAGAGAGGATTCTGGAAATATGGCAGAGTAGATCAGAAAATTCCAAGCTCTCAAGATTTTCCCCTCAAAAAAAGTGCTATGAAATAGCACTTCAGGGTGAACATAGAGCAGTAAAAATAAATAAGAGTAGGGGCAGAACAGGGGTCCTGCTGGGATAATTGGAAAAGATCTAAAGAAAAATCATCAGGACCAGGTTTGGTCCCTGTGAAGAGTTAACTCTTCCAGGACTGGATCTGCTTTAAAAACAAGCAGCAAGCCCTGGGTTTAGTTGGGAGGCTGCCTCAGTCCCAGCCACAGGAACTTTTACTCCCCCAAGACAATGAGAGGAGTTGGGTGTCTGAGCCAGAGAGAACCTCTGTTGACAAGGAATGCCAGACCCAGCTGTGCTGCAGAGATGGGTCTGGCAGGAGAAGGAACCAGCACACACTTGGTAAGCACAGAAGCACTGGGACAGAATGCCCCTAGCTGTGGGCTAGCTAGAGGTCTCGTTTCCATTTCCAAGTCAGAGGGGAGAACTGAAGGAAGATCTGACACCAGAGACACCTTTCTCCATACTCCAGAACTAGAGGTGATTACAAAAAAACTAAGTTATTACAAGTTTTGTTTTTAAATGTGCAGGCAAAGGAGAAAGAATTCAACCATAGAGAGTTACTATGGAAAGAAAGAAGACTTGGGCTCCTCTTCAGAAGAGGATGTGAAAGCAAAGAAGCCTCTTCTACCCCAAAGAGTAACAGCAAATGGTCACCTGCCCAAAAATCATTCATAGGATAACTAAAAAAAAAAAACAATTCAAGAAAAACAAGAAGATTATGAAAAGAAAGTCAACCAATTAGAAAAGGAGATCCAAATTTTAAGGAGGAAAATGTCTCCTCAAAAATTAGAATTGTCAAGGTGAATCGAGTGAAGTTATAAAAGGTCAAGAAATAATAAAACAAAAAAGAATGAAAAAGTAGAAGACAATGTGAAATGTAAGAAAAGCAACTAATCTAGAGAACAGATCAAGAAAAGAAAAGAATAATAGGACTACCTGAAAGCTATGATAGAAAAAAATAATCTTGATACAATAAAACAAAAAAAAAAATTAAAGAAAATTGTCCTGAAGAATTAGAACAAGAGAAGAAAGTAGAAATAGAAAAAAAAATCCACTAATCACTGCTTTAAAGGAATCCTATGAAGAAAAGCCACAAGAATATTATAGTAAAATTCCAAAACCCCCAGCTCAAGGATAAAATATTATGTGCAACAAGAAAAAAATTATTTAAATATGGCAGTGCCACAATTAGTATCACATAATACCTAGCAGTGGAGACATTAAAGGATCACAAGTCTTGGAACACTATACATCAAAGAGCAAATGAACTGGTGTTCCAACTAAAAACATCATATCCAGCAAAACTAGTCCTGAATTTAAAAAAAGAAAATGGACATTCAATGAACTGTCAGACTTTCAAAACTTTGCTAAAAAAAAACAAAAACAAACACCTGAACTTAATAGGAGATCTCATACATGAGTAAAGAAAAACATAAGGTACATACCAAAGACTAATTACAAGGAACTCAGTGAGAAGAGACTTCACCTTTCACATATGTAAAATGTAAAACATTTGTCTAAGATTGTTATTAGTGACTAGGTAGTTCGTAAGAAAGATCGGGGTAGACCTGAGTATGATATGACAATAAAAAGTAAAACCTTATAAAAACAGCTAAAAAGAGCAATCATCTATACAAATGAGAGGTGAGAGGAAGAACTGCTTTAGACCGGGGAGAAAGGCTGGTAGTTCTGGTAACCTACTGACACTGGAAATGGGTTCAAGACAAAGGCTAGGTTAAGTAACAGGAGGGCAGGGTAGAGGATAGAAGTAAAGTAGAGGAGCTAGGTGGGATAGGAAATAAGAGATATGCACAAACATAAAAACAAAGATCAGAAATAGAATTCATTAAGGAAAGTATATGTCTACATGTATGCATGTATGTGTATGTAAGTATGTGTGTATCTATATAGCTATACATAAATAGATCTGCGCTTAACTCTAGCCTTTTGGGGAGGTGGGGGAGGAAGGGTGAAAAAAGAACAAAGTAAAAAGTGCATGACAGAGAACAAAAGAAAACTAACCAGGAAGCAAAGAAACAACAGACAACTATCAACACAATACATAATACATAATTTGAAATGGAAATGTGTTGCTATATATTTTGAATCCTCTCTTATGTTCTGCTGTGCACATGTCTTTTTTTCTTATTATATAATTAAGTTAATAATACATTTCTTTTTATTTTCTTTTGGTATATTAAAGTTTCAGTAATTCAAAAAATATTTTTAAAATTTAAAAATTTTAAAAAATTCTACAATGAAAGTCCAGGAAATTAAATTCTAAAGAAATGGAGGGAGAGAATTCTGGGAAGACAGCAAAGTAGGTCAGAAAACTCCAAACTCTCAAGATTTCCCCCACAAAAGAGATGAAATAGTATATTAGGGTGAACAAAGTATAGGTAAAAATAAGTAAGAATAGGGGCTCAACAGGGGTCTTCCTGGGACAATTTGAAGAGATCTGAAGAAAAATTCCAGGACTAGGTTTGGTCCCTGTGAAGACTAAACACCTCCATTCTAGGGTCTGATTTAATAACAAGCAGCAAGCCCTGGGAATATGTGAATTGGGAGGATGCCTCAGCCCCAGACAGAGTAACTTTTACCCTGGGATGGTGAGGGGGCTTTGGGCATCTGATCCTGGGAAGACTTAAGGAAACTGTTGACAAGGAATGCCAAACCCAGCTGTGCTGCAAAAAGCAGCTGAGGTGAGAAGGAAAGAGCACAAGCCTGGTGAGTGCAGAAGTGGAGCAGAAAGACCCTGGTTGTGGGCACTTATACAAGAGGTTGGAGGTTTGATTTTGGTTCCAGGCTAGAGGGGAGAACTGAAGATCTGGGACAAGAGGCACCATCTCCCATACCCCAGGGCTGGAAGTGATTACAAAAATTAAGCTATTACTACAAAAAATGCATAGGCAAAGGAGAAAGAATCCAATCATAGAAAGCTATTACAGGAATAGAATAGATGGGGGTTCATCTTCAGAGGAGGATACTGAAGCAAAGAAAAACCCTTCTACCCCAAAGAGTAACACCAAATGGTCACTTGCCCTAAAACAATTCACAGAAGATCTTTTAAAAAGACTTTAAAAATCAAATGATAGAGATGGAGGAAAAACTTTTTTTAAAAATGAAAAATAAGAATAATCCAAGAAAAACAAGATTATGAAAGGAAAATCAACCAATTAGAAAAGGAGATCCAGAATCTCATGGAAGAAAATGAAACCCTGAAAATTAGAATTAGGCAAGGCCAGCAAAAATTATGAGAGATCAAGAAAAAAATTAAACAAAATATGAATAATGAAAAAAATGAGAGAAAGTGAAACATAAGAAAAATAACAGGTCTGGAGAATAGATAAAGAAGAGAAAACATAGAAAAATTGGACTAACTGAAATCTATGATCAAAAAAAGAATGTTGATAAATTATATAAGAAATATAAGAAAATTATCCTGAAGCATTACAACAAGGGGGGAAAGTATAAATAGAAAATAAAATCCACCAATCACCACTTAAAAGAGGGTCTATGATGAAAACTCATAGGCATATTATAGTCAAATTCCAAAACCCAAACTCAAGGATAAAATATTAAAAGCAACAAGAATGAAACAATTTAAATATGATGGTGCCACAATTAGAATCACGTAACACCTAGCAGGAAAGACATTAAACAACCGCAGGTCTTGGAACACTATATATCAAAGAACAAAAGAACTGGGATTCTACCAAAAATAACATACCCAGCAAAATAAATATAATCCTGAATGAAAAACAAAAAATGGACATCTGATCAACTGTCAGATTTTTAAGACTTTGTAAAAAAACCAAAAAAACCTGAACTTAATAGAAGAAAAAGAGAAACATAAGGTACATACCAAAGACTGATTACAAGGCTTTCAATAAGTACAGATCACTTACTTTTTATATATGTAAAATGTTTTCTATGTCTAAGATTATTATTAATAATTGGGTAGCTAATAAGAAAGACTGATAAATCTGAGTATGATATGAATTTAAAAAGTAAAACCATTTGGGAACAGATAAAAAGAGTAATTATTTTACACAACTGAGGTGCAACAGGAAGAATTAATACAGAGGAATTAGGACTGGTAGTTCTGGTAACCTATTTTCAACGGGAATAGGTTTAAGAGGGAACAATACACATATATATATGTATACATATATACACATATATATACATATATTTAGAAGAGTATAAAAACCTTCTAAATTCAGAAGAAATAAAACAATAAGAGGATAGGGAGGGGGCAGAGAACAAGGGAGGGATCTTTAGAGGGGAGGGTAAGGGAATAGGTAAAAGGAGGATACAGAATTGTGTTTAGATCAATGAGAAAAGGAAGACAAGGGAGGGTGAGGGAATAAATTATATGGGGTTATAGAAGGGTGTTTAAATTTATGGGAATGGGAGGAAATGGGAGGGAAACTTGGATGGAAGCAGGCAAGTAACAGGAGGGCAAGGTAGTAGGTAGAAGTACAGGAAAGGATGCAGGAGAGATAGGAAACAAAAGATATGTACAAACATAAAAACAAAGATCAGGAGTAGAATTTGTTTGGGGAAGTATATGTCTATATATGTAGGTATATATCTATAATTACAGAGAAATATATTCACACTTAATTGTAGCCTTCTGGAGGAGTGGGGAGAGAACAAAGTAAAAAAGTACAGAGCAGAGAACAAAAGAAAACTTACAAGGAAGCAAAAAAAAGGTGGACTGCTCTCAACACGACGTGTAGTATTTATCATACAGGCTTCCTTGAAATGAAAATTTATTGTTACATATTTTGAATCCTCTCCTATGTTCTGCTATGCACATAACATGCTTTTTTTTTCTTATTTTGTATTTAAGTTAATTATATGTTTTTGTTTCTTTTCTCTATTCTGTATTTGTGTTCTGGTGTTTGAGTCTTAAAAAAAAAGAAAATGAAGGTAAACAACTCAAACAAGGAGAGAAAAATGGGAGTTGTCTTAAGGGAGTGATGCTGATAGACCGAACATCACCAAGCAATTCAATTTTTTTTAAAAATACAAACAAAAGAGCATGTAATAAATGACAAATATACATGTGGAATGATTCTGTTTGGAAAAAGGAGCCAGGTGTGTTTAATCTAAGAATTAGCAAGTGGCGGCAAGAGAAGTGAACATCAACAAGGGGGTTAGGTTGTTTTTCCTTCTTTTTTTAAATGCATTAGGGAAAAGAGAAGAATGAGAAAAGGGATAGAACTACTGTTTGAAGTAGATTAGATGATGATAAGTGGCAACAGAAAGAAAGCACGGCTGTTTAATTATTTTACTTCTGTTTTCTCTGCCAAGGCCAATAACCGAAAACATCAAAATAAAAATGGATAACAGTAAGCAGATAACCACGATAAGGAAGGAGAAAGAAATAGAGTACCTAGCTGTCCTTGATGAACTCTAGTCAGTCATTTGATCCAGATGATCTCCTCAGATACTGAAAGAACTGACAAATGTGACTGCTAAGTCACACTCACTTTTCCCTGAAAGATTATGGAAAACAGAGGTCTGAAATGAAGGTGGGCAAATGCACCAATTTTCAAAAAAAGACAAATGTGAAGAGAGTTTGAAAACTATAGGCCAGTTGAGTTTGACATTAATTCCTTGGAAAATTCTACAATGGATATTTCATGGAATAGTTGGTGAAATCTAGCAAGAGAAATGTTGATTACAAAGAATCATCATGGTTTCATCAAAGACAGGGCACATCAAATTAACCTTGTTTCCTTTTCTGACAGAGTTATTACCCTGGCACATCAGATACAGTAGATTTTAGCAATGCATTACATAAAGAATTTCATACTATTCTTGTGGAGAAATACACCCTGGATGGTAATACAATAATAGATGGATTTCAAACCGGTTGAAGGTCACATTCAAAGAGTAGTACCTCAAGCCCAGAGAGGAATAGGCAAGCAGGAACCCAGAACTGGTATCTTTAACTTTTTTAAGTCATTGTCCACTTGCCTGTCTGATGATGCCAATGGACACCTTCTCAGACTGTTTTTAAATATATAAAATAAAATCCAGAAGATTACAAAAGAAACCAATTATTTTGAAATATAGTTATTGATGGTTTTTATTTTTTAAATTCACAAACCCCAGGTTAAAAACCCTAGTCAATGACTGACCACTTTCCTAGGATGATGGCTCCAAGACAGACCTCAACCACTGAGCATTCTAATTTATCTATTAACCTCTACTACCTAAGGTTAGAATCTATCCGAGAGTAAATTATTCCCAATAATAACTTCCAACGGTTCTCTATGTCCCATCTTCCTCAGATCTATCCCTGAATGGTCCTGGGTGTCAATTTTGGTGGAGAAGTCAAGTGACCTACCCACAGTCACAATTAATAAGTATCTGAGGCAGAATTCAAATTCAGATCTTCCTGACACCAATTCTAGCACTTCTACCATTTATCACCTACCAGACTCTTATGCAAAACCCATTTTCCTCACAAAGCCATAGAACTTTTTCTCTATCTATACGTAGTACATTATCTACTTTCTCTTCTCACTTACCTCTCAACCTTTTGCAGTATGGTCTCTAACCTTGTCACTCATCAGAAAATGCTCACTCCAAAGTTACCAAATTTTTCTTAACTGCCATATTTCATGAAGTTTTACAATCACCTAGTTCTTGCCTTCTTTGCAGCATTTAACACTGCTAACTACCACAAACTAATTACCACTCTCTAATTACCACCTGCTTCGCTTACTTGCTGATGTTTCTCCTTTGCTGCTCATAATCTATATTTTCCCCTAACTGGGCATGGGGCAGCAAGATGGCACAGTGGACAGACTGCCAGGCATGGAGTCAAGAAGACCTGAGTTCAAATCAGGCTCAAATACCTTAAACACTCTGGCCTTAAACACAAGCTGTGTTACCCTGGCCGAGTTACTTACCCCTGTTTGCCTCAAATTTCCTCAGGAATAAAATGAGCAGGAGAAGGAAATGGTACGCTATTCCAATATCTTTATCAAGACAACCCCAAAAGAGGTCACAAAGAGTCAGACATGACTTAAATGCCTGAACAAAAATAATGACAGGAAATTAGGGAAATTAATTTGAATAATGAAATCACATTGCTTATAGACAGATAAAACATTTATTAAGTGTTCACTCTGTAAGAGCCACTATGCTAAGTCCCAAAGATTCAGATACAAACTGGTAGGACTGTGGTCGTCCTCAATGAGCTTACAGTCTATTGTTTCAGACATGACTGAAAAACAACTGAACAACTGGGTTTACTCCAAGACCGTCTTGGTCACTCTTTTCTTACTATATTCGTTCATTTGGTGACCTCATCAGAACCCATAGGAGTTTATCATCTCTATTTATAAAACTATAAGATCTATATATCCAGCCCTATTTTTCCCCCTCAACTTCAGTCTAACATCATCAACTACTCTTTAATATTTCAAACTGAATGACCTGTAGTCATTTCAAACTCAACACATCTTGAAAAGAACTCATTATTTTAAATGCCACAATGAGGGGTTTAAAAAAAAAAATCTCACAAGAAACCTGTTCAATAGGTGAGCACCCTAAGAGAGATAAAGGAGACAGCAAGTGCCAGGCAAGTCAAATTACCACCACCACCTTGATCCCTAACTTTCCTAACAGATGAAGAATAGTCCCAGACTCTGACCCAAAAAGATTTGGGAATAGCAGTGACTCCCAGGAAACCAGACTTGATTTCATTCCAGTCTCCACAGTCACCACTGAGGGAAAAATACATTTTGGAGAAGGGGGTCTACCCTCCTGATGACTGCCAGGAACAACTAGATCTGTCACAAATCCAGGGCAAATAGGAATGGACCTACACCTATGGGTGGCAGTCCAGAAAGAGTGGTGGTGGTGGGTCCTACCTATCCTATGCATCCAACCAGGAGCACATTAAGAAGCAAGCAGTAGTTATGTGGCTCTGACCCCAAAAGAAAAGCAAGGTTTCACTTCCAGAATCTAACCTAATCTGACGCTTGCAGAAGAATAAGTGTGGCAAGAATCCCAGTCCAAAGGAAAGTTAACAGTGCTTTTCTCTCTGAACAAGCAAAGACATCTCTAGTAGCTGAATCTGGACCCAAATTCAGATCAGAAACTTGCAGAGCTGAGATCATGGTGGCAGAAATCAGACTTTATTCTGAACCAGATCAATTTGGGAGCACTTGAAAGCTTGCTGGTTCCCAGCCATAACTGCCCCTGAAGGCATGAAACAACACAATATTCAATAACTAAAGAAAGTAGCTGTATGAACAGCTTAGACATTCCCTCCAGAACTGTGCAGAGCCTAGTTCTAACATAAAGCCCAAAGTCAGAAAGCAGGCTAGAAAAATGAGCAAATGAAAAAAAAAATCCTAAAAAAGCTATTATAGTGCCAAGAATGCTCAAGACACAAAACCAGAAGAAGAGAATGACTCAAAAACATCTCAAAGAAAAACACCGCTAGGGAACAAATTCAATTTGAATTCCTAGAAGAGAACTCTTGCTTCAGCATGAGTTTTAGAAAGGACTTGACAAATGATTTCATAAATGAAATGAGAGCATTAGAATAAAAAATGGAAAAAGAAATAATCTATGGAATATTTGGAAAAGGAATTAACAGACTGGCACAAGGGGTATCCAAATAACAAACTTGCACAAGAGGTACCTGATTAACAAACTCTCTGAAAATTGGAATGGATCAAATAGAAGTTAATAATTCCATAAGAAAATGATCATTATTAAAATAAAGTCAAAAGACTGAAAAGCAAATAGAAGAAAATGTAAGGTACCTCACAGAAAAAAAAAACCGCTCTGTAATATAATGAGAACAAATTTAAGAAATCACTGAATCACCTGAAAGCTGTGACCAAAAAATAGAATCTAGATATAATTCATGAGATCAAAACAGATGCAAGCCAATCAAAACTACAAATATAACTTAACTAATTTCTCTCTCTCTCTCTCTCTCATACACACACACTACTGCTTTGTTTAATGTAATAACAGTAATTTTTATCTGAAGACAAAAAAAATTTTTTATTTTAATACAGTCAGGTTCCATCAGGAATTTTAATAATTTCTCATTTTGTATCACCACAATAAAACTAACTGAAAGAAGAGCATCTGGATTGTACTTTTCTGTCTGAGCTGTTCCAGATGCTATAAGAGGGTTATTGATAAAATCAGAGTTGGGTAAGGACTGTAAAAAATAAGGCGGCAGAAAGATAAAATAGTACCAAAATAGAACTAGAAAATAATCAAAATAAGAAGTGAGGTTATTAAAACTCCAGAACATGGGGGGAAGAGGAGGGGAAGGCAGTGTTACAGAATAGGAAGAATTTCTGTCAGTCTATTGTCAAGTATTTATTAAATATGTCAATAATATTCTCTTAGATCTATTCCTATTTGTGTTAAAATTGTATCATGGTCTAGTTCCCCTGACCAAGCCCACTCCCACTTCTAGTCAGTAGAATAGGTAAATTTATAAGTAGCCAGTATAAAGAGGCAATAGTAGGAAATAAAACTGCAAAGGGAAACCTGAAAGTCACATACAAACTGTCCCAAAAATCAAAGGAGAATAATTTACTAAGTGTATCATATATTAACCACAATTCACATCCTGGCAATATGGTATTGCTAGGTACTGCTGTTAGGGTTCTGGTCCTATGATACGTAAATTCCAAACAAATTCCACACCTCCACAATTCCAGACCAACAGATGACAATTTTCAAGTTTTACCAATAATTCTGAGATAATTTGTATATGTTAATGGACTAATCCCAAGGTAGCACAAATAAGAGTCTTTTCCCTCCAAAACCTTATAAAAATGAAACCTCAAACTGATACCCCTAAAGCACTCTTCTACCCCCACAGGTCGGGCTGCCCAGTGCTCCCCGCTCCAATCTATGGCTATGTGAGTGATAATCCCTGCCTCTTCCCCTGCCCACTCTCTTCCCCACGGTGCCTGCATTCTTTCAGCACCCCATCCCATTCCCATGACATCTGCTTAAGTACTTCTCTTCCATCTGCCTTTGCCTTTACAAGCTTCAGGTTTTGTTTCGTTTTGGTTTTTTTGCCCTCATACTCTCTGTATTTAATTAAATAGTGATGTCCTTCCTGTTTCTTGCTGCCAAACATGGTCTTTCCTGGTGAGCACCCAAAGAACCATGTGTGCCTGCCTCCATTTCATAATTTGACAAATTAATTGTCAATTCACCATTCCTGTATATCACAAAGAGTAAAACCTAAGCTTTTCTACTTTCTGATTCAACCCGGAGATTTTAATTAAATGCTGACTAAAGAATTACGAGTCCTATACATTTTCTTTTGCTCTTCAGTCAATTAGTTATTTTTGTTTGTTTGTGTGGCTCTGCCCAAACCTTGGCGCTCTATTTTCTCTCCTGTGCTATAAAATATCAAGCACTGGTACCGTAACTGAAATTTGTAACAACTACAAAATTCCATGACAAAATAAATTATTTAATTTTAAAAATAAATTTATTTAAAAAACTTACTGCAGCACTACAGCCAGGGAAATTGAAAAAAGTATCAGGCCCATGTCTCTGTGGCATCTGATTAAGGACTGACAATAATTTAACCGCGTGTCTTGGCTGAGGAAACAATAAAACAGAAGAACTGTCAGTGTACCCAGACAGTAATAATATCTTACATGCCACGTTAGCCAAAAGACCATTTTCCAACTAAACAGTAAATTAATTTTAAATCAGTTGCTAAAAGTATATTTTAGAGAAACATTCAATTAACATTAAAAATTGAAGTTTATAACTCTCTAGAGACAATTTATCGAACCACAAACACTAATGTGCTGATACCTAAAACTTCTCTATCTCATCACAGCTTACCCAGATTCCACTTTCTCCTCGAAGCATGCTGAACAACAACTTCAACTCCTTGACAGTGATGCTGTAACTTGCAAGAACCCCCAACATATCAACCAGGAGATCTTCAAGGGAAAATAAAGTTATTCTGAACTTTAGTTGCAACCCAGAATTAGTCTAAGCAATATTTTTATATAAGAAAAAATAAGTTCATTAAAAAGTTTCATTAACAAATCAGAACATGAATACCTATAAATACCCACTGTAACAACACAGTCATTTGTTGAATAACCACCCCAATAAATAGCAGAACCACAGGTAATATAAATATCAAGTAATGATTTATCATGAATAATATTTTTTCATGATAAATCGTATCTAAAATGCTTCTAGAAGACTAATCATCTCCTAGAAGTTAAAACTGTCCTTTCTGAGCATATACCAACAATCAGAAGGAGAAATGGATTAGAAATACTATTGATAACAAAGCTGTAGCATTTAACCTAGACTAAGAGTTAACTATGCCACGCGCCCAACCTCCTTGCTAAAGTAACGACGGGCTCTGAACGTTCTATCTTCATTTCCAAAAGTCACGAAAACACATCACTCCTTATATCCATGAAGTTCCTTTAAAAAACACAGTATATATCATAAGTTCACCAAATTATGAAAAAAAACCACACATTTAACACATGCTCTACTAAGAAATTTTTCAGATGTCCCTTGAAATACTCAAGTATCCACTTATTTGTACTGACTTTTATTGGGCTCTGTTACATATGCACACAAACAAGCTTTGAAAAAGCGCTGGTAATGCTCAATTAGATTAAACAATAAATATTTTCTAAAAACTTTTCCAGCAATCATATTTCTTCATATATAATTTGGGGGCATGTTAATACTATTTTACAATGTATATAAATGGCTATTCTGAATTGCTTCATATTTAACCATCCTCATATCAACAAATAATTGACCCTTAAATGAACACATGCAAAGTACATATTATTAGCAAATGGAAAATGAATAAGGAAATTTTAATGGCACAATGAATGAGTTTCTATAAGGTTTAATCTTTCACAATGCAAGTGAAAAAAATCTGAACTAGCAGTTGAGTATCCATCCTCTGAGCCATTCAAATAACAAAATCTGGAGTCTTTTGTTGAAGTACCTTAAAGATTATGGCTAATATAAGGTAGTAATCAATGTAATCAATGCATCTGGAATAATGAGACAGGTTAGTACTGAAGTCTTCTTCCTAAAGTCACATAAGTTGATAAGAACTACAAAAATGCTTTAAGTGGAAAGGGTAGTAAAGGAGTAGTTACTGAAAAACTTAGTTTCATTTTAAAACTGGAATCAATTTACACAAAATAGAAATGGAATTTGTAAAAAAAAAAAATCCCCAAATTCAGCCATCAATATTTTTAAAGAAATTAAACTCTCTCTTCTCCTAAGGATGTCATATGCCAAGTGAGTTACTATTACAGTTACATTTTTCAGTTAAAATATATTTGTTAACAAATATATTTTAAAAGAACACTGAATAGGGTAGAGGAGTCAGAAGGTCTAGGTTTGAGTTCAAGCTCTCAACACTTAATATACATGTGACCCTAGACAAATCTTTTAATCTCTTTGGGTCTCAATTTTGTTATATCACAGGGTTGTTGTGAGTAAAGCACTTAGTAAGTCATAAAGCATTATATAAATTCTTATTACTATTTCATTCCCATTTCAGTCTCCATGAAAAAGTTGAAAATGTATTGCAGAACAAAACAAGAACACTTTTTTTTGGAGGCGCAGGGAGGGAAATGAGGAAGGTAAATAAATCAATGAACTTTATGATATAGTATTAAACCATATCAAAATATGAACTTTTATACTGCTATCAATTTAACCTCAAAAAGGAAAAGTCTCTTAAAGACTAATTAAGCAACAGTGACCTAAAAAGCATAGTATTCTACCTCAATGCTTACTGTATACTCTTTGAAAAGAGAAAACATATTTCAAAACTAAACTTTTGCTTGCAAAGATAAAACGATATCATATAAAACCTGCAAAAATGCCAGTTTACAAACAAGAACTCTTTTTTATAACTGACAGAATATCCTGAGAACAAGTGTCATGTGTTCTTTTTATCAAATAATTGTTTTTATTTGGTATTTAACTGGTATCAACCACTCTTTTAGCTTCATCAATCACTAATGGGTATAAAAAAGGAGATCTTTTTAATCATTCTAAAAACAAAGATATATATTTGCTTGAAAGAAACCAGAGAAGTCAGTTTACTATTAATAAGATAAAAACTTTTTTGAGTAAAATTAACTTTTTAATTAAAACAATTTAGCAGCTTATTTTTCCTATCAAATATTATATTTTCCCAAATGTATAGTTCCCTTCATAAGAGAAAATGGATTTATACGGCCTAGATTTGATGTACAAAATATCATTTATACCCAGTTTCCAAAAAGGATTTGTAGATATTTAAAAATCGAAACTACTGACACAAACTAAAGCTAGAACAGCAAAATATCATGTGTTCTTAACCAAGAAGCATCAACAATTCATTTATCTCCACCAAATTATTGAAAATCTAATGAAGAAAATGCTTTCAATTTCAAGATTTCTTTTTAAAAATAAAATATATTGTTCCATATATTTCAGATAAATCTGCATAATTTCAAGTAGCAAATGTAATGTGTTTCAGTCTTTATGAACACTAAAATCCAAGATTTCTCATGTAACTCATACCTGCAATCATGTCATCTACAGTACTCATTTTCAGCAATACTTGCTCAATTAAGCCAACTTCTGTGCTGGTCTGCAAATTACGGACACTTTTTCGTAGAATGGCAGTAAACATACTCCAAATTTCTGCTTGGCATGTTACATCACAATGCTCCAAAAGCTCTGACATGCATGTTATACTCTCAGCATCCTGGATTATAAAGTTCATCTCCAAATCGAATTCCCCACCAACAAGCTGAAACAAAAAATAAAAACTATTACTCATATAAAATCTGATAGTACTCTGAAAAATATCATAGGTCATAGAAATGGATGGAGAACTGGGAGGAATCTCAGAGGTCATCTAGTAAAACCTCTTCATTTTACAGATAGAAAATTGTGGCAGAGCCACAATTTAGACATCAATTTTTCAAATCCTGAACCCATTCTACTGTACCATACTGTAACACCCTAGTATAAGAAAATATTAAAAATGCAGTTTGTTCATCAGTTCATATACCAATAAAAAGTGTCTATCATGTTTGCTGAAAGGGATATAAATTTTAGAAATATTTCCAGTCCCTAAAAGAAGCGATCCATATTAGTCTAATATAAATTTAAACATCAAAATGGAATGACTTCCCTGCATACCAAAAAAGCTACATGATATTTAAAAGTTCCTGCATGTCTTATGGTCTGAAGGAAGTTTTAGTTTAATATCACAATAGTCATAAGACTATTAAAATTTAATAGAAAATAAATTATAAAAACTATCACTGGATAATGCAATATCTTCAGAAAGATGACTATTCTGTAGTTTCTGTCTTATACTTTTTCTACTGTATTAAAATCAAACAAATGGATATATCATAGCCATAGGTACAAATGAATTGAGACTGAAACAGAAAACAAGAACAGAGAAAAGGAAATATAGCATTCTTTGAATAACTTGAGTCTACTAAAAAAAAAACTTTTTAAACTTACCATTTACTATAATGTCACATTTCACTATTTTATCTGATCTAGAAACTTCATAAAATAACCTGCCAGTAATCACTAATCTGGTTTTGCTCAAACTACAATTGCCTGACAGCAGCTCTTCTTTAATGCTTTTTAATGAGTCCAACATTTCATATAATTAGCACCTATATTCATTTTTTAAAAAGTCCACTGAAAAGTATTCCAATGTTTTATAAATGTTATTTCAGGGTCTTCAGCATTTGGTTTTTTTGTCTTCACCACTTTAAAAAAATTTTTGCCCAAATTTTCCTAGTTACATGTTTTCTTTCTGCAAATTTCCATTTCCCAAATTCTCCTGACATTCCCTTTTATTCCCTCTCCCTATCTCTCCTGCCTGCTTCTCCTATATATTTTCCCTTATTCTCTAAAACACAAACTTTTAAAAAGAGCTATTTTTCTCAGTCTCTTTCTGATTTAAAACATTTTAAGTTTGTTTTAAATCACAGCCTTACCCACCAATTTTGAAACATTCTCAATCTTTTTTGTCCAATTTTCTTCCATTAAAAAATTAAATACAATTGTGTTTCAAGGGGCAGCTAGGTGGCTCACTGAATAGAGCACTGGCCCTGGAGTCAGGAGGACCTGAGTTCAAATCTACCCTCAGACACTTGACATTAGCTGGGTGACCTTGGGCAAATCACTTAACCCCAATTGCCTTGCCTTCCCCATTCTGGAAAAAAAAATTGAAAAGTTACAATTATAAACTTTAATGGTGATTAAGTATCCTGAGAGGTTTAACATTATAACTTAACTAATAAATAAAGGTTAAAGAACAGCGTGTCGTTGTTCAGTCACATCTGAAGTTGACACTGGAAAGGTTTGCCATTTGTTCTCCAGCTCATATTAGAGATAAGGAGACTGAAGCAAACAGGGTTAAGTGACTTGCCCAGGGACACACAGCTAGTAAGTGCCTGAGACCAAATTTGTCCGAGTCTTTCTGACTCCAGGCATGGCACTCTATCCATTGCACTACCTAACTGTCCCAAAGAATAGCATAGTAAACTGGGGAAAACATCAACCTAGCAAGAAAATCTATACCACCTCTGATGCTTATTATATATGTGACTTTGAGCAAAACAATAATCCTATGAATACAAATCTTATACATCCCAAGATTATACACAACTGAAAAACATTATGGAAAAAATACTGGCTGGCAGATAGGATGCATTATTTCCAGGCAAAAGACATTTAGTCAAATCCTAATGAATTGCATGACCTTGAGCAGGTTACATAACCCTCATCAATAAAATGTGTGGGTTAGACTCTTGAGTCTTAAAGTTCCAATGTTATATGTCTAAACTAAAATACAATATTCTCTGCAAAAAAAAAGTTTCTATTCAATGAATCCTATTTGTTATTCCACTACTGACCTCCATTAAAAATTTAGAAATGGAAGATGGCGGCGTAGCAGCGGCAACACATCGCAGCTCTCACATAGCCACCCCAAAATACCCATAAAACAGGACTCTAAACCAATCCCAGAACTCCAAAACGCACACAAAGATACTTCCCACTAAAGTCAGCTCGGCTATGAGGAACCATATCAGCACTGCGAACCGAAACCAGCCTGCCCTGAAGCCCCGGCTGTGCCCCAGGGCGGCTGGACAGGAGGAGCTGAGGAGCTTCAGGTGAGCGGATTAGCAGCAGCTGTGAATGGGAATTGTGAAAGGGGGAGATAAGCAGTCGGGCCGGAAAGGCCTCCAGAGCGGAAAAGCGAAAGGCACAGGTTTTGCACCCACCTGGGCTTCGCAGCTCTAGCCCGCGGCCTGCAGGCAGCAGGGGGACTGAGCAATTGTTCTCAGCCAGAGCTCTCGCGTTGAGTGGCCTGGATGGATCACCGTCTTGGGCCTTGGTCTTGGAGTCTTTATTATCCAGTCTGCCGGAAGTATATAGGAAGAGTTCCCAGCCTCTCCCTAAGAGCTACGGCAGCTGGGAGGACCCCAGCGATTTGGGACAGAGCTTTCCCTTCTGGAAGCAGAGCCCCACAGAGATTTAAAAAAAAAATCATGGTCTGAAGAACCATGAGTAAGAATAAGCATAAGAAGCAAAGTAAGAACAGCTC
>CM053582.1:324259647-324274785 GCA_028627135.1 Pseudochirops cupreus | reverse complement strand
TTGAAGAAATCAAGAAAACATATGAAAATAGTTCAAGAAAATCATGTATGGATATATTACCTAATTTGTCAGATGTTTTATTTTAACATTTTTTAATTACAGCATGCTAGAAATTGAATATTAGAATTGTCTTTTCTATAACCATATGAATGAAAATATAATCAAAAATTGAGAGTTCACTAAATGGAACTGAAGTTTTATTTCAGTACACCCCATTTGGATGAATGTCAGCTGCTCACATTTTCTGTCAGGACTCATTCTTCTCCTTTGAAGAAATTTGTAAATCATGCTTTAAACTGGAAGACAAGAGCAGATTTATTAGTTTCACTTGTATTGGAAGAAGTGATATTGCAAGTAATGTAACTTCACAGAAGACTACAGTAGATATTGGTAACCTCATTTTTGATAGTGTGTAAATAGAAAAAACTTATGATTGGAAGTTGATATTGACTTGTAACTTTTGAGACATGGGAGATAAACCACAAGAGCTCAAGATTAGTGGTAAAAAAAAGTTAAGGGCATTTGTGGTATTGGACAGTGTACTTAAATAGATGTTTAATAACTTTTGTTTATATGGTAACATTAATTTATAAAAAAATTATTTTGCTTCATTTCTCTTTAATCAACACTGTCTAGTTGTTTTACAGATATGTAATAATAGAAGAAAAAACAATTATCAAACTACATGAAAGTAATAGTGATATGTAGATCTGTCACTAAAATTGAAATTTTGATCAGTGGAAAAATTAGCCACGAACACCTGGAGGATATTATCAGAATAGTCCAAGAACAAAAACTAGTTAGGAAAGGAATCTTTTAGACAAGATCTGCTATGAAAACTGTAAGGCAGTTTGACTGAAAATAGGCTTAGGATTAGTATTGTATGCAGTGTATTATGTTAAACTCCCAAATAGATGAGATGTACAGATGCAAAAAGTGTACCATCATAAAAAATACTCTAGGAAAATTAGAAAGGGACATTTTTTAGGAATTTATAACCAAAGACAGGACAGAAGAAACCACAGAAACGAAATAAATAATTTTTATGATACAAACTTCAAAAGCTTTTACAGTAACATAATCTATGCAACCAGTATCAAGGCTAAATTAAAGTGTAGAGAAATCATTGCATTTAATATTTTTGCCATCCAGAATATATAACGAATTGACAAATATATAAGAGAAAAAGATAATTCCAAATAGAAAAGTGCTCAAAGCACATTGTTTTTGAAAGAAGAATTGTAAGCTGTCTGCAGCCAAAATCATTAATCAGCTGCTACATATCAGTATGAAATAGAAAATTGCTCATTCAGGCAACTCTGATGTTTACACTTATCAAATTTCTAATGTTAGGTAAAGATGGAAATGGTTAATGAGAATAGAGGCCATGGGGGACATACTAATATACTGATAATGGAAATTTGAATTGGTCTAACTCTTCTGGAAAGCAATTTGTATTTATGTGAAAAGAGGCAAAGACTTGTTCATGCCCTTTGTTCCATCAGTTCCACCATTGGTCACATACCCCAAAGAAATCAATGCCAGAGGACAGGTTTCATATAAAAGCAAATGTTTATTGTCCAACTCTGTATGGTAGTTCTAGAAACAAGTGGGTGCCCCATGATTGGGCGGTGACCAAACAATTGTGGCATATGAATGTAATTGGATAGTTTTGCTTTTTTGTGTGTATTTTTAACCTCTAAAATATTTTTTTAATGAGATAGGGAGGGACCATGAAAGACCACAAAGAAAAATGTGAATCTGAGAAATTCAGAGAACCATGATAAATTTTCATGAGCCAGTGCAAAATGGGAAATTAATAAATTGCTGTTGAGATATTTCAGCTCATACTAGTGTAATTGATTTATATAAAAATGTAGGATTTAAATTTTTCCCTTGTTAAATTTCATCTTGGTTCCAACTATTCCAACTATTTTTGAATCATGATTCTGTCATGTTGTTCTCTTTCTGACTGACCTTCTTCCTCCTTCTTATTTGTCAAAACATAATCTCTTTGTAGAAAGTTAAACTTAAGCAATTTAAGCACATCAAAACAGATGTGTTTTCAGCAAACTTTTAAAGCAAAAGACAAAAAACACAAAAGAAATCCTAAGATCCACATAATTTAGTACCTTTGTTCATTATTTCTAAATTATGACCATTTTTAGGCCTTTCTCTTTCCTTGATTTCAGAAGTATAGCATCAGCCAATACATTTATTTAACTTTGTGCCAGAAACTTTTTCTATTAATTTTTCTTCTCTAGCCAAAAGATTTCTTTTTCCTAGTACAGAGGAAGAAACTGCTAGATGAGATAAAAATGTTACATTATGCTAATATTTTGCTTGTTTGAGTCACTGCTCCTGCCCCCATTTTAATTTTAATTCTTCAGAGATAGGTTTTCCTTTATTTGTCCCCATACAAGAATACCAGCAGAATATTGACAATGAGTTTTTGTTTCTGGGAGAATCTTGGGGTTGTTAAAAGTACTGAGCAGTTTTATGAATGTAGTCTAGCCCACTTTCCTTCTACTGTTGCATTCTGTACCAAGCTCTTCATTGTCCGTGTCCACTGTACACACACACACACACACACACACACGCACACACAACACTTTGGTTGTCTATCCAGTGCATATCACAGTGGTTTTACCTGTGTGGGTGGGTATACTGAACTCTATGGAGGGAAGACTAATTTCATTAGGAAGCTTTGCATTGTTCCAGGACATGGTATAATCCATTCCAGTGTCATTTGGAAAAAGGAACATATGGAGAGGGACCTTACTTTTTAGTAGCAAATCTGTTTTATATTTTGCTGGACTCTGCTGGACAGCCTGTGTGAAAATATCAAACACCTTTGGAAGCATGTGTCTTTCTATTTTGTGCCTCGTGTTTACTATTGACAAACAAATAAGAAACATGCTTCAAATCTTAGCTGAAGTCTCACCCTCTTTATGAAGCCTTTCCTAGCCCTCTTTAATCTTTGTGTCTTCAGATATTATCTCCAATTTATCCCTTATGTATCTTGTTTGTACTCAGTTATTTACATATTATTACCCAAATTAGAATGTGAACTTCTTTAAACTTTAGAGCAGAGACTAGTTTTTTTGCTTCTTTGTATCCTGACAAAGTACTATGCCTGGCACATACGCATTGTTAACTTGGGTGTGTTCATTAAACTCCCAATATGTGCCATGTCCCAAGTCTTGGGCATACAAAAAAGGGCAAAAAGATAATCCTTGGACAATAGAATGGAGCAGACAACCTTCAAACAAATATATGTATAAAGCAAGTGATATATAGGGTAAACAGGAAATAATTAAAAGAAGGAAAGTGCCCGACTTCAGAGGGGTTAGGGAGGGTTTCCTTTGGAAAGCGCAACGGAAGCCTTATTTTACTGTTTTTTTCTCTAGTCAACCAACTGTCACTATAAACATAGTTGGATCTTGTATTTGACATAGCTTTCTGTCGATTTTGTGACTAAATATGTGACCTACTATAGAATAGCATTTGTGGAAGCCTTCCCATTCCCTTCTATTACCATTTTCAAGCATACTCATGACGAATGTGTAGATTATTCTTAGAAAAATTTGGTAGAGATGAGAAAGTGTGCATATCTAGTTCATAAGCTATTTTTGTATTCTTAGTGGTATGTGTGTGTGTGTGTGTGTGTGTGTGTGTGTGTGTGTGTGTGTGTGTATGTCTGTGTGTGTATGTTTTGGTAACAGAAGTGTCCAGATTTTTTTCCCCCAAGCATTTGATAGCTTCCTTTCTTTCATATACTTTGATAATCCATCTCTTCCTCAACAGTGTCAACATTTTGTTACCTCTAGCATGTGCTTCCATGGTACATACTTGCTTTTGACCAATTAAGTGCTATTTCTGTTTTTTTCATGCCTGCCTTCAGGGTCTACATCTACCAGTTCCCTTGGCATTGATACAGTCAAGTGCTTGTCATCAAAAATCTTTACAGATCTCTCCTATTTTTAATTTTTTCTTCCAGTTTCATCTTCTAATGCCCAGAGTTTAAATTCTAAATTTGTTTTGCCTTTAGCTTCCATGTTTATGTAGTCTTTAAGAAGAAAAAATATTTGCTGGCTGAGATGCTTTCTGGGCTCCTTGGTCAGGTGAACTTCCTTAGGAAAAGGTGTATTTGTTGCTCTTTTGTCCATTTTTCAGCATCAGCATATTGTTTACATAAGTCAGATAGGACTACCCTCCATTGACTGTTTTCTCACTTTTTGCTTTGATTTGAACAAAGATTTTGATCCAGAAGTTGATCAAATTTGGATCCAGGAAGGATGAATATATCATTAAACTCATTTTACATCTGTTAAAAATTATAGTAAATTTCATTAAAAAAAATTATTTGATGCTTGCCATGTTCATCACCTACCTTCTCAAAGTATGTTTGATATAATTTTATGCTGATGATTCTCCTGTCTATTTTCCTACCCCAGCCTCTTTGCTGACCTCCCATCTCGTTTTTCCAACTGCGTTTCAGACATCTTGAGCTGGATTGTCCAGTAGACATCTTAAACTCAAAAAATCCAAAATTGAACTCATGATCTTTCCTCCTAAAATCTCTCCACCCCTTATCTTCCTTGTTACTGTAAAGGGCAACAACATCATTTCATTCCTGTCAGCTTGCAACCTAAGAGTCATCCTGGATTCTTCACCATTTTTCATCCTCCAAGCTCCTAGAGGCAAAAAGAAGTTGCTAGAATTTATTTGGGGGATGGGGTTGGTCTGGGGATGATCTAACCTACATTTTAGGAAAATCATTTTTGTGGATGAATGGAGAATGTGTTGAGGCAGGCTGACCCCACAGACTATTGTAGAAATCAAGGTTGCTGAGTGCTTTCATTCGAAAGGTGCAGTGTCAGAAGAGAGAAGAGCCCATATTCAGGCAATGTTGCAGAGGTAAAATCGTCAGGCCTTTTTGTATCCCCAGCCCTAAGCACAGTGACTAGCACCTAATAGGCACCTAATAAATATTCACCAAATTAAATTGATTTATTCTATAAACACAATGCTTCTGTATGGTATATAAGTCTTTTATTTTTCTTGTTTCTTACTTCCTTAGCCATGGTTTCCAGTCTTTTTTTTAACTGTCTTCTATGCCTGCCTTTTCTTTGAAGTCACTAATTATTAAGGTATATATTAATTTAATCATAAAAACCCCATATTTAGGGAGTTCCCTAAAGTCATAAAATATTTTCCCACCATTTAGTTCTGTAGACTGAAAATGAAACTTTGTTTTTGCCTTTCTTATTTCACTTTTTTAAACTTTTCTGAGTGTAGTACATTATTTATATAATGAACTTGTTTAGTTAAAGTTATTCCTAAAAATAGTTGATACAAAATACCTAAAAAAATAATTTTATTTAGATTGTAGCATTTTCTGTAAGCAAATAAAATATTTTAAATAGCAGACCAAATTAAAATGATTAACCTGATCTTCCTACACAGCCTGAAGGGATTATGAAAAATCCTTCAACTATATTAATATGCGACCAGAACCTTTTTTTTTTAAATTACATCCAACATTTTCCAGTGTGATACTGTAGAAAGAAACTTAATTCTAACAAGATTTTTATTTTTTTAGTCATCCAGGGTTCATATAACCAGAGCGGTTCTGGAACAGTTTTTGTCCTTTGCAAAGTATCTTGATGGTTTATCTCATGGAGCACCATTACTGAAGCAGCTTTGTGATCACATACTTTTCAACCCAGCTATCTGGATACATACCCCAGCGAAGGTATTTGGCTAATTTTATTCGTATTTCTTTTGTTTTAAGATATAGTTTGGAATTGCTTTAATCAAAATGTCCACAAAAATACTAATAACCTTTTAATTTTGATTTATGAAGTTAAATGATTTTCAGCTCTTAGAATTGAAGGTTTTCGTTTTTCTCTGGGCCTGTGATTTCCTCCATGTTTTTAGAATTACTAGTGTGGAATCTACCTCTACAGATATAGTTAGGCAACTCGTCTCCTCTCTAACTAGGAGCACTAAGAGATCAAGTGGTCTGACCCATATCATACAGCCAGTATGTATTACAGGCAGGGTTAGACTTGGTCTTTGCTGACAACAGGGCAAATCCCTACCCACTATACCATACTGTCTATCAAGAAGAACTATCTTGGAAGGTTTTTTTTTGACCTAGTTCCATTTCCTGAAGGAAAGGAAGGTGGGTTTGTTTTTTTTAATTTTGTACTTCTTTGGACTAAGAGAAAATGTGTTTAGTGTGTTAGGCTTGCATGAGGTAAATTAAAGAGCATTGAACTTAAAGTCAGGAGATGTGGGTTTTAAAATCTAGGCTCTGCTGTTACCAGCTGACAAATCTGCTGTTACCATGGATAAAGCCTTTAACTTCTCTGAACTTAATTTTCATATTTGTAAAATGGAAACCATGGAATTTTAGTGGATACAGATCTGACCTCAAAGTCAGGAAAATCTGAGTTTAAATACTTTCTCCGGCACGGTTTTTTAAAAAAGAGAAAGAACAAAGGAAAACAAATTAAAGAAAACCCAACTATCAAAGCAACTCTAGCAACATTGTAAGGAAATGAGTTTTCAGTTTTAAAATACTCTATCAGTCTGAGTAAGAAATGATGAGGAGGAGGTAGTGGCAGCAGTGGGAGTGGCAGCAGTGTTCTTTGAAGGAGATGGAGCAGTGTGTAAAGCTATTTTGTGCTTACAACAGCCTCATCATATATAATCTAGGGACTTAATGAGCATTAGCCATTTATGATATGATAAAAAAATTCACAGTGATAGTTTATATTATCTTAAAGTTTCTGGGAACCAAAACGTTTAAAAATGAAACAACAATTTTTAACATAATTATATGTTTATGAGTGAGTAAATTCAAAAATGTACAGTTCATTTTTCTGTTTTAAAAATATTTTAAAATGCCTATGTGCTTGGAATTGATACAGGCCTTGGAGATAGACCAAGAAAAAAGTGATATAATTCCTGACCTCGATGAATTGAGGTTTTTTGACCCAATTTTATAGTGCTTTTGAGGAAGATATTATTATCTCTTATGTATAACGGAAGTTAGATTTGTTCTTTTTGACTTCAGGGGTTAGAACTAGAAGTAATTGATAGAGAAACGTAGGTTTGATATCAGGAAAACCTTTCTAACACTGAGAGTTGTCCAAAAATCAGTGGGATTTCCTTGACTGGAAGTGGCTTTCCATCTCTTTCTAAATCTTCACACTTCTAATTTTTAAAAAAAAAATTTGGAGGGGGGAAGGCAGGGCAGTTGGGGTGAAGTGATTTGCCCAAGGTCACATGGCTAGTAAGCATTAAGTGTCTGAGGTCAGATTTGAACTCAGGTCCTCCCGACTCCAGGGCTTGTGCTCTATCCACTGTACCACCTAGCTGCCCCTCTTTAAAATTTTTAAGAGACTATCCTCATTGTGGTTCTGTGAGGTAACAGGACTTCACCATCTGCTTTACAGATGAGCCAGCTGAGGTCCAGAGGTGCAGTGATTTGTTATATGCAAGACACTAATGTAGGAGTTGACTCTAAGCTTGCTGATAGTGCTCTGCATTCTACCACATGTCAAGTAATTTTTATGCTCAACAATGTGTGGTGTTAGGAGACAAAGATGTATTTAGGCATTGCCAGAGCATGTTGGTCTGAGTGATGGGTGGGAAACCTGCAGCCTTGAGACCTCACCCCTGTTCTAAGTGCTTCTCTATCTTTAAAAAATTATTCTAGCCTTTTGTCATATACTTTTGATCATTTTTATTGTTATAGATTATATAACATCATTAATTTTATTCTTTTTACTTAAATGTTTCAATAAAGAAGTTTATTTTTAGTATAAATATTGTCTATTTCTAATGTAAAAAAATTGAGGTTAAATAAAACATACTAAGATATTTTAAAAGTGCCGAACTTTACTTGTTTTGTAATAGCTTAAATCAGAGGGTTGGTTTAGATGGGTCCCTTTAAGTAAGCTTTGGATCTTAGGGTCCCTTTAAGTAAGCTTTGGATCCCATTTGGTTCTGTTTTCTCTGTCAGATTATCCCCTTTATCACTCCCACTCTCACTTATTTTCAATCTCTCCCTGTCTATTGACTACTTCTCTGTTGCTTACAAAAATCTCCTATCCTCAAGACACCATCACTTAATCTTTCCATCCCTGCTGAATATCATCCCATATCTTTCCTCCATTTTGTTGTTAAAATTCCCTCAGAAAGATATCTTTAACACATCCCTTCAGTTCCTTTCCTCTCACTCTCTTAACTCTCTGTAGTCATCCTCATTATTTAATTGAAACTGATCTCTCCAAACTTACCAGTGATCTCTTTAATTGCCAAATCGAATGACCGTATTTTAGTCTTCATTCTTCGGTTGACCTCTTGACACTGTCACTCTCTGTCTTCTTGATCTAGGTTTTTGTGACACTTTGTCTAGGTTTTTGTGACACTTCTCTTTTTTGGTTTTCTTCCTGTCCGACCACTCCTCAGTTTCTTTTGCGGAATATTCATGTCTCCTAAGGTGTCCCATGGGGGTTTCTCCTGAGGTCTTTTCTCCCATTATTTATTTTGTTGATTTCATTAGGTCTCATGGATTAAATTCTCATGTTTCTTGAAGATTCTCACATTTATCAATCTGGCCCCTAACCTCTCTGCTCACCTCCAGATTTGCATATCCAGCTCTTGTTGGACCTCTTGAACTAGAGGCTCTGTGGAAACCCTAAATTCAGCAGGTTTAAAACTGAATTCATCTTTCTCCCACAAATGACTCTGTAATCCTAACTTTTCTCTTACTGTCTATAGCAGCACCAACTTCCCAGTCTCACTGACTTGCAAGCTGCATGTCATCCTTGACTTATTCTCAGACATCTCCTATATCCATTCTGTGGCCAAGGCCTGTCACTTCTACTTTTTGTAACAACTCTCACATATATCCCCTTCTTTCCTCTATGCCATCATCTTGATGCAGTTCTTATCTCTTCATGCTTAAACTGTTGTCATTGCCTGCTAATTTGTGTGCCTGACACAGGTTGATCCCACAGCTGTCCATCTTCATCTTCCTGAAGTGCAAATCTGACTATGTCACATATCTCCCTTCTCCCTGTGCAGACTCCAGCATGTTAAAACCACTTCCAGTGGCTCCCTGTTACCTTAAAAATGAAATATAAACCTCCCTTTTTGTCTTTTAAAGTCCTTCATAATCTTTCTCTGCTATCTTATTTCTAGTGTTCTTACATCTTAAGCTCTCTGTGATATAGTGATCCTGACATTGCTTTCCCTCAAGCAAGATACCCTAACTCCTGACTCTGGGCATTTTCATTGGGCATCTCTGATGAATGGGATGATGCTCTTCCTCCTCATCTCTAGCACCTGACTTCCTTCAAGTTCCAGCTTTAATTTTACCTTCTACTAGATATCTTTCCCTATCTTCCTTTGTCATAGTGCCTTCCTTCTTTTCATTATTTCCATTTTATCCTGAATATACATACATATACATACACACATATATACATTTGTGTGTTTGTACACAGTTGTTTCCATGTTGTTTTTCCCATTAGATTGTGAGCTCCTTGAGAACAGGGATTGTCTTCTCTTTTTTTTTTCTCATCTCTAGCATTTAGCACAAAGCCTGGCACATAGTAGATGCTTAATAAATGTATACAGTGAACTGACTTGGATCAGTGATCCTATAAATCAAAAATACACACTACTTTTTTAAACGTATCGTGGACTATTGTCATAAAAACTATCTGGTACTAAGAAAAAAAATGGCAAACTTCACCAGAGAACCAACATTCGACCAAGTATATGCAAAAGAACAGTTTTCAATAAATGTATAGAAAACAAAAATTGAGACAATGATTCACCAGTTGGCAAAGTGCGTTCCGGACAATAGTCTGGCTCTTTGGTGGGGGGTGGATTTAGACTTTCGCGCGAGCTCCTGGTCTTCGAGGAATAAGTGAAACAAAGACAGCTGCAGAAAGAAACTCGTTAGTGTTAGTCGTCATTTAAAATAAGCGCATCCTCATTGATGAAGAAATGCCCAGTTAAAACAAGGTGGTGGCACCATCTCATAGGACTTCACTTGGCAAAAAAAAATTAAAGGAACTAAATTTAATATTTGTGACTTTCATAGAAACACATATACTGTTATGGCTGTTGAACTGAAAAACAGTAGAAGCCTTTGGAAAGCAATTTGGTGATAAATAGTAAAAGATTACCCCCCCCCCCACCCCCATCATAGCTTTTTGCCAGTAATTCATTTGTTGGAAATTTGCCCCAAAATAGTGGTTGACGGGGGAAAGAGAGAGACATCTTTTAAAAGAGTGATATAGTGGTGTTATTTGTTATTATAAAAAAATTGGGAAAAATAAAGAAAAATCCAACCATGGGAAAATGTTCAAATGAATTTTAGTAGATTAATGTAATGGAAATAACTCAGTCACTATAGCAGAATCAAAGCAGAACAAAGACTATATAAAAGGAAAATTGAGTATTTTGAAGGGGACTGAGGGGAATAAATGAATATTTTTTTCATTAATAAATTTTACATTTTAATATTTAAAAGTATGTATATTTAACCTAAAATAAAACAAACATTTATAATAGTAGCTATTAATTCTTATCGTTTTAGTTCCATTAATTCCTAGGTATTCATGTTATATATTATTTATTAGGTTCAACTTTCTTTGTATACCTATTTATCTGCTGAATTTATTGGAACTGCTACCATCTATACTACCATACGCAGAGTTGGAACAGTATTACAGCTAATGCACACATTGAAATATTACTATTGGGTTATTAATCCTGCTGATAGCAGTGGCATTACTCCTAAAGGATTAGGTAAGTACAGTATTGCAATATGTTTTATTTATACAATATGCATATATTATTAAATGTTATCTCAGCGTATAGGTTAATATTGCCTTGGAAATACACAGTACAGATAAATGCTTTGTTGATTGAAGGAATGGCATGTTGAGAATTGTGTTCAGTGAAGAGATCAGTTTTTTGTTACACTCTGGCGATATATAGAGGAAAGTAGTTGGTACAGTGGATGGAATTATGAAGAATTGGGTTAAAAAAATACTTGAGAGAGTAGCTGTATTTGACCCTGAGCAAGTCACATAAACTTTTGTATGCCTTTCTCTGTAAAATTGGGACAATTATAGCACCTACCTCCCAGGGTTGTTGTATGGATATAATGAAATAATATTTGCAGAGATTTTTGTAAACCAGAAAATGCCATATAAATGCTAGCCGTTATGTCCTTCGTCTCCCCCCAACAGCTCCCACGATTTATATATTTTTTAAAGCAATCGTTTCAGTGAATTATTTTGCTAAGTATATTTTAGCATTTGGTTTTCAAGCATTCAAAGGCTTTGCTTTCTCCCCCTCCCCCCCATAATTCTTGTTTATGATAATATTCTCTTTTAATCATTCTGAAGGGTTAAGTTTTAGGATCTTATTGAGCTGTAAATGTTTAATATTTCTTCTCTAGGAACTCCCACAGATTTCACCAGCCATTCTTTCTCGTGTTGCTTTTGGTGAGAGGCATTGTTGCATGATGTTTAGAGTGTAGGACTTGGAGTCAATAATAAATCAATCAACAGGCATCAAATCCTGCTTTCACCAGGAGCTGGTCTAGGTTCTTGTCTTTAAAATTTAAAATAATGAGATGATCTGTCCTCCTAAGGACCTTTCATTCTATGGGGAGAGACACCACATACAAATACACGTTATGAAATAAATAGAAATTAGTACAAAACTGTTAGAGAGAGAGAGCACTAGCCATTGGGGGTAATCAGGAATGGCTTTGTGTAGAAGGTGTTGTTTGTGTTATATATTGAAAGAAGAGAGGCAGATCTGATTATTTTTTCCACATTTCACTGGATATTCTCACTGTTTTTTTCCCTCCTGATAAATTTTGTTATACCTCTACAAAAATAATTCTTTGGTTTGATTGATATAACACTATAAATAAATTAATTTAGCTGATGTTGCCATTTTTATTATATTGTCAAAATTTAGCCATATGCGATGAATATTCATTTAAATTCAGTTAGCATTAAGTGTCTTTTATGTCCCAGGTATTGTGCTAAGCACTGGGGATTCAAATAAAAAGAAACATAACTTCTGTCCTCAAGGGGCTTGTAAATTAACTGGGGAAGAAAACACAAAAAGGAAGTTGAAATGGGGGAGTCAGGCAGCATGATTTTCCTTGTAATAGAAACTAAATCTTATGGAAAATGGAGTCACCTTCTGTGACAGTAATGAGATTTGAAGTTCCTTTTGTATTGTTAAACTAAGAGGTACTTAGCACCTAGCTCAGATTAAGCCTCTGTTAAAGAAACAGAAAGTATGAACTCTTGTCTCCTGTTGCTGATGTAACAGGAAGGGGCTGAACAAGGAGGGGCAATACTGTATATAAGGAAAAACCCAGAGAAGGAGAGTCAGATCTTCTTGGAGTAACCTTCGTGGAAGCAGAATCAGCTGCTGCCAAGGAGGCTGAAGAGGAAGGACCCAGGCTGGAGAGAATGATTTTGATTTTGGGAACCTGGGTGAAGTGATTTAGAGGGGAGAAACAGATCTTCTTGGATAAAGCTCCGTGGAGGCAGAAGCTGCTGCTGCGGAGGCTGAAGAGGAAACGCCCCCCCCAGGCTGGAGATAATGATTTTTATTTGGAGAACCTGGATGAAGTGATTTTGATTCTGGGAACCAGCTGAAACTTCTGATAAGTCCGAGGGTCAGCCGGAGCTGCTGAGGACTGAGGAAACATTACTGTGATGCTGGTACTTTGCATGAACCTGTTTGTGGCTTTGTTAAGCTTTGTCTTTCCAGGAACAGAGACTGTGAAGGATTTGAGATGCATTGGACACTGTGAGCTCCAGTGTGGAGCGGGAACTGCACAGTGAGCTGGACAAGGACCTGGAAGCTGTCTGCCTTTGAACCCAGGTGACAGTTTGGTGAATCCAGGTCATCTCTGGGACCATGGAAGGGGATCCAGGGAATCTGAGAAACCACCCTGAGTCAAGCTGAAAGAAGACTTTACTTGGATACTGTGTACTGACTGAGAAATTGTAAATTTACTAGTGACCTATGAGTGGAGGATCTGTGTATTTTCTTATGATTGAATAGTGAATGATGAAGGATGATTGAATGATCCAGTTGATTGAATGATTGATTGACTAAATGATTGTACTTAGTGATTGATGACTGAATAAGTGACCGATTGAGTTAACTTAGAGTGCCCCATGAGTGGAGAACTTTGACTATTTTACTTTGTGTGACTTGAGGAGGCAAACCTCCTTAACAGTGATTGAATGATTGAGTTACTAAATGATTGTTCTTTGTTGAAAACTTTGTGACCACTGTGGTGGAAACTATGTGGCCATTTTCTGTGATAAGTTGTTGTGAATGCTATGTTTTGATTTTATGTGATAAGTTGTAACATTTTGAATGCTGTACTTTGATTTACTGTGAATGCTTTACTTTGATTTGTTATGGAATAAATAGGGTGTTCACTATACTGTCTAATCATAACCTTAAAAGCTGTTCACAGTAGCATTCTCCTGGAAAACTGCTTATGCTTGGCTTTACACCTGCTAAGTTCTGAGACCTCTACAAAGGCTTTGGGAGGAAGGTATTACTCAGCCATTCAGTCTTTCAGTCAGAGGTGAGAAGAAACTGAGGGACTTGAGAAAATCTTGAGTATCATCATGACATTTGGTATTGAAGAGATAATTGAGGATTGCAAGACCAACAAGATGGAGGACTAGACATTTCCTCCAATTTTTATGACCTCTCAAACCTTGCCAACCTTTCCAAAACTGGACTTATACATACGATGTAAAGGAATTTTATTTGGCAACATGGTTTAAGTCACCAAAAATGTTAATGAGGTCATAAGTCAGTGAACTAATGGCAGAGAAAACAAATCCTTAACTGTTAATATATTCAGTGGCACCTAAACAACAGTGGTTAGCCAGAGAAGTTGGGTAGGATGCATGTTTGGCTCTGTTACTTCACTAAATTGAAGTAAAAAGTACATAATCTAGCTAGGGGTTGTTCTTTCCTCCCAAAAAACACCTGAGGCAGAGACTGAGGCCTGTGAAATGTGAATTGCCCAGCTGGGAGGAGACCAAGAAGACTTTGAAGTCCAGCCCGAACTGAAACTACTACACTTAAAGGGGAAGGAATCAGAAGTGAGTGATAGGGGAATATGAGAAAAAAAAAAGACTGAAATTAGCAAAGGTCTCAGGAGTATTAAAATTTAATTGAAGACCTTGAACAAAAGTAGATAAACTAACAGAAAAGATATTAATAACAGAAAGGATTATGGCCTCTAGATCAGCTAAACGAGTCCAGAATTTATCAATAAATATTTCAAGACAAAGGGAAACAAATCAATACCTTATGAGGCCAAGACAGAATGGATCACAACAGGATGTTCCCAATGATTTAAAAGAGAAATTGTGAGAGAAGAATTTATTTCCTGCACAGCAGAAATGATAAGCAGAATAGAGAAACTTGAATTCACTACACTTCTCACCAAGGAAATAAAAGAGAGAAAAATTGAATGGGAATGCCAATACACAGAAGTGAACAGCTGTCTAAAAGAAGAGAAGCAAAAGGCAGTTTAATAATATTAAAAGAAAACCTGATCTGTATACCAGGAAAATATGTTGATTTCAAAGACAGGTTCCATAGAGGCAATTTAAGCATTATAGGTATCCCAGAAGAGCATGGCAAGTGAAGAAGTCTGAAGAAAATAATTCAGATAATCATACAAGAAAACTACTCAGAACTTCTGGATGCAGAAAACAAAATATCAATCTAAAGACTCCACAGATTGCCTCTGGAGGTTGGAAAGGGATGGATGCTGCAAATACTAAGATACATAGTGTTTAAGTTTAACAATTCCAGTGATTACAGATTCTTAAAGTGATTGGGGTTTGGGGGGAATGCGAAATCTTCAGATATAAAAGAAAGAACAGGGGGGCGGAGCCAAGATGGCGGCGTAGAAGCAGCAACATATCGCAGCTCTCACATAGCCACCCCAAAATAGCCATAAAATAGGACTCTAAACCAATCCTGGAACTCCAAAACGCGCACAAAGATACTTCCCACTAAAGTCAG
>CM053582.1:324225786-324259147 GCA_028627135.1 Pseudochirops cupreus | reverse complement strand
GGCTGTTTTGGGGTGGTGGGCGGGGGAAAGATGGGGAGAAAATATGTAACTCAAAAAAATTTAATAAAGAATCTCATATTAAAAAAAAAAAAGAAAGAACATTTAAATTTCACAAGACTATTCTTCACCCACTAGTAACTGTTAGGGATAATGGAATAATGTATTCTGAGTCCACAGAAGAGTATAGGAGCTCAACATCCATCCTAAGGTAACATATCTTGCAAACCTGAACCTAACTATTAAAGTAAAAAGATGGACATATTGAATAACCAAGATGGATTTGAAGTAGCCCCACAAAGAAAACCAGACCTGAGCAGATTACTTGCTTTGGAAACACCAGGTGTGGGGGTGGGAGACACAGCTAGCAAGGACCGTAATAAAAACAAAATAACAACAGATCTTTGAAGTTTTTTCATTCTAAAAGAATACAAGGAAAGGCTGCACACAAGGGTGAAAAATAACTCTTGTAATCCTTCAGGATGAAAACAACCTGCTGAAGAATGTACAAAGAGACACAGGGTAGGACTGAGACATGAGGGGAAACGGGAGAAGTCTTGTTTCTATGGTGCACAAGAGAGTATGACTAATGAATGCTGCCAGGGGAGAGGAAAAATATTCTATAAAGCGAAATAGGGACCTTACCATGATTTAATCTACAGAGTTTTGGTATTTGGAGACCACTGATCCTATCTTAGAAGGAAAATCAGAGCTCCTGGGGGCAAATCACATACAGACTGAGAAGGCATAGATCCAGGGAGCAAATTTAAAGGCAAAGGGGAAAAAATAACTATGGGAGGGCAAAAAATAATAATGCATTGAACAACCAGGGATATACAAATCTTCCTACCATGGGACAATATCCTCTTTATTACTTGAAGGAATGCTTTCTTTCTGAGAGTGAGACAGAAGAGAAAAAGAGGGTTAAGGGGATAGATCTACAAGATCCACATAGAAATTGTTTAGAAGAGAGAATCTAAAATTAACCATCTTATTATTCTTTTTTTTTTTTTTTTTTGCTTTTTGGAAGGGCAATTGGGGTTGAGTAACTTGCCCAAGGTCACACGGTTAGTAAGTGTTAAGTGTCTGAGGTCACATTTGAACTCAGGTCCTCCTGACTCCAGGGCCAGTACTCTTATTATTCACTGTGACACTTAGTGGACCCTACACCTTAGTATTCTTAATTCTATGAGGAATACAAAGACTCAAGAATGACCAAATAATGTTAAGGGCTATGCATCAAAGACTCAAAAGTTTAGAATAGAAATGAAGAGAAGAAAATGATGGGGAGTTTCTTTTTAGAAAAAAATGCAGAAAATGAAATTTAAAAAAATAATGAAATCAAATTCAAGGAAACAGAGAGGAGAGGAAATTTTACAAGCTTACCCAACTAAGGAAAAAAGTGGGGAAGACCTAAATCAGTTAAAAGGAAGGAAGAAAAAAGAACTAATAAGCAAAACTAGAGAAAGAGAAAACAAATGAAAAGCTATAGAGTTTGAAGTTAAGGAAAAGATAGCCAGTGAGAATAGGGTTACCTTAAAGTACATTAAGCTAAAATAACTGAAGAAATAAAATAACAAGTTTAAAAAGGAAGAAAAGGGGGGAAAATCCCTCATTTGGAAAAGAAATTGTTGAATATGCTATGCAGTTTCTTATCTTTACTATAATCTTATAATGTTCCCTTCTTCAGTTTTGTGCCCAGATTATCCATCTGGAGAACTTATCTAAGATACACATATTAGTAGACTAATTCTGTAAACTGTCTGTCTAGCAACTTGTCATAATCTGGTCATATATATGGTTTTCTTCTATGTTAGGGCTCTTAAAAGGTTAAACTAATATGCGTTAGTTATTGTACACAGTATGTTAGAAATCAATGCATTTAACCAATTTGAAATATATTTAATATTTAAAAGTATATTGGGTCCATACTGTGAAATTTGTGCAATGCTGTCTATCTCAACAGAAAATTCAATTCAACCTCTCAAATAAGTCTCCTTCTCTCCTCTGACACTGCCAGTATTCTAATGTAGGCCCTTATAACCTCACACCTGGAATATTGCCATAGTATTGGTGGATCTGCCCACCTCATGTCTTTGTCCACCCCAGTCCATTCTCTCTTTAGACACTAAAGTGATTTCTCTAAAACACGGGTCCAGTTATGTCACCCCTCTGCTCAAACTCTCCTGTTGCCTTTAGGATCAAATGCAAAATTCTCTGTTTGGCATTCAGAACCCTTCATAACCTAGTCTCCTTTCACCTTTCCAGTTTTATTACACCTTACTACTGAACATGTGCTTTTTGATCCATTGACACTGGTGTTTTGACTGTTCTTCAACAAGACAGTCCCATCTCTCATCTCTGGACATTTCTTTTAGCCATCTCCTATGAAGAGGACTAGAGAGCTGCAAATGGAGACTGAAAAGCATATGTATTCTCTGACCTCCCTGGCTTCCTTTAGGTCTTATTCTACCCTGTATCAGCAGCCTTCTTCAACCTCTCTTAATTCCAGTGCCTTCCCTCTGTCAATTATTCCTTGTTTATCTTGTATATATCTTCCTTTGTCCACATTTCTTTTCTTTTTTTTTTGTAAATTTTTAAAATTAAATACAAAATGAGAAAAGAAAGAATAAATGATGCCATGTACACAGCAGAATGTAGGAGAGGATTCAGTATAAAACAGTAAATATTTATTTCACAAAAGCCTATATAATAAATACTCTATATTGCTGTCAAAGCTGCCAAGCTTTTCTTTGCTTCCTTGTAGATTTCCTTTTGTTCTCTGCTGTGCACTTTTCTTTTGTTTTTTTCCCTCCCATCCCCTGCCCTAGAGATGGCTACAATGAAGCGTGCTTATGGAGAGATATATGTATCTTTATCTGTCTGTATCTATACACACACACACATACATACATACATATACATTCATATACATATATGTAAAACTGTACTATGCTTATTTCCACTTGTCATCTGTTTTTCTGAAGGTGGATAGCATCTTCCTTCATCAGGCAAAGTCTTTGCATTTTTTTTTGAATCAGTCCATTCATCATTTCCTACACCACAGCAGTATTCCACCACAATAATATCCTGTCTGAGAGATTGTCTGTGGAAGTTTTATTTCTCAATTTTCTTCATTCTTTCTATTCTTGGCTATATAGGTTTTATTTATACAAGAAAAATTTAAATTGAAAACAATTTAAATTATCTTTTTTATACTTCAATAGTGCTCTTATATTATAGTTTAAAGTTCGATACTCCTGAATCTGCTTTCTTTATATCTTTTTCCCCTGGTTTCTTTTGAAGTTCCTTACATTTTTTTTTTCCAAATGTAATTCGTCATTGTTTTCTAAGTCAGCAAGATGATATTTTACTAATTTAAATGGGATGGTATTGAATAAATAGGTTAGGTAAAATTGTATTTTTTATTATTGGTTTTACCTACCCATGAACAGTAAATATTACTTCAGTTTTTTATATCTGACTTTATTTGTATAAAAAGTGTTTTGTTTATATTCATGTAGTTCCTGTGTCTGTTTTGGCAGGTATACTCTAAGGTATTTTATACTGTCTGGGTATTTTAAATGATCTAAAACAGTATAGACAGCATAAAATACCTGAGAGCATACTTGTCAAATAATGTTTATTGTTCATGGGTAGGTGAAAGCTGCTCTATCTCCTTGCCTTCTTATTTCTTTCTGAATTCAAAAGACTTTTATACTCTTGTAAATATATATGTTGTTACCTCTTTAACCCATTCTCGATGCGAGTAAGGTTCCAGCACTACTCCCCTCCACTACTAGCTTCTTCTGTATCAGTTTTTCTTTATGCCTCATTTGTATGAGGTAATTACTCCTTTTTATCTCTCTATACAGTTTTATTTTGCTAGACTCACCACGTCATACTCAGTTCAGCCCAAGTCTTTTTTTCAAGATACCCAAATAATTATTGACAATCAAGTAAACAGTTTGACCCTACAATTGTCCTAATTGGTCTTTAATGTTTACCTTATATTTCTCCTGGATATCATGTCAAATTTTCCCTTAAGTTCTGCTGTTTTTGTCACAAAAACCTGAAAGTCTTTCAGCTGGTTAAAGGTTCTTTTTAAAAAAATATTTATTTTCAGTTAGTCTGAGTATTCTTTTATTATTTCTGTCCAGTCTGTTCTCCAGATAAGTTGTTTTTCTGTGAGATGTTACACAGTCTCTTCTATTTTTTCTTTTCTTTTATTTCTTGGTGTCTTAGAAGGTCATGTCCAAGTCTAGTTTTCAAGGAATTCTTTTCTTCCTTAAGTTTTTTATTCCCTTTTTCTAGTTGGTTGACTTTCTTTACATAATTTTCCTGATTTTCCTGGATTGCTCTTTTTTTCCTTCTTTTTATTCTATGTCTCTCATTTAATTTTTAAAACCCAGCTTGTTCTACTGAGACTCTTTTTGTGTTTTGGACCATTTGACATTCCTTACTGAAAAAGGAGCGGCTTTTTAGCTCCATTTTATTCCGCTGAGCGTGAACCCAGATCTTCTCTGTCCCCACAGTGGTTGTCTGTGGTTGGGTCCTTTCTCTTTATTTGCATTTGTTTTGTTTTGGTTTTTTAGCAGCTGTTAGCGTGATGAAGTTGGAGTCCCAAGGTACGGAACGATGCCCCTGCATCAGGCCGTTCTTAGTGTTATTTCCTGAGCTCTGCTCGCCACTGCGGAGCCACAGCTAAGAGGGTCCCTGCCCTTTGCTGCTTCACTCGGCAGGTGTATGCTAAGTCCTTCTGCCCCCCGAGGCAGCATGTGTGTGGTTAGCACAGCTGTGCTTGGCATCCCTCAACACTGGAAGGTCTTTCAGTCTTCTGCTCAGCAGTCAGACCCCCACGCCGTCTGGGAGATGAAAGGTTTGAAGGCTGAGATTGCCTCTCAACTCAGCTACCCCCAGGACTTGTTTGTGGATTCTGCTGAGTTGGCCTGGAGGTATTTGCTCTTCACTGGGACTGAATACCTGCCCCCTGGAGGTCAGCTCTTTCCTAGTATCTTCTCTAGTTGTCTCAGGAGGACAACTGCTTCACCTTGACTTTTGTTTATTTTTTTCTGCTCCACATTCCCTCTGAGGTGATAATCTGGGTTTGTTGTTGTTGTTGTTGTTGTTGTTTTTGGAAGAGGAAATTTGAATAACAGAAAGTTTTCTGACCTGCTCTACCATCTTCCCAGAACTCTCTGTGTTTGTTTTCATGTTGTTTCTTCCCTTAGATTGTGAACTCCTTGAGATCAGGGTCTATCTTTCGACTCTTTTTACATTTCTAGTGCTAAGCACAGTGTCTGGCTCTTAGAGAGAACTTAATAAATGTTTATTGTTTGGTTTATTGATATGTGTTTTCTATGCATCAATAAGTGAAGTCTGTATTAACTATCTGTATATCCTTGACAGGTTGACATTTCTTGCTCTCTGCCTATGTTTCTATTGACTGTGGTAATATTTATTAAAGTAGACCTTTTGACCATTTTTATTATGTTCTTTTTTTTGACACTAAAATATTTACTAAAAGCCAAAAGCCTTCATGGACTATGGCACAGTTATAGACATATGCTATATGGACATGATTTATTTTTAGTAATTTATTATCTAGAAATTGGTAGAATTTTATATGGTACAAATTGAGTAAATGTGCTTTTTAACTTGCCCTGTAATCCATCATAAACACTGTTATATTATTTATTTCCTTTCACATGTCAGCAAATGGAGATTTTCAGATATGATGTAATATCTGAGTGGTTTCTCTACTTTACTTGTAGTTTTAAGAAAGGCACACAGTCTTAGCATGTTAGAGTCAGAAGGGTTCTTACAAGTAAACGAGACCATTACCTTCATTCTCCCATTCAGGTCTTTAAAAGCCTAGAGGAGAAGAGAATAGATGATAAGTTGAAGAAACAGATTTGCTTCCTAATTACAATTTAGTGCTTTTTCTACTGTTCTCTTGCTATTTCCTTTGTCCATTTATGTTCTATTTTTTTTTCTGAGCCATAGGACAGCCCTTTTTATTTTTCTTTTTGGAGGGCAATTGGGCTTAAGTGACTTGCCCAAAGTCACACAGCTAGTAAGTGTGTCAGGTGTCTGAGGCCAGATTTGAACTCAGGTCCTCCTGACTTCAGGGCTGGTGCTCTATTCACTGCACCATCTAGCTGCCTCAGACAGCCCTTTTTATAAAAGCAAAGAAGATGTTTAAATTATTCATCTGGATTAAAATTATAATCATTTTAGTATTTTAAATACCATATATAATTTTAATTCTACTTTCTATAGTTAAACCAAGTAAAAAAGTAAAATTTCTAGTCAATAATTTATCTAATTCCATAAAAAATATGTGGCTCCATGATAGAAACACCTCCCAGTATCCCATATATTTTAGTCTTCCTTTTCTTTCCTGTATTGCATGCACAAGTAGAGGAACAAGTAAAGTTTACCATTGATAGCCCTACCTTTCTGATTACTATGGATTCCATATATGCACTATCTCACTCTTCGAGAATTCATTCCCATCTGATCCATAAGTGTCTCTTAAGCCTTGCTGTGTACAAAAGTATTAGGGCAAGATGAAAGGCAAAATAAAAAATCCCCCAAGAAGTTTATATTCCATTTGGGTGTCTTAACATGTAAGCAGATCAGAATTTGAAGTGATTATTGCAATTTATCACAGGATAATATATTATGACCAGGTAGGATTTATACCAAGAATGCAGGACTGGTTCAATATTAGGAAAACTATCAACATAATTGACCGTATCAGCAACAAAATTAACAAGATCATATGATTATCTCAATGCTTTCAACAGAATATAACACCCATTCCTATTAAAAACATAAGAGAGCATAGGAATAAATGGAATCTTCCTTAAAACAATAAGTAGCATCTATCTAAAACCATCAGCAAACGTTATATATAATAGGGAAAAGCTAGAAGCATTTCCAATATTTTTAAAAGGTGTTTTTACATGAACAGGATATCATAATATATAAAAGGACAAAAATTCCGAGACAATATGTCAGTGTTTTAATGTCAAAGAAATTTTTTTTTCTAAGTTGACAGCCAAGTGAATTGACATTCATTTATTCCCAACACTTTCAAGCAAATTTTTTAAAACCTAGTTACTTTACGAGTATGTAAAATATTATGAATTCGTTGGGAAAATTTATTATTTGAATGGCAAATTAAATATGTAGTTTCTCAGAGATAGGAATGAAACTGAAAAACCCTGTTTTTATATATGTAAGACTTATGTAGAATAATCAAAACTTAAAAGGTCAATGGATTAGATGAGTTTGTTTACTTGGTTCCATAGCTGAAATAAGCTATAGGGAGTAGTTTGCTTCATTCCACCCTATTTTAAGGGCTGCCTAGAGTATTCTGAGCTAATTTGGTTAGGAAACAATTGGTTGGTTGAAATGTATTGGTGGAACCAGCAAGTGTAAGTTTGGATGTGTGTAATATCCCTGTAAATGAAGAGGATTTTCAAAATTTTTCAATAAAATCAAAAAGGAATTTGGCTTGTTTTCATAGCAGAAGTTCTCCAAGAAGAATTTTTGATATGTAACTTCGGATTTCAAAATTTCCATTGAAAATTTCACAGACACCAACATTTTTTTAGTGAACCTCACTTCCCTTTATATAGGACATCAGAATTCTGATTATAAAGGTTTAATAAAATTATAATCTACTTTAAGTAAGCACTAATCAAAGCTGATATGGTGACATAATCAGAAAAAAATAGAGAATCATTGAATAATATTAAATCAAGTTTGCCTTTTGTACTGACAGTGGTTGCCTATAGTAGTGGTGGTTGATGGAGGGGGAGGTTGAGGCATATGATGGAAAACATATTTTATGTCTTCTTCAGATTGCATCCTTGGAAATATATACTTTTTAGTAAATTAAGTCCAAATATATTAATATGCATATTTGTTTAGTATGCTTCATAGAAAACTGATGTCAGATTTCATGCTAATGCTTGTTTTCCTAAAAGCAAAGTTTTAATTATTTGAAAATTTCAACATTTTAGCTATATTTCGATATTTAGCTATATGGTGTCTTATTCTGGGAAAAAAAGAAAAGGGAATAAGTTTCCTAAGGAAAGATAATTCTTCTGAAGGCAAAGGTGATAGATAACTTCTCTCTACTTAACAAACATTTATTCAGTATCTACTGTATGGCATATACTGAGCTAGGCTTTGGTAGAAATAAAGATATACAAGACAATTTCCTTGCCCTCCAGAAGAGCAAGAAGTTGTCATGGTGTGGGTAGATGGGAGCAAGGCAAAGTGATAGTGTATCTGGGCAATTAAATTTTTAGTAGAGTATAAAAATGGATTTAATAATAACAGTGTCATTAGAATGTTTAGGGAAAGAGCTTCGTGCACTAATTTAGTATTTGAAATCCTGAAATAAGAATATAACTTCTAAGTTTTTCCAGTTTAAAATGAGAAATCTAGTATTCAATCATGTTTGTCAAGTATTTGTTCTAATGCTAAGATGCTAGGAATAAGCTTAGAGACCAGAATTCCTACTTGCCTTTTTTGGGAGGAGAAAAGGGGAAGAACACAGCATGTACATAGATAAGTAAATACATGAGTGCCGGACCTGAAATCAGGAAGACTAATCTTCCTCAGTTTAAATCTGGCCTTAGACATTTGCCTCAGACATTTGCTAGCTGTTGTGACCCTGGGCAAGACACTTAACCAGGTTTACCTCAGTTTCCTCAGTTTCCAAGAACGCCCCCAGTCCCCGCAACTAGGGTCATGAAGAGTCAGACAGGACTGAATAATAACTAGAATCAGCTAAGAATCTAATTTGAAGAGGTATATCCTCTGTAGATGCTGCAGTTCTTGAGACGTCCTTGTTTGTAAATGACGTTGTCCTAGTTGTGTTTTCCTTTGTGGTTTTTCTGCTGTGGAATATGATATTTAGCTCAATATGGCTAGAACACAAATGGTTAGCATTTGTGCTTTCAATGACTTCATTTCACTTGTATGAATTCTACAGCCCAATATAATTAGGAAAAACAAAACTCTTATTATTTGAACATGTGTGCGCCACAGAATTGGAAAAGGGAAAAATGTCCTTTTTCAAAAAAGTATAAGGGTGTAGCCTTTAAACACTAAGCCACTATGCTTTTCTTCAAATTCTGTCAGAATTCTAATATGCTTTTTAAAAAAAAATTTTATTTAACAGATTTTGTTTTTATAAAGCATTTAAGGAAGAAAGTAATTACAAAGTGCTTGGGGTGGCTCCATCTCTTTCACATGACATTATATCTCCTGGTTGGGCATTTTCATTGGTTGTCCCTCATCCATGAAATGCTCTACCTTCTCATCCCTACTTTCTAGCTTCTCTGTCTTTCTTCAGATCTCAGCCAAAGTTCCAACTTTTGAAAGAAACTTTTCCCAGTTCTCCTTAATCTTAGTGGCTTCCTTCTGAGATTATCCCCAATTTGTGTGGTATGTATAAGCTCAAAACTGCACAGAAACTTTTGGGACACCTTATATTTTTTGGAACATAGTTTTTTGTATTGTTATTTTCCCTGATTAGAATGTGAGCTCCTTGAGAGAAGGAACTGTCTTTTGCCTTTCTTGGTATTCCTGGAGTTTTAGTATAGTTTCTGACACATAGTAAGTCCTTAATAAATTCTTATTTGCTGACTACATTTAGTATATTATATTTAATTCTGGATTGTTTGTTTTACAATGGCACAAAGAAATTTTAGCATGTACAAAGGAGGTCAGCAAGGATTGTGAGAGTTTTAGGTAGCATTTCTTTCAAGGATTACTTGAAATAAATTGAGATAATTAGTCACAAGAAGATAGTCTTTCATCTGTCCTCTGGAATTGTGGTTGCTCATTGCATTGATCAGACTTCAGTCTTTCAAAATTGTTTATCTTTATGAATTTAAGATGGACAGGGCCATGTTTTTGGACAGCACCAGTGTTGGAATTTGTTTTCCTTGACTGTATTTATCTTTCCTTTAGCAGACAGAAAATTTGTTCATATAAAAAATTTAAAATATAAAAAAGAAGATAGCCGTTTAGGTTTTTAAAGCGCTATTATATTGACAAGGTAGTATATTTTTTCTGCTCATCACCACAGCACAGTTGTTGGAATAATCAGTAGAAACTTGAGAGAATTTGATTTAATCTCAGTTAAGAGGGGGAAAAAAAACCTGATAACTTCTCAATTGTTAGATTTGTCTAGTAAGGGAATGAGCTAATTTAGAAGATTAGTCGTCCAATCATTGGCAACATTTATGTGGTGCCAGGATGAACTGGCATATTTTAAAGGGAATAACATTTTCAGTCAAGGTTAGATAAATGATCTCTAAGTTCCTTTAGATTTATGGGAGTTTTGAAGTAAATAAGTCTATCAAAGCACTTTAGTTGAATTGTTCCATTGAGAATCATTGAAAACTGAAAGTAATTTTAAAATTAGAATTTATTTTCTTTGTTCTCCCTCCTCAGATAAGTGCATAATTTGAGGAGCACTGGCCATTAATAATTTCAGATTAATAAAACGTGAAAAGCTAAAAAGTTTGATTTGATGGAATTATTGTAAAAGCATCCAGTAGCATTTTCTAAACTGATTTGGTTTTGAACTATTTTGTGGATTTAAATACCATGGTTGTACTCTTAAATCTTGTTCTTCCAGATTGGCTGAGGATCTCACATGATAAAGCAGATTTTGGGGAATTCTTAAACTCAGATAGTGAAAATTTGAACCTGTTTTCATACACTTGCTGAGTATTATTTGGCACATACATAATTACGTTTTCAATTTTTGACAGGAAAATATTACCAGAGTTGAAATTTTCTTAAGAAAGCCCTTGTTCATATAACGTAGTCTACTTTATAGGAAGCACTGACATATGACCTCTGAAACAGAGAAAAATCTGATAGTCTTTAAAAAAATTGCATAAAATTAATTTATTACAGTATTGTTTGTATTTTATTCTAGATGGCCCCCGACCCTCACAAAAAGAAATTATATCATTACGGGCATTTATGCTGCTTTTTTTGAAGCAGCTTATATTAAAGGTAAACTTATTTATTAATTCATTGGGGATTTTTGTTTGTTTTTTGCTTTTGAAAGATATTATAGCTTTTAAGTCTTATTGTCTAAGAGAATTACAAATCCCTATCATAATGATAACAAATGACCTAGCAGAATTTTTTTTTTATTTTATCAGAATAACAAATGGTGTATTGGCTTTTGTAGAACTTAATATTTCTCATATTTTCTTTAAGAAAATCGTTCTTCAAGGGAGTAAATATGGTTAATAGAAAAGAGAGTTATCTATGTAAGAGTAGTATGTAAGCATATACATTACAGCGTAGAGGAAATTAATTGATATTTAATGAATAGAAAGATGTAATTTGAATATAATCACAAATTACCTGGAAATAAACGGACATTTGATAGTGATTGTCATCCACATTTTAGTGATGTTTATTTTCCATTTAAATGTAATATTTTGGTCATTGATTTACTTAAGTTTAGCTATAATGAAAGTTTATGACTTTGGAACTTTTTTTATTCTGTGAAGTATAAAACAATTTTAATATCTGTGACGTGATTGCAATTTGACTATAATTTGTTTTCTTAGTCATTCTATACTTTTCTTTACTAATAGGTAAACATTTTGCATTTTATTTAACCAAAAAATTTTTATTTAACCTTTCTATTAGGATCGAGGGGTCAAGGAAGATGAACTTCAGAGTATATTAAATTATTTATTAACAATGCATGAGGTAAGTTTTATGAGTCTTCTTTGAATTCTTTATTTAACCATTTGTAGTATAATTAAATTTAACATATAAAATATTGCTGCTCCTTCCTTGTAGGATGAAAACATACATGATGTGTTGCAATTATTAGTTGCTCTGATGTCAGAACACCCAGCCTCAATGATACCTGCCTTTGATCAAAGAAATGGGATACGGTAAGATAATAGTATTGTTAGGTATCAACAATTGTCCTTCATGCCTAGAATGATCTACTTCTTCACCTGTGCCTTAGTTTCCCTGTTTTACTTCAAGATTCAATTTAAAATGCTGCTTATAGATGTATGAATTAGACCAAATATTCTGGAAATATCTTTAGAATTATGCCCCCAAAGTTACTAAACTGAATCCTTAGATCCAGCAATGCCATTACTAGGTCTGTGCCTCAGAGAGGTCAAATAAGGAAGAAAGAACCTATATGTACAATAATATGTATAAAACTCTTTTCATAGAGGCAAAGACCTGGAAACTAACGAGTTTCCCATTAGCTGGGGAACAGCTAAACAAATTGTGTTTATGTGCATGTAATAGAATAATATTGTGACAAAAGAAATGATGAAATGGAGGGAGCATTTCAGAGAAACCTGGGAATACTTGTATAAATTGATGTATATGAAATGAGCAGAAGCAGGAATACAGTATATACAATAACAAGAACATGGTAACTATAAACTACTTTGAAAGATTTGAAAACTGAGTAGTGTATAACTAGAATTCCATGAGAGCTGATGAGGATGCCTGCTTCCTACCTCCTAAAAGTGAGGTGATAACTTTAGGATGCAGGATGAGACATATTTTTAAAGATGAGCAGTGCAGGAATTTATTTTGCTTCACTATTCATATTTGTTAAAAGCTTTTCTTTTTTTCTTTTTCAGACTTGAGGAAGTAGAGAGAAAACATTTAAACTTCTCAAAAAAAATTTAAAAATTTAAGTTTGAGTTCAAATACTTCCTTTTCTGTGAGGCTTTTCATAGTCCCTTTAGCTGCTATAGTATTCCCTGATAAAGTTACCTTTTATCTACTCTGCATGTGTACTTATTTACATACATATCATCTCCCACATACCAGTTTGCAGGCATGGAGTATTTTGAACTTCCTTTGTAGCCTCAGCATTCATCACTACCTATACTTAGGACATACTAGACACTTAATTTTTTTAATATTTCTTTTCAAATATTTTATGTTTTTAAAATCACATGTAAAATTTTTTTAACATTAATAAAATTTGAAATCCAAATTCTTTTCTTCCCTTCTTAACCTCTCCCCTCATTGTGAAGGCAAGCAATTTGATATGTTACACATGTGCTGTCATGCAAAATATATTTCCATATTATTCATGTGAAAGAAAACAGAAAAAAAAAACCAAGAAAAATAAAGTAAGTTTAAAAAAAAGTATGCTTCAATCTGCATTTAGACATCATCACTTCTTTATCTGGAGGTAGATAGCATTTTTTTTTTGTCCTGAATTTTTTGGAATTGTCTTAGATCACTGTATTGCTGAGAATAGCTACATACTATTCAGTTAATAAATGCTTGTTGGTTGTTCAGATATGAGTGGAACCCTGGTGACCTTTTAGACCTCTTCAAACTTTGAAATGATGCAGTTTCACACCAAGATGGAATTTAGAAAAAACTAGGGATTCAGTAAAGCATCTATGAAATCTCTAAATTGACCAATGTGAAACATATTTTAATACCTGGTTTGTACAGAATATTGTGCTGAACATTAGATAAGGTAAACTATTTAAATGAAAGTGTCTCTGTCATCAAGGAGCTTATTCTCTAACAGAGGTAACTCATTATATAAAGTGTAACAAGTTACAGAATAATGTGTTATGAGGTCTGTTGAAAGGTGGAAGAAGGGGATGTAATTTGCTATGTATCATAATTGGGCTACGTTAAGGAGACTATCGAAATGTGGAAGAAGGGCATACATAAAGATGTACTTTATTCTTATCTGAACTGAACAAGGAGTAATGAACACACATATTTTGGAGTAGAAATACCTAAAAATGAAAAGGGAAGTAAGTGGGGATGGTTAAGGTTAAGAAACAGGATAATACCTGAGGTGGGAGTGGATTAGAATGAGAGGAGACAGGGAGAGACAGAATGGGGTTAATCATCTCATAGAAGAGGCAAGGGATAATTGTTACAATGGAGGAGGAGAACAGGAAGGCAAAAGGGAAAGAGTCAACCTTACTCTCATTGAACTTGGCTTAGGGAAGGAATGACGTAAACTTAAACTGGGCATCTTGCCACACAGGGGAGTAGGAGGGATGGGGATGAGAGGTGGGATGACGGAGGGGAGGGCAAGGTGGGGGGGAGGATTGATGGAAGTACACACTTCTGTAAAGGGACAGGGACAGGGTAGAGAATAGAACAAGCAAGGGGTGGGATAGGAAGGAGGGACATATAATCAGTCTCTCACAATATGCCCACTATGGAGAGGTTCTGTGTAATTACACATGTACAGCCTGTATTTAACTGCTTGTCCTTCCAGTGGGGGTGGGTGACGAGGGAGGAAGAGAAAGAATCTAGAATTTAAAGTTCTATAATCAAATGTTAAAGATATATATGCTATTATTATTATTATTATTATTGTTATTGTTATTATTATTAACTACATCTAGCTGGGACTTACATAGGCACTGTGGTAGGGAGATCCATCCTGTCAGAGGGGTGATGGGGGAGAACATAGGAGAGAATAGATTGGGGAAGGGGTTATACAACGGGATGGCTGTTTTGGGGTGGTGGGTAGGGGAAAGATGGGGAGAAAATCTGTAACTCAAAATCTCGTGGAAAAGGATGATGTAAACTAAAATAAATAAAAGTTAAAATTAAAGAATAATTAAAAAAAAAGAAACAGGATAATACAGGGGAGGGAATAGTCATGAGGAGAAAAACCCATCTTGTTCCCAAAGGGCAACAGTGGGGAAGTAGATAACAGGGAGGATAATACTAGATGGGAAACAGTCTCAAGCAGAACAAAATTCCTCATCTCAAATAGGGAATTAAAAAGAAGGGAAAAAAAGAATTGTTGTCTAAGAATGTCATTCAGTTGAGATATAAATGAACAAAAATTGTATATGACTGTAATAAAATATTTTTGCACTGTAAGAAATGATGAAAGAGATGGTTTCAGAGAGTCCTAATGCTATGTACTGCAGCATATTGAAATGAGTAAAAATAGGAGGACAATTTATGCAAAGACATCATTATAATGAAAACAACTTTGTATGACTTAACTCTGATCAAAGCAGTGATCAATTAGGTTTCGAGAGAAAGTATTTTTTCTGTTACTGAAAGAGAGATGAGGAGCTCATAGTTCAAAAAAAAAAAACCAAAACATTTTTGGACGTGGTCATTGTATGACTTTGTTGTGCTTCACTATACTTATATGTTATGATATTGGACTTTTTTTTTACCCTTCTGTGTTTAACTTGGGGTACGGTAGTGGGGAGAGGAGTTAGCAATTGTGATGTCAGAAAAAGAGAATTGTTGAAGATTAAAAAAAAAATACCCAGAAAAGAATTCAGAAATCAGCAAAACAGCAGGGTAGTTTGGAAAGTAACATGTGAACTTTATTATATGCTTAAGGAAAACAAATGGCATGAAATTGAGATTCTTTGTTTCATTTGGAAATGCTCTTAGTGTTTACGTTCATTTAGAATAAGAAATTAAAACTATTAAAGACAAGATAATGCAAATACCTGTTGTCATAATTTGCATGAATTATTATTGAAATAGAATGATGATTCATATTTTTCTTTTATTATGAAGTAGATACTAAGGAAATATTTTTGTTATTAGCAAATAATTGATATAAATATTTTGTTTCTTCTTAGAGTGATCTACAAATTATTGGCTTCCAAAAGTGAAAGTATTTGGGTTCAGGCTCTGAAGGTATTGGGATACTTTCTCAAGCACTTGGGTCACAAGTAAGTTAATGAAAAAATACCAAACAAACGAATTATAGGAATATTAAGTGGGAATATTTCTTTGTTTTCCTTTTTTAATGTCAAAATCAGTTTATAAAATGAGTCATAGTAGCACAACAAAAGGAGCATAGTAACTATTTTGTGTGAAGTGAAAGTAATTGTAATGATTTTGTACTGATTAAGGTTCTAATTTTAAGGGTCGTTGGTGTTTAAAATATGCTTTTAAAATATCATTGTTTATTTTTAATGATAAAACATTTACCATTCTATTGAAATATCTTTCTTCTAGGGTATTGACAAACTGTATGTCACTATGTCAAAAGGGCTTTTGTCAGACTTCATTATTTGAATTCCCCCTCCCTCCATCTCTCTGTGGCATTTGGCAGACTGATAACTCCTTCTCAATACCTTTATTTCCCTTTACTGTCTTGACCATCTATTCCTTTCTCCCTACATCCTCCTCCTAGTATCTTCTTGACCATTCCTTTTTCAGTTTTGCTTTTCCTCTCCCTGTGCCTTATTCCCCCAAGGTTCTGTTCTTAGATCTCTTCTCTTCCCTCTCCGTACTCTCTTCTGTGGTAGTCTTAGCTGTTATCATGACTTTGATAATCACCTCTATCAAGATGATTTTCAAGTCTGTGTTCCTTCACTCAACTTTTTTCCACAACTCCATTGTGTTATTTTCATTTGCTGTTGAACACAGCTATCTGAGTAATTAGTTGATCCTTCAAATTTAATATATACAAAACTGGAATAATCATTTTCCTTAAATCTGTCATTTCTGCTTATATGCTCAGGCTTTTTATTGTTCATCACATCCCATCAGTTGCAAAGTCTTGTCAGTTCTATGTCTACAGTATCTCACTTCTGCCTTTTCCTTTTAATTCCCGCTGTTCTATGAGTCTTCCTTTATTTTCACCTAGATTTTAGTTATAACTTGATAATTGCCTTTCCTAATTCCAAGCCAGATGTTTTTTAATCCTTTAAAACATTGCCCAAATAATTTTCCTAATGAAAAAAACCCTCTGATGATATTCTTCTACTTTAAAACCTTCATTGGATCCCATAAAACCTTAAATTACTGGGTTTCACTTTCCTGGTTTTAGCCAGTCACTCTAACTTATTTTATTTTACTCTTCTTTCCACTTTCCATTCCTGAGATAATTCTAAACTTCTCTCTTCAAAATCCTTTGCCACCTTTCCCCTCCTCCCTTTCAAAAAAAGACATTTTTTCCTTCTTTATTGAGAACAATAAAGAGGCAATTCCTTTTACTCCCTTCTCCCTTATTTTGCCCCTCAAAACACTCATGCGTCCTTCTAATCTCTCAATAGATATAGCACCATGTGGGAGCAGTTGTGAGGCTGTATCTCCATAGGGGATTGCTTACCAAGATAGTGGCTGCGGGCAGAGGACTTGAAAGACTATCCAGAAAGAAGGGTTTCTCAATCATGTTAGAATCAATGAAGAATGCAGAGCAATTTGGTCATTGAACAGAACAGGAATATTTCCCAACTTTAGTTATGTGAACAAGGCAAAGGAATAGACACGAAGCAGAGTCAGCAGTTAATTCAGTGGAGGAAATGTCAAATGCTAGTTTGTTAAAAAAAGATAAAGTAGCCTATTCATATATCCAGTTGTGGGAAAGCCCAATACCAACAAAAGGCTACCAGGAGAACTCCCTCTGCTGGCAGGGCAGAGTAGCCAAATCATTACCAGCCTGGGATTGTGGCCCTTTGTGAAAGTTGCCCTTACAGGAAGTCAGCAGAGGTTTTGATCAAGCATCTTCCTTTCCAGTGATTGACGAGGGAGATTTTTCAGGACTTTAAAACACACTTGAGGGTTTCAGATTGCTGCTGGGAGTGCCCTTCAAGAGACTAGAGAAACACATCTGGTGTTTCTCCATGAAGATAATAACCTATGTACCATCCATGCTAAGAAAATCACTATTATGCCAAAAGACATCGAATTGGTTTGCAGTATACAGGGTGAAAGAGTTTTAAATGGTGATTTCATAGTTTTCTGTAGTAAATTCTATAAAATGCTTGGATTTTAATTTGTAACCTTTTTTGTATGAAATTGTTTATAAAATGTTGCATTTGTACTTACACCATTCCATCTTTCACTCAGGATAAATGGAAAATGTGACTGTTCACAGGGCTCAGTGATGTGAGTGAGCATTGTTGCTCAAGAGTGACAAGTTGCTAATGTGAAGAAGGCATGAATGATATTTCTTGTTTCTCATGATGCATGTTTCTGTATGTTAATGACTTGTTGGGTAGCTGAAATCATAAGGTATTACAATTGATATAAATCTATACAGGGTCCTTTTACAGTATATTGAAGATCAAGAAAAGAAAGTTCTTTCCACCAGAGTTCTTGGCACTGTAAATAGTTCAATATCAGAAACTGTTAAGATTTTTTGTTATTGGAAATGACATTAAAGAAGAGTCATTACTATCTGCTTTGTTGCTGTACAGTAAGGACCATGAGATATTTCCACATGGCTTGTATCTGAAACCTTCCATATGAGTTGTCTCTTCTATTATAGTGAATTCCTTGGGAGTAGGGATTGTCTGTTTTTCTGTTTGTATTTCCAGTTCTAAGCACAGTGCTGTGCATGTAAGTGCTTAATAAATTCTTTATCTATTCATTCCCATATCCACCTACACTGCCCCCCCCCTTCTCTATTTATATGACTACCCCTGTAGTCCTGGCCCTCATCGCCTGTCACACTCAGATGATTGAATAAGTCTCTTGTGTCTAGACTCCACTTTCTCTAACCTGTGGAGACCACCCACTTGTTAAACATCCAATATTTTGAACATAGCAAGGATTGGTCCTAATTAATACAAACTAGAAGAAAGAATAAAATTGAAAAAGATATAGCATGCAATTAAAAACAGCTTTATGAAAAATAGAGAAACAGGGAAGAGGAAAAGGATTTCCTGGCTTCCATGAAGACTCAGTCAAGATTTGATAACATAGAGAGACTAGCCTAAATAGAGCACAAAATCAATCAGGTGTTGCTGTATACAAATCTTTCTCATAAATATAGGAATGTGTTTCGAGTAGGTAGAGACCACAGACCTTGCCACCTTAATTTACCTTTTATCCTACCTCAGATTTATTTGTAGCTAAGCCAAAGAAGATCTAAGGGCTATGCAAGAGTAGCTAACCATAAATTAGATTGTTATCTGCTTTGGTGTGGAAGTCAGAAAAGGAGCATGAAAAGGAAGGAGTTACTCTTAGCCATACACCCTGCCTCACTTTTGTTAGCTTTATGTGATGGTTGTGACTAAAGAAACGTCTTACTCTGTTTATCACGGAGAGGTTCTTCTAGACATCATAGTCTGGGACACTGAAACTGAAGGCTTGTCTGATCCGACAGAAAGTAGCTGAGAGCAAAGCCTACCTGAAAAATGTGTCTGCCTGTGCCAAGTCCAGGAGAGCCCAGGGAGCAAAGCAGAGAATGGGCACAGAAAGAGTAGCTGATAATGTTCTTGGTCTGCTGTATTTGATCAAGAAGAGAAAAATCCAGTTTGTTTTCTAAATGATAGTTCTTCAGTTGCTTGAACACAATTGTTATGTCCCCAAAGACTTCATCTCTTCAAGTCGAACATCACTAGTTCCTTAGATCTCATTTGTAATGAACCCTAGGCCTTTCATCATTTTGGTTGCTCTTGCCTAGATGCTTTCTACCTTATTATTGCCCTGAACTCAGCATGTCTGGTATGCCAAATGTCATCTTACAATGGCAGACAGCAATGGAACTCTTGTCTACTTAGTCCCGAGCACAGTATTTCTCTTAATACAGACTCAGATCACATTAGCCTTCTAAGCCTGCCATATCATACCTATAGTCAGTCCCCTCTTAAGGTTGTAGTCTATTAAAATCCACAGGCCTTGTTTGGGGAAATTGTATTCTAACTATGCTTCCTTTTTACTTAGGAAATTGAACTCAAGTCTATAACCATATTTTTTCCTAATTAAATGTAATCTTATTAGATTTGGCCTAATGTTATAGACTTGTCAAGATTTCTTTTTTAATCTTGCCTCTGTCATTCAGTGTTTTAGCTATCCCTACCAGTGTTCTTTATACTACAACAGACCTGTCTTTCTGTATTGAGAAGTATAAGATATATTATTCCTGTTCTCCTAAAAGTCTTTGGATTAAGAACTTATGAAGTTGTGTTTTTTTTTTTAATTTGATAGCTGTATTTTACAATAATTGATTTATTTTTGAAATCCTATACATTTCATTTTATACATTTAAAAACAAAAGGGCCTATGCCATAAAAAAGTTGTAAACAAACCCTTGCTTTATTGTTTTTCCCTGTGTACACTAGCTCAGTTATCCTGAAAGTCGATTCATGATGGTTCTGCTAACTAGCCATGAAATCTTCAGTAAGTTATTTCACCTCTCAGCCTCTCTTTCCAATCACAAAGGGTGAATCAGTCAGGACTGATCCAGACATCCTCCTCTTCTACATTTTTTCTCATTTTCTTCCATGGATTCAGTTATCATCTCTATGCTGATTGTGTGTGTGTGTGTGTGTGTGTGTGTGTGTGTGTGTGTGTTTATGCATATATAAAATATATACTCGCGTGTATATATATCTACCTATCTTTATATATATGAATGTATGTCCTTTTCCCTCTTCAATTTCAGTCTTAAATTGCCATGTACTTGTTGTACATCATAACCTTGATGTACATGGGATTTTAAAGTTAGTATGGCAAAAATGAATCTCAGTCTCCCCAGAATACAGTTTTGTAAACTTTCCCATTTTTATGGTGGTCCTACCATCCTAATAGACCCTGTGTTCACAGCCTTGGAGTAATCCTTGACTCTTTCCTCACCTTCAACTTCCACATGCAGTAAATTTTCAAGTCTTATTGATTCTATCTCCAGAAAATCTCTTACATTGCCTTTTTTTTTTCTTTTTGGAGGGGGCAGGGCAATTGGGGTTAAGTGACTTGCCCAAGGTCACATGGCTAGTAAGTGTTAAGTGTCTGAGGCCGGATTTGAACTCAGGTCCTCCTGACACCAGAGCTGGTCCTCTTTTCATTGCTCTACCTAGCCACCCCTTACGTTATCTTTTTGCCTCTACCCGTGTTTACCCACTCTTCCAACTCTCACTTGGATCATGATAATGCATCTTAATTGGCCTCTGTGTCTCTAATCTTTCTTCTCCAGTAGCTATCCTGTAGCTTGATAATTGATTTTTCCTGAAACACATATCTGACCATGTCACCCTCTATTGAAAAATTTTCAGTGGCTTCCCTTTTTTTTGCCTCTAGGATTCGCTACCTTCTCATCTGACCATTTAAAGCCCTCTTCAACCTAATCTGACTCCCACCTATTTTTCTAGTTTTACTTGATATTTTTTCCCTTTATCTGTATTACAGTAAAACCATCTTGCTAGCTGTTTCCTGTTGGACATTCTGTCTGCTTGTATGCATTTTCACAAGTGGAATCATGTCTGAATGCCCACTCTCCTCCCTTCTAGAATCTTTAGTTTCCTTCCAGACACAATTCAGGTGACATCTATAGGTAAGGCCCTTTGTTATTTCGTCCCCCAAACCCAATTACTAGCACTTTTCTTCTTGAAATTACATTATATAAATACTAGATTTACTTCTGAAAATGGTGTATCAGTCCAGAAAACTATAAGCTTTTTGGTGGCAGGGACTGTTTCATTTCTTACTTTGTGTCCCCAGAACCTCACACAGTGCTTTGCATATAGTAAGTACTTAATAAATGTTTGCTGAATTAAATAGTACAGTGTGTATAAGAAGAAGGGGTTTGTGTCTTCCTGTTTCTTTTCCCTAGAGGAAAAACGTTTTTAAAATACTCGGAGATTAGCCCCTGATGAGTAGAAATACCTGTTATTTAGGTTTAGCCTTTTGGAATCACTTAGACTTTACATTATAGTTAGAAGCAAAAATAGTTTACTTATATGATAAAGAGAAATTTTATTATTCTTAAGAATTCCCAATATTTGGTCAGACCGCCTCATGTCTAGAACTTAACTAGGGTGAAATCTTGTGAACTCAGATTTTTTCCTGCCTAGCCCAGGGAAACAAGTCAGTCAGTCAGTAAGCATGTTTATATGCTTACTATGTGTCAGGCACTGTGCTGAATGCTGAGGATAGAAAGAAACGAAAAAGAGAAGTCATTACCCATAAGTAGCCCATGTTCTACTAGAGCTAGAAGCCACTTGCAAATTTCCACTGCATCTGTCTTAAGGATCTGGAAGCCACTGCTGGGCAACATCAGAACTTTGTTTACTCCAAGATACTACAGTCAGTAGTTGAGCAACCTATGCTCAGAGTCTGGAAAAGTATGTACAGCTTTGAATAATGTAGTTAGATAATAGTGAAAATTACCTGGGTTGAATCAGCACTGGTATGTCAAATATACGATATTAAACCTCAGTAAAAAAAAGCAATTTCAGAACCTCCAGATCTTAACAGAACAAAGCATAGCACACCGGTTTTCTTCCTCCTGGTTCCTCTTATATCCTCTTCCCATGTTAATTTCATAACTTTGTTTTGTCAACAAGATTCTTCTATCAGAGTCCACAGTAGAGTTGTGTCCTGGGTTGGTTTGCCTCTTACATATATTAAAACCTCATTAATTCACATTAATTGATATTAAGATTAATTATAATTCCTAAAAATCTAACAGAATAAAGACAAAATCATTTTATAGAAAAGGTTTGGTATAAGCTTTTTTTTAGGTATCAGCCTGACAGCAGTTAAATAATTGTTTTCCCTGTTTCCTGTACGTAATACTTGCAAATTATCACTGCATCTGTCTTAAGGATCTTGAAGCCACTGCTTATGTAATACTATTTAGTAAAGTAAAATTATTTTCATATACTGTAGATTAATTATATTAAAGTTGGGAAAATGTGAGTATTGTTTCTTTGTATCTCTCATAGCATTTAGTGGGATACATTACATATACTAAAGACTTAATAACTGATTGTTGTACTGATTCAGAGACAAGCCTATTTAGGCTATAGTTGAACTCTTTTAAAGTTTGTGCCACTCAATATCATTACCCTCGCCACCTCTGGGGAGGGTGATTACTCACCAAAATAAAGTTTGCACAAGGATCTCAGAACTAAGAGGAATAGATGGATTTGTTTCTACCTCTATATTCTTCATTTGTATTAAGTGTGTAACTTTTATTTCTTAAAAAGAGATATTGGAGGGGTTCTGTATGCGGTATCAGATTTTGTGACTAGTTAAGAATGAATTCAATTAATCCTTGCTGCTTCTTTGGACTTTTATCCAGGCACTCAGAATTACTACTAAGTTGGCTATGGTATCTCCTTTCTTCCATGTAAATTCACAATCCCTATAATTATGTGGGGAATTTCACCTCTCCCATATCATTAGAAAGTAGGGCACCATCCAGTTATTCCACCCCATGGCTCCCTCTAACTTTCAATGGGAAGAAGTTTTCTGAACTATCCTGGGGGAAAGAGATCTATCAATTGAAAAGACTTGGGTTGTTTTCCCAGTGTGTATAGAGCCCACTGGTTGACCAGGAACCTTTGAAGCCCCAGGTAACTCCTTTCATAGAGAAGAACAAGGAAGGATCCGAGAGAGTCATTTGGAACTATATACAGAAATAGTCCATTGTTATTAGATAAGGCTTCATGGAGGTCAGAACCAAGAAGTAGCTTTACTGGGAAGACTTCTCCCTTCTGGAGTAGCATTGATTTGTTGAGGACATTGCTTTTGAGAGATGGCATACCCAGCCATGAGAGTCAGGTGACACAAGCATGACAGAACATGGTAATAAAATTACTATTTCAGGAGATCATTCCGATTTTTAGCTATGCTGCCTGCCTGAGGATAGTACAAGAGATGGAAAACCAAACAGTGGGTCTAATCTCTGATCTTCTGGATGGTCTGGATAGGACTGTTGTATGGCCTGCTTTAAATCTTTCAGTGCTGCATCTTGTTCTGGATGCCTCTTGAAGGAGTTAGATTTGCAAGTAACTTAGTGAATGAGGGCCATCAGGATGCATAAATGGAGAATATGTATTCCCAAGAAGTGTCTGCTTCCTTTTTAGATCATGGAAGAGCTAGTTTTAGTGTTTTATTTCAAACTATGTTCAAAACCTTCTGTATACTTACTACCCATTGCTTTCCTCAGAATTTGGCTGAGTGGGATGGACTTTCTTGGGGTCAGTTTACTACTCTGTGTTCCTCCTATCGGGCCATTGTCTGATATAGGATCTCAGTTAATTCCAACCTTATCTGGAAACATTATGTCATTAGAATAGTGGTATACCTCAATGCCCTGAGGAAGGGAAGCCTCTTCCAGGCCTCTGTCCACTAGACTGGTAATTTGAGATGTTCAGGTAGTGCTGGGGGAGTTATGATGAAGGTATACTGGACTCCTTCCCAAGTGAAAGCAAACTGCTCTTGACTAGTGTCAGTCCTAAGAAAAAGGGGGAAGGGAAAAAGCATTGGAAAGGTATATAACCCATATGACTTATCCTCACCCTGGGTTACGTGGTCTGCCACATTGATAGAGTTGCCATAGAATGGACTATACTGTCAAATAGGGGTACCGTAAATGTGGAATACTTCACATGTCAAGAGTTTTATGTGTTGGTTATTAGTATGGAACTTCTTATTTCTATATGGCTCTTTAAAAATATTTAATTATGTATGCTGGCTCTCTAGAAAGAGTTAGAAATGAAGGTAATATAAAAACTAACACAGGAATAAAATTTGTGTTAGAAATTAGTTCTGGAGCATTATAGCCATTAAATTAACATTAAAAATACTTAAACAGTAGTTTGGACTTTTGGTGACATTTTTCCTTTAAAATTTTAATTTGTGTACATGAACTTTTTATATGATGAATGTTTCAGACAGTTAAACATTTGTTTGTAGATGCCTTCTTCTTGCATGGTTTTATGGTCAGAGAATCATTTGTGTTGTGGTTCTGTTTCTTCTGTAGGAGAAAAGTTGAAATTATGCACACCCACAGTCTTTTTACTCTTCTTGGAGAAAGATTGATGCTGCATACAAATACTGTGACTGTTACTACATACAACACACTTTATGAGGTAAAAGAAAAATAATAGATAAAAGCATATTGATAATCTTTATTATTTTATCTTAACAAATTTATGAATGCCTTTGAGTTTATGTTTTGTATAATTTCATGTTGTTACAGGATTCAACAACAAATTAATTGACTATTAAGCATCAGCTATATGCAGTTCACTGTACTATGTATGTGCCGGGGAATCTATCCAGGGGTGGGGAACCTGTGGCCTCGAGGCCACATGTGGTCCTCTAGGTCCTCAAGTTCAGACCTTTGACTGAATCCAGACTTCATAGAGCAGATCCCCATTTGGGGGGTTTGAATTCAGTCAAAAGGCGGCACTTGAGGACTCAGAGGGCCATGTGTGATCTTGAGGTCACAGGTTCCCTGGCCCTGTATAGATTCTATTTTCCTTGAATTTAAGGAAATTTAAAGTCTAATGGGAGAAAGACATACAGAGATAACTATGATTCAAAGGAAAAGTGAGGCCAAAGTGCTGTGACAACTTTGAAGACAGAAAGATCTTTTTTAGGGGGAATTTGTGACAGTTCCATGGAAGAGCTGGCATGTGAATCATCCTTGAATGAAACAAGAGGCATAACAGATGAAGACAAGGAGAAGCCATTTCTAGTAGCCACATAGGCAAGAAAGGGCAAGATGAAGATAGTCGCAATTGTTTAGAATATATAGAGAAATGGACTTAGTATGAAGTAAGAATAGAAGTGTAGTTGGGAATGAATTTGGGGAGGATTTCAATGTTAGAAGTTAATTCAGTTAGATGGTGAGGTGCTGCCAAAGGTTTTTGAATAGAGAAATGGCTTGTTCAAAATGGTACATTAAGAAGTGTTGTGAAGGATGGTTTGGAGATGAGATAGATTATTTTATTTGTCTAAGTTACAGATAGAACCTTAAAAACTTAGTTGCAGGGGAAATTGAGAGGAAGAGATAGAATCAGTAGGTATTGCAGATATAGACTCATCAGGACCTGTCAGTTGATTAGTTGTATAAGGAGTAATGGATAGGTAGGAATCGCTGATCCCAAGCTTATTGAGACTGGAGGACTAGGAGAATGGCATTGCCATCAATAGGAGTGTGTTAGCAGATAGGGCACTGTTTGAGAGGACGAGATAGGTTTGGTTTGGGACATGTAGAGTCTGAAATTTATCCAGATGGAAATATGATAAAGGCAGTTGAAAATAATAGATTTCAAACTCTAGAGAAAGATTGGGAGTGAAGATGAAGAATAGACTGTCAGTTGCATTATTGAACCTTTGAGTCTGCATTTGATCATCAAGGAAGGGAGCATAATGAGAAAATAAATAAAGGCCAATTATTGAACTTTGGGTGATACCATTTTAAAGGGACATGAACAATATGAGGAGATAGCAATGGAACAAAGAAAGAATGATCAGAAAGGTAGGGTGAAAACCGAGAGAGAGAGAGAAAGAGAGAGAGAGGGAGAGAGAGAGAATTGTCAACCTAAAGACAATGAACGGGGTGGATAATATGTCAGATGCTACATAGAAGTCAAAGAATAGAGTCAGAAAAAACTTCATTTGACTTAAGAATAAGTAGGCCATTAGTAACTATGGGAAGAGCTTTTTCAGTAGAATGCTAAAGACAGAAGTTTGGCTGCAAGAGATTGAGAAGTGAATAATTAGTGAAGAAGTAACATAGCAGGTCTGTTTCTAGACATTTGACAATAAAGGGAAAGAAAGAGATAGCCTTATAATTTGAATGGATGTCAAGTTCAAGGGAAGGTTTTTGTTTCATGGTGAAGAAAACTTGGGCATGTTTGTGAATGGAGTGGGAGCCATTGTTGTTCAGTTGTCTGACTCTTCATGACCCCTTTTGGGGTTTTTTTGGAAGGATACTGGAATGATTTACCTTTTCCTTTTCCAGTGGATTAAGGTAGAAGTTAAGTGACCTGCCCAGCATCATACAGCTAGTAAGTGTCTCAGGCTAGATTTGTACTCAGGTTTTCCAGACTCCAGGCCCAGTCCTCTATCCCCTGAGCCACCTAGCAGTGTCTTCAAAAATTATTAACCCACAATATGTTTTACCATCTCTGGAAAGAAGAAAGTGAAGTAGATGGGATGCCATTGGTGTCTCTCCTCTGGAGCAGGATTAGTAGAATAGGGTTTTTTTAAATCAGTTTTGTGATTTTTTTTTTATTTTAAATCACCATAACATCCTTCTTTCTCTATTTTCTAGACAGGTAGTTTTTTTTTTAACCTTTTTTCCCCTTTTAAATTTATTTATTTTTACCTTACAACATTCAATTCCACAAGTTTTTGAGTTCCAAATTTTTTCTTCACCCCTCTCCTCCCCACCCCCCAAAGATGGATTTCACATTTACCTTATACATATACCTTCACATTAAACATTAGTCAAAGTGTAAAGAAGAATTATAACTAATGGGATGAACCATGAAAAAGAAGAAACAGATCAAAATAAAATGGAAAAGAGAGACAGCAAGTAGTTTGCTTCAGTCTGCTTTCAGACTCTGTAATTCTTTTTCTGGAGGTGGATAGCTTTCCATCATGAGTTTTTTGGAGTTATCTTGTAACCTTGCATTGCTGAGAAGAGCCCAGTCTTATCAAAGTTCAGACTAGTAGTTTTTAACATGCACACACACACAGCCAACAAAAAGAAAAAAGAGGAAAAGTAGATATAACTAATTTCTACAGCAGATATGTGCAATGCTTAATACCTGTGAGCCTCTCACCTCCACCAAGGAATGGTTTAGAAGTATCTTCTTCTATCTTTTCTTTTGAGCTATGCTTGTTCTTTCTAATTTTGTTTTTATGTTTCTTTCCATTTTCATTCTAGTCATTGTGGGTTTGTTTTTTCTCTTGGTTATTTTCTCAAGTTCTATGAAGTATCTCTTTGATAATTGGATTGTTATGTAGCATTAAAAGAATAAATCAGCTTTGGTAGTACTGGCGTTTTTATCATATTGGCACGGCCCAGCTGTCAAGACTAAATACTCCTCCAGCTATTTAAGGTATTCTTTATTTCCTTAAGAAGCACTTTGTAATTGAACATGTAAGAATCTTGTATGTAGCAAAGCAGATTTAACTCAGCATGTAATTCTCACTTGAACTATGCTATCATTGCCCCAGGTCAGGCACCATTGTAGTGGCAATATTTCCATACCCCTCACATTTTAATCTTTTGTACTTAAACCTTCTTCCTCTTCCTTTTTTTTTCTCATTACTTTGATTTTGTCTCCTCCTTCCTGCATTTACTTTTCCCAAAGTAGCAGGGTCATTGATAATTTGGATCCTCTTGCCTCTATGCTAAGTCTGGGAATAAAACTGTCTTCTAGGTGATGACCTTTTGTCTCCCATTGCTTTGTGCCAAGATCTTTTGATATAGCTCAGAAGTTAGATTGTGCTTACCAGTAATATTGATAAATTATTTTGTTAACTTCTTATGTAACTACTTGCTTCTTAGAGCAAAAGGCAGAATATCAAACCACAATAAATATAAATCAGAAAATAGTATTCCATGCAACTAAAATACCACCTGATTTAAACAAAATTTTTAATGCCAGAAAAAAAAGATTTAAATAAATGGAAGAGAGGCCATTGCCATTGATTTTGGTAGTGTCATACAGAATTTTAACCCATATATTTACCATAATAAGTTGCCATATTAAAGACAGTAATGAAGTCACCTCCATGGAGTGGAGTAAGGAGTAAAAAGACTGGAAAGGTAGGAAGGAACCAGGTTACCAGGGGCTTTAAAGGTGAAATAATTATTAATTTGATTCTGTAGTTAACAGGAAGCCTGGAGATTTTTTGCAAAAGGCAGTGATATGGTTAGATCTTTGCTTTAGGGAGATAAGTTTTACTGCTGGATATAGGATATGCTGTTGTAAGGGGAGATTTGTGACAGAGGGACCAAACAGTAGGGGTATTGCCATAAACAATTCATGAGGTGATGGGATCTGTGACAGTGTGGTGACAGTGTTAGAGGAGACATTAAGAGCGATGTTTGGAAGGTAGAAATGATAGGACTTGACAAATGAATATGTTATTTTTAGAGAAAGTAAAGCGTTGAGCATGTCACTTGGGTTTTGAGCCTGGGTGACTGGAAAATGGTGCTACTCTCAACAGTACTAGAGAAGTTAAGAAGTGGGGATGGTTTTGAGGTAAAGATAAGGGGTTCAGTTTTGGACGTGTTGTGTTTAACAGGTATACAAGACATCCAATTAAAGATGTCTATTAAGTGGTTGGATTTGCCTAACTATGGAAGGGAAAAAAATATTTAAATGAGTGTTCACGTGAATACCAACTAATGAAAATCAATCTAAAAGAACTGAAATATTTAATTAGAAAGAGATTAAAACTCCAGGGCTTAACCAGCACAGGCATTTTGCCATCTTTACTGCCACTGCCTCATTTTTCCCTGCTGGGTCTAATTTTGTTCCAGACCAAGGTTCATAAATTAATCCACTCAGTTTTTGGACCAGTACTGGAGTAGAAGGAACTGGCATCTTGTTCTCTACTTTTCCTGCTTCTACAAATGAGTTGTATCTCTCCCTAGACACTTTATCTCACCCCTTCCACTGCAGCGCACACTCATGAGCATGCACGTTCACGCACACACACACACACACACACACACTTTTCACCTTTTGCTGAGAGTGCTATAAATCATCATTACATTTGCTACTAGAGTGTGTTTGATAGTCTGCTGACCTATTGCCTCTATAAAACACCCTAATTCCTGACCTACCTTCTCAAGTATGTGCTATATGTAGGAGACTGTAAGTAAGCTCCTTGAGAGTAGACGTTGTCTCACTTTTGTATTTTAAGTCCCACTAACACCCCTATTAGACATTTAATACTTGTTTATGAATTGATTGATTTGATAAAAAAAAAATCCCCAACAGAATTAGTGTAGAAAAGTCCTGCATAAATTTTTTTTTAATTCTTCACCATCAAGGATAGTAAAGCTGTATACATTTGAACTTTTAACATCACAGTCCTGGATATGCTTCTAGCAAAAATAGAAGTGGAACTAGAGAAAACATGTGACAAAAGCAACTGAATAAACCAAGTCCATATTGGAGGTGACATGTTTATGAATATGTTGAGGGATTGGTTGATCAGTGTATCTAAAGGACATCATTATATAAACTTGTGGAAAAATTTTTGTATATTATTACTACCAAAAATGGTGACCAAGAGAACATAAATAACTACTGACACGTGTTTATTTTCATGCACATGTACACACACGTATATGTATATTGAGGGTAATCAGCATGTTCATTGAGGCTTTAGAAGGGATCAGGTGGACTTTTGCAAATGGTGTTTTACATCACACCACTTCTTTACTATCACAGTCTCCAGAATGAAGCAAAATAATGCTTTTGCTTAAATTTCTTGATTAAAAAAAAAACAACTTGCCTGACATTTCCCCTATATTATTTCCAACCCAATGGAATGTTGCCTCATTTAAAAAATATATATATAGTTAAGTAAAACAAATCAACATCTTGACCTTATCAGACAATAAATGACTTAATCCACCTCTTGCTTCTCTGACAGGAGGAGGGAAGAATTCTTTACCTTTAGTACTTTGATGTCACAGTTGGTCTTGGAATTGATCTGTTGGGTTGTCTTGGAGTGTTTTTCTTTACATCATTGTTTAGTTTTTGCTGACTTTACTCTCCATAAAGAATTTCCCAAGTTACTCTGAATTCTTCATGTTCTTTATTTTTATAATGTAATAATATATCATATTTATAATAAAAATTTGTTAAGCCATTTTCCAATTTATTAGCATGTAGTTTATTTCTGGTTCTTTGTTACCACAGAAAGTGCCGTTACAATTGATCTTTATCTCTGTGTTGTTTGACTTCCATTAGGTATATAAGGTATCCCCAAAATCTTACTGTGGCTTTAAGAGCACTTTTTCACATGACTCTAGATAGCTTTAATTTGTTCCTCTGACAACTGCCTGTTCATATAGGATGTCCACCAGGTATTGTTTTGCTAGTAATATACAGAAAGGCTGATGCTTTTGTGCTATTGTTTTATAACCTGCTATCTTACTGAAGTTATGAATTATATAGTTTTTTTTAATCGAATCTTTGGGATTCTCTGAGTAAATCATCATATCCTCTTCAGATAGTTAGATAGCTAGATAGCTACATAGTAGTTTAAAACTGTCCTAAGTCTTATAGGACACTTTTATTACTAGTAGTACTATTACCTGGCCCATGAATATATATAGAATAATGACTTTTTAAGTATAATTCCAAATTACTTTTTAGAAAGGTCAGACAATTCAGAACTGTACCAGTGGAGCGTATTTAGTTTGCTACTTTATACAGACACTTGGACATTTACCATCTTCATCTTTGATTATCTTTGCTAATTTAGTGGGTATGAGGTAGAACTTAAGACCCTTAGTTTTTCCAAGTTTGCCTTTCTTTTAATGTAATTTGAAGCCTTCTTTCATGGTTCCTTATTATTTTAGTTCTTTTTAGAAAACTTGTTTAAGTTCTTCAACAGTTTATTGAGAAATTGCTCTTGTTCTTATTAATATAATTTTTGTATTTTGTTATTGTCATTAAGTTGTTTTTCACTTGAGTCTGACTCAGTGATCCCTTTAGGGTTTTCTTGGCGAAGATGCCAACACTCCTTCTCCAGCTCCATAATACTAAGTTCCCCTTTTCTCTACTCTTTTTGTTATCTTTCTTGAGATTTTTCAACTTTATTCAGCCAGATGAATTTAATTATTGTCCATTCCTATGGTACTTCACTACCATGATATTTTGATTAATGGCATAAAATATGTAAATTAATTGAGGTTATATCATCTCTATTAGATTGTTATGGCTCAATCGTGTACCATTAATGTGTCTTTCTTTATTTCTGTCAGGAATGTTTGGGAGTTGTGGAAGTCCTGGTTGTGCATTGGTAGGCTAGCTCATAGAAATTTTTATACCTTTTGTAGCTATTTTGAGTAGGATTTCCTTTTTTTATTGTTTATTTATTTTTAGTTTTCAAAATTCACTTCTTTTAGTTTTAAATTTTCTTCCTCTCTCTCCACGCCTTCCTCCCCAAGATGGCATGCAATCTGATATAGACTCTATGTATACATTCCTATTAAACATTCCTGTTTTCATGTTAGTTGTATAGAAGAATTATAATGAATGGGAGAAATCATGAGAAAGAAAACAAAACCAAAAAGAAATAAGAAAGAAAATAGTCTGCTTCGCCCTGCATTCAGATTCCATAGTTCTTTCTTTGGGTGTAGATGACATTTTCCTTCATGAGTCCTTTGGAATTATTCTAGGTTCTTGCATTGCTGAGAAGGGCTAAGTGTATCAAAATCAGTCATTGCACGCTGTGACCGTTACATTGTACAATGCTCTCCTGGTTCTTTTCACTTCACTCAGCATTAGTTCATACCGATCTTTTCAGGTATTTCTGAACTCTTGCCTCTTCATAATTTCTTATAGCACAATAGTATTCCATTATATTAATATACCACAACTTGTTTAGCCATTCTCCAATTGATGGGCATCCCCTCAATGTCCAGTTCTTGGCCACCACGAAAAGAGCTGCTAAAAATATTTTTTGGGGGGCGGAGCCAAGATGGCGGTGTAGCAGCAGCAACATATCGCAGCTCTCACATAGCTACCCCAAAATACCCATAAAATAGGACTCTAAACCAATCCTAGAACTCCAAAACGCACATAAAGATACTTCCCACTAAAGTCAGCTCGGCTATGAGGAACCATATCAGTACTGCGAACCGAAACCAGCCTGCCCTGAAGCCGCGGCTGTGCCCTGGGGGCGGCTGGATGAGAGGAGCAGTGAGCGGATTAGCAGCAGCTGCGAGCAGCGTTCAGAATTAGGTCAGTGAGACTTGCAATCGGGGGAGAAAAGCATCCGGCCGAAAGGCCTCCAGAGCAGAAAAGCGAAAGGCAGAGGTTTTGCACCCGCCTCCGCATTGCAGCTTCCCGCCCGTGGCCTGCAGACAGCAGGGGGACTAAGTGATTGTTTTGAGGCCAGTGCTCTCGCATTGAGCGGCCTGGATCCGGATTGCCGTCTTGGGCCTCGGTCTTGGAGTCTTCACTATCCAGTCAGCCGGAAGTAATTAGGAAGGGCCCCAGCACCTTCTTGAGAGCTACAGCAGCCAGAAGGGCCCCAGTGATTTGGGACAGAGCTTTCCCTTCTGGAAGCAGAGCCCCACAGAGATTTTAAAAAAAAATCACGGACTGAACAACCATGAGTAAGAATAAGCATAAGAAGCAAAGTAAGAACAGCACCCAAACCCTAGATTCCTTCTTTGGGGAAAAGAAGGATCATGGCAAAGAGAGGGAGGAGAGCGCAGCCAGAGCGCCCCCACCAGGGGCCTCCAATAAACATGAAGAATGCCTTAAAGCTAGAGATGAGCTGAAGAAGGATTTTCAAAACCAAATAAGGGAAGTGGAAGAAAAATTGGGAAGAGAAATAAGAATGTTGCAGGAAAATCATGAAAAGAGAGTCAGCAGTATGACTGAAGAAA
>CM053582.1:324205891-324225286 GCA_028627135.1 Pseudochirops cupreus | reverse complement strand
GGGGCAGTGGGTGGGGGAAAGAGGGGGAGAAAATATGTAACTCAAAATCTTGTGGAAATGAATGATGCAAACTAAAATAAAATAAAAAAAAATATTTTTGGACATGTAGGACCTTCTCCCACTTTTATGATCTCTTTGGGATACAGCTCTGGAAGTGGTATTGCTGGGTCAAAGGGTATGCACGTTTTTATAGCCCTTTGAACATAGTTCCAAATTGCTCTCCAATATGGTTGGATCAGCTCACAGCTCCACCAACAATGAATTAGTTTTCCAACTTCCCCACATCTTCTCCAACATTTATCATTTTCCTGTTTTATTGTGTTAACCAATGTGATAGATGTGATGTGTTACCTGAGAGTTGTTTAGATTTGTGTCTCTCTAATCAGTAGTGATTTAGAGCATTTTTTCATGTAACTATTGGTATCTTTAATTTCTTTCTCTGAAAACTGTCTGCCTGTTTATATAGGATTTCCTTTTTTACTTCCATCAGGTATTGTTTCTCTATTAATATATAGGAAGGCTGATGCTTTTGTGGTGTTATTTTATACCCTGCTATGTTATTGAAGTTATGAATTATATAGTTTTTTTAATTGAATCTTTGGAATTCTCAGAGTAAATCATCATATCCTCTTCAGATAGTTAATTTTGCATTTTCTTTGCCTCTATTTCTCTGAATTCCTTCCTTCCCTCTTTTCCTCTCCCCCTTACTTCTTTTTGCCTTTTTGCTATAGCTAGGTTTTTTGGAACTATGCCATATGATAAGAGTGAGAGTAGATATGCATGCTCTTGACCTCTTGCTTTGCTTATCAAAATGACATCTTGTTTTGCTCTTAGAAGTACTATTAATTCTTAGTTTTAGACAAACTACTGTTTATCATATTTAAGAAAAGGTCCATTTATTCATATGTGCCTATTTTTTTCGTGAATGACTTGTATATATTGAGGGAGAGATTTCCTGCATCTTTTAATATGATATATTTTTAAAATTATTTTTATATTAATTTGAACTGCGTTCTTTATATTTTAGATTTTGACTGAGCAAGTGTGCACTCAGGTTGTACATAAGCCACATCCAGAGCCAGATTCTACAGTGAAAATTCAGAATCCAAGTAAGTAAATCTTAATATCTTTTTATGATCTGATTGACTTGGATTATTTGGACCAGAAGTGTTTTTCTTTAATTATAAACATCTCTTTTTTGGGGGGAGTCTCATGACCATTTTGACTTCTTCTCATAGTCCTAGTCACAGAGGTAGTGGTTGTTGATAAATAATTATTGAATTGCAGAAGTAGATTTTATATGATTTTAATTTTATCATAACTTTTTTGTTCATTTACAGTGATTCTTAAAGTTGTGGCAACTTTGTTAAAAAACTCTACACCAAGTGCAGAACTAATGGAAGTCCGCCGTTTATTTTTATCTGACATGATAAAACTTTTCAGCAATAGCCGTGAAAACAGGAGGTATATTCTTTGAGTATTTTGTATTTTTTTTTCCTCCCGACTTTGAATCTTAGTTTTTCACCTGCTATATGTTAATAGGATATTTGAAATCATTAGAGTATCTGTATCATATCAGATTATGATTTGTGCCAAATTTGTTGCTTTATATAATTAGAGAAAAATTTTTTCAATTTATACACACACACACGCACACATATATGTACCTAGGATATGTACACATTTCTACATATACACACATATTTAAGCGTATATGTATCTAATTTATATATGTGAAAATTATACTAATAGGCTCTCAATAGTACTTAGACTTGTTTTTCCAATTTGTAATGAATGGATTTGCATTCTTCTTACCAGTTTTTTTTTGATGACAGAGTTTATATATCAGCTAAATTGTTAGCGAGGTGTATTTTGTGACCTTGGGACAGAGAGATATTATTGGCATATAATAAGCCAGCTTATTATTCACACAGAACAGTAAAAAATAAATTCTTTCAGAGTCCGAGTCTCTTTTGCCACTCTCTTTAATTTTTTTTCCTTTAAGGAGTGACATGTTTTGTGAAAGCATAGGATATCCCAGAACAGAAAACTTTCTTGTCTTGCTTGCCTATACAGCTTTGTCTACTCTAGAATTGTATAGGATATTTAAATTTTTAACATTATTATTGTTAACATTTTGATTGTATGTGATGGGAGAAATAATTGGTGTCCCTCCTGTAGCAGCAAGCACCCTAGCATGCCCAGGGTGGCTGCTAGCACAGGTTATTTGATTTGCTTTTCTAAAGGAAAGCAACTCAAAGAGAGTTAACAATCTTACTTTAGTCAAACATGTATCGTTTACCTAGTTCAGGGGGAAAAGTCATCACCCTGAACTTCAGAGAATGCAAACACAAGTTACAAGCAGACAAAAATACAGCCAGAGGAAATAACACAATTCAGCAGACCAACAGACAGGGCTTCTAGCTGTCTGACCATCTCATACGTACAGTTAGTCACCAGAGAGAGAAGTACCAACATCTGGGTTTTCAAAACCAGGGGTTCAATGGCTGCCCAGAGTCTCATCTGGCCAAATCATACAACTCTTCCCAAAGTGAGCTCAAAAGCAAAACTTTGTTTCAGAGGTATTTATAGCCTTCTCCAGGATCAGAGAACATCACAACCCTCGTGGCCCACTTGACTACAAAGTAATAAAAGTTGTGTCTTCCTGAAAAACAAGCCTCCCACCACAGGCTCTATGAACCACATTCAGCCTATTAGGGGGCAGAGTATATTTTCAAATCTGGAAAGGTCCTTAAATTCACCTAAGGGACTTAAGGGATTCACTTAATTCACTTAAGGGACAGGGAAGATCTTCAAATTCCTATTACCAGTATACCTCCCTGTCTCCATTCTCTTATTTACTATAAGTTACTGATATTGCTAGTTCTTTTACCCGTATTTTCTTTGCTTTTGCAAATTTCTTTTCATTCCTCCTTTTTAAAACCACGGTTAATGTTTGGCATGGTTTACATAGGTGAAATCTTATTTTTCAAAAGTAGAAGGATATTTGTTTCATTCAAAATGTATCAATTTGGAATTTTATTTAGATTTTTAAAAGAAATAATTTTTTTTTCTAGGTGTTTACTTCAGTGTTCAGTGTGGCAAGACTGGATGTTTTCTCTTGGCTATATTAATCCAAAAAATTCTGAAGAACAGAAGATTACAGAAATGGTGTACAATATTTTTCGGATCCTTTTGTATCATGCAATAAAGTATGAATGGGGTGGCTGGCGAGTCTGGGTGGATACACTCTCAATAGCCCATTCAAAGGTACCAACTAATTTGAAAACTTTATGTTGAATCATATTGGATCTCAGGCCCTTTAAAAAATAGTTTAGTGCCATCTTGTGGATAGTACAAATTATGGCCAATTTAGTTAAAACATTTGTGGATATGTGTTTTTTTTTAAACTAGAATAATTTTATTTTGAAGCTGAGAGATATAATCTAACCCTTTCATTTTATTTGTTTGCACACATGGGCTTGTCTCTGTGTGTATGTGTACCAGTTTTATTTACATATAGCACAGTATTATAAAATCTAATTTAAAGCTCTGAGGGGCCTTTGAGATCATTAGTCCAAATCCCCAGTTTTACAGGTGAGGAAACTCAAGCTTAGTACTAGTAATGCCTTTTACAAGTTTGCATATTATAAATTACTGAATGAATATTTTTCAACCCAGGTTCCCTGACACCAAATATGGTTTGTTCTACTCCTATATCACAATATTGTGAGTTTTTTTCTGATAGATTTCAGTTATGAATTCTAGCACTTTTTCTACTCTGCCATATTTCCTTTCATTTAAAAAAGAAAGCTAAAACAGGTTCCAAGTTATTACAATTTGTAAAAATAACATTACATTATATTTTGGATAACCACTTAAATTTTGCAGAATGCTTTTTATAAACATTTTGTCATTTGGTCCTGTCTTCATATTCTCTGTGAGTTTTAAAATTTGATGATGTACTGTTAATTTTACTAGATTTTTACATAGTCACAATTAGTATCTGTTGGTCTGATTAAACTTTCTTCAGTTTTAGTCAATTCATATAAATATTTCCATGGTTCTTTGTATTATTCACATTTTGTCATTTCTCATGACCCAATAATTCCATTTCATAGATTGAAATTTAGTCTTTTTTTTCTTCCTTTTAATAAGAACCTTAGCATATAGGCATCATAAGAGATCATTAGATGAAGTACCCATCAGATCAAAGGGTATAAATTGTCTTGTGTCTCTTAACCTTTATTTCTATTTGGCTTCCCAAGATCACTATATCATTTCTAAGTTTCTCTAGAGCTCTGCTTATTCAAATTTTGATAGTTTTTGAAGTTAAGTTGAGTTGGCAATTTTAATCTTATTAGACTCTGAAAATTAGGGTTGTTCATTGGGTTGTCTAGTGGATATAATACAAAGTTGGGAGTCAGAAGATCTGTTCTAGCTAGCCTTGGCTCTGCCACAAAATGTATGTGAACTTGAATAAACCAAAATTCATCTTTAAAATGAGTTGCTATTTTAGTTCCTCTCTACAAAGTTGCTTTGACCATTAAAATTCTCCAGTTCTTCTCAGTATTAATTTCTCATTAAATGGAAGTAGGTTTAGTGATTTTTAATAGTATGCAGTTTGCTATTTGATATGAGCTATTTTTAGAAAGGTACTTGAATTTTATCCATACACATAACTTCGTTTTATTATTAGACATGATAGCACATGGTGAGGGGGGAGGGGACCAAAAAAAGGTAGTTAAGTTGTCACATGACTTTGTCCTGAGCATACCGTACGTTCTCTCAGCTTCAGAATGAACCCAAAATAGACGGTTTTGTGCTTTTAAGTAATTTATATATGCAGTGATTTTCAAAATATCTTTTCTCAATTATACACTTTAGATATAATTAATAAAACTTAATCATATAGTAATTTGTATATTATACGTAGGTTTATGTCCATATCTAGTTTACTAGTATCTGAGTAGGAGGAGGATTGAATATGCGATGTTGAGGAGAATTGAAATATAGCAGGATATAAGTGAATAGGAAGTGAAAAAGAACATAAGAATTTAAGTTAGGGAACTTGAGTTTGAATCCTCTCTCTTACCACTTACTGTCATTGTGATGTTGCCTAAGCCTTTTTACCTCTTGAAGCATCATTTTTTAAACAGTAGAATGCATTGTGCTAGATGACTCATAAAATCTCTTCTCCCTTTTAGTCCTATGATTAATTCTAAGACCCTAGATCATTTGTTTTTTACTAACACCCTTCCTACCTCCTTTCCTTGGCTTTACTGTACATTGATTAGTTTAAATTCATTGTACCCTCCTTACTAAGCATTTGAGGAGGGATAGCCTTGTTATTATCAGCCTAAAATTCTTAGTGTAAAAAATTCCTTTAACTGTTGAAGGAATGGACTTGTTTATAATAGTCTTAGAGATGTAGTTTCTGTTTTTGTTGTTCAGTCACTTTCAATCACGTCTAACTCTTGAAGATTGTGTTTGGGGTTTTCTTAGCAAAGATACTGGAGTGGTTTACCACTTCCCTCTCCATTAAATTTTACAGATAAGGAAACTGAGGCAAGCAGGGTTAAGTGACTTGCCCAAGGTCACACATTGTGTCTGAAGCCAGATTAGAACTCAGTAAGATAAGTCTTCCTGACTCCAGACCTGGCACTCTATCCACTGCATCACCTCATTGCCCTTTACAGAAACCTTAGAGACTTCTTAGAGAATTGATTGGGAGCACCAAGAGGTTAAATGACTTCTCTATGATCACAAAGCTAGTTTGTGTCAGAGATAGAATTTGAACCCAAGCCTTTCTGATTTGAAAGCCACCTTTCTATCTGCTGTGCTATGCTTTCTTATTGAAGATTCAAATGTACTAAATTTTAAACCTTTAAAAAAAATTTCATTATGAGAATATTTTCACTATCGTTTTTCACTATCATTACCTTACAGGCCTCATCAATCATTTTGCTTTTATTTTGTACATAAAAGATATTATATCTTTTCAACATCACTTATGTGTCTTGTTTTTAAGGTCACCTATGAAGCTCACAAGGAATATCTAGCGAAAATGTATGAAGAGTATCAAAGACAAGAGGAGGAAAACATTAAGAAGGGAAAGAAAGGGAATGTGAGCACTATATCTGGTCTGTCCTCTCAGGCAACGGGTGCAAAAGGTGGTATGGAAATCAGGGAGATAGAAGATCTTTCACAGAGTCAAAGCCCAGAAAGTGAGACTGATTACCCCGTCAGCACAGACGCCAGGGACTTGCTCATGGCAACAAAAGTATCCGATGATGTCCTGGGAAATTCAGAGAGACCAGGAGGTGGTGTACATGTGGAGGTACATGATCTTTTAGTGGATATAAAAGCAGAGAAAGTGGAAGCAACAGAAGTAAAGCTTGACGATATGGATTTGTCACCTGAGACTTTAGTTACTGGAGAAAATGGTGCCCTTGTGGAGGTTGAGTCTTTGTTGGACAATGTATATAGTGCTGCGGTTGAGAAACTTCAAAACAATGTCCATGGAAGTGTTGGCATCATTAAAAAGAGTGAAGAAAAGGACAATGGCCCATTGATAACATTGGCTGATGAGAAAGATGAACCCACCAATAATAGTACCTCATTTATTTTTGACAAAATTCCAAGCCAAGAAGAAAAGCTTCTGCCCGAACTCTCTAGTAATCATATTATTCCAAATGTGCAGGAAACTCAAGTGCATCTTAGTGTTAGTGATGACCTTGGACTGCTTGCTCATATGACTAGTAGTGTTGATTTAACTTGTACATCAAGCATAATAGAAGAAAAAGACTTCAAAATTCATACAACTTCAGATAGAATGAGTAGCATTTCTGAAAGGGAATTAGCTTCATCCTCTAAAGCTTTAGAATATGCTGAGATGACTGCTACAACACTTGAAACAGAATCTTCTGGTAGTAAAATTGTGCCTAATATTGATGCAGGAAGCATAATTTCAGATACTGAAAGATCTGATGATGGTAAAGAAGTAGGAAAGGAAATCAGGAAGATCCAGACTACTACTACAACTCAAGTAAGTTATAATGCATGAGTTATAAAAAGGTAAATGAAAAATGTACCTGAGATACTATTTGCAGTTTCTGTATGATGATATGAAATTATTATTATTTTAATTTTTCTTTATGATTTAGTGGTCATATCTGTGTAGAACAAAGTTGCTCAGTACTGACTAGATGTATTTCTTGGCCAAAGCTCCATTATTAACACCATACTCTTTTGACTTACTAAGATTTATTTAGTAGTAAGCAATGCTTACTTACTTTTCCACCACAGGAAAAAAAAATTGGGAGCAGAAACATCACTGCTTGATTGTCCAGTTATTAAGGCAAATAATACAAAGGAAAAAGTGACTCCAGGAAATTTTCTTTTATAATTGCTGGACCAGAATACTTAGCAACCAAGTCGTTAACCCAGGGACTGTTAATTATTAATCTTTAAGTTATTCATTTCATTCATTTATCCAACATTTCAGAAGAATTTGCGTCAGTTCGTAGGATATATAGTCAACTTATAGGATCAAAAATTAAGAGCTGAAAAGGGCTTAAAGGCCATCTAGACTAACCCCTTCATTCTATAGGAAAGGGGACCAATACCCAGAAAGTGACTTGTTGTGAAGACATAGAAGTAGTACACAGGCAGAATGAAGATTTGAACCCTTGTCATTTGACTCCAGATCCCATCCTGGTGCTTGTAGCATTTAATTTTAGTAGTTAATAAAATGTTCATGTAAGTTAAATAGATCTTATGTGCAAAGGTTATAGGAATGGGAACTATGTGTTAAGTCTTCAGTGTTCTTTTAATGTATTGGAGACTGAAATTGGGTTCAAAGAAATCCCTTCTACAAAAAATAAAAGTTAGGGGAGCTATAGTTATATATTAGTTTGACTAAAAAAAAATCTGATTGTTTGAATGTACTACAGACTCATTGTGAGTTAGCAGTATGATGTGGTAGTCAAAAAACTAATGTAATCTTGGCCTATATTACTAAGACAGTAAGGAGATAATTGTCCCTCTGTACAGTCATGTGGGCTGACTACATGTGGAATGTAGTGTTCAGTTCTGGGTGCTGCAGTTTAAGGACATTGACAAACAGGAGACTATGTAGAGGACAACTGGGATCATGAAAGAGCCTTGAGTTTATATCACATGAAGATAAGTTGAAGAAACTGGGAATATCTAGAAGGAAGAGAACACTGCAGTGGGTGGGGGGGATTGGGGAGAGAGGGAATGATAGTTATCTGTATAAATGTATTTAAAGAGATATCATGCGTGAGGGATTAGAATTATTCTGAGGGCAGAACTAGAAACAATAAATGGGTAGAAATTGTAAAAAGACCAATTTAAATTTAACGTTAGGAAGAATTTCGTAACAATTGTTGTTCAGTCATATCCTGCTCTTCATGACCTTATTTGGGATTTTCTTGTCTAAGATACTGGAGTGTTCTGCCATTTCCTTCTGCAGTTCATTTTGCAGATGAGGAAATTGAGGCAAATAGTGTTGTGTGATTTGCCCAGGATCACAGAGCTAGTTAATAAATATCTGAGACCCCATTCAAACTCAGGAAGATTAATCTAACTACAGGCCATGTGTGTTTATACGCTGCACCACCTAGCTGCCAACAATTAGATTTCTCCAGTTTCTTAACAGATTTGTCCAAAAGTGAAATGGAATGCCTTTGGAGGTGATTAGGGGCTTTTCCTTCATTTAAGGTCTTCAGGCAGAGGTCACATGATATATGTGACAAGTAGGGGATATTTTGAGGTATTTATTGGACTAGATGACTTCTAAAGTTCCTTCTAACTCTAAAATTCTGTGATCTTGAGATTCTGTGAAACAAGTAAGGCTTGCTTTATTTACCTCTTTTTTGGAGTCTCTTTGTCATTGTCAATTTTTTTACTTTGATTATAACTCCATAAAGAGAGATACTCTTTATGGAAAAGGCATATCTATTCCTACTAGAAACTGTTAAGTATTTGTGTGACAGTCAGTTTTATTTTGGAGATATTCTTTAATTAAGAAAAGATTTAAATGAGGCAAAATCACTGATCATGGCAGTGTTTTACATTACAGAATTTTTTTGTACATTATTTATGAGAAATGCATTCAGTATAGAGAATGAAATGTCTTTTGAAATAGCCCAGTCTATTTCGTTTACATTTCTTACACTGAAGGAAATGATGGAATCTATTATCTTGTTTTTCCTGATTAATAATGCTTCTTTCAGCCCATTGTTATAAATGGTAATTCATTAATAATATGTACAGTTTCCTTGACTGTATTATTTAACTTACTCCAAGAATTCATTGAAGTATAGAGGTAGTTCTGGGTTTTGGAAGGTTATGCTACTAAAAAACAAGCTATTTGACTAATTCCTGTTGAGATCAAAATGTTTAGAGTATAGCACCTTCACAATCCACTGTATTCAGAGGTCTAACCTAATTTAATGTGAAAATTTTTATCACTTGAGGTTTGTCCATCAGGCAAATAATTTTTTTTCCTTTTTGGCCATAAGAGCTCATGAAAATTGTCTACTGAAGCATTGAATTGAGATTTGTGTTAATTATGAGAGGATGGTTGGCAGGGGAGTAAGGGGGAGTAGATAAAATTAGATTTTCTTGAAGTATGGAAGATTTCATATACATATACATATATATATATGTATGTATATATATACAGCAGATTACATGGGGAATCCACATTATATAATATACAGATTGTTATGAATAAAATTTAGGAATATTCGGTTCTAGTTTATACTGAAAGTATCCATAATCATTAGATTCCCTGTCCCACTTTTTTTTAATCTGTTAAATAAAGTGAGAGTCCTCTGCTTAACTTTCAAAGATGCTTATACAGGGATTCCTACAGAAATCATATACAGAAGATTTATTTTATTTACTCTATTGAACAGCTGTACTTGAAGTTTTGGCTGATTTGTTCTTAATGATTTTGAAGTCAGATATTATGTGCACTTAAAAAGATATCTTTTGTTTAGGCGGTTCAGGGACGGTCTATCACTCAGCAAGACAGAGATCTCAGAGTTGATTTAGGATTTCGAGGAATGCCAATGACTGAGGAACAGCGACGTCAGTTTAGTCCAGGTCCACGTACAACGATGTTTCGGATTCCTGAGTTTAAATGGTCTCCAATGCACCAGAGGCTTCTTACGGACTTGCTGTTTGCTTTAGAAACAGATGTACATGTTTGGAGGAGGTAGAAATATTTCTTTGGAATAAATAAAGCAATATTCATTCTAAAACAATTTTATTAAAAGTATAACTTGATAGTATATGGGTAAGATTGAACCACATATTCAAAATTTAATAATTATTATTAAAATGATGTGTCTGTTATGAACATAGCTGTTTATTCCATAGTTATAGACCCAGGGTTTAGATCAAAATCTGGGACCTTCAAAATGGTCTTGTTTTTTTCTTTTCCTCCTGTTCTTTCTTTTTAATATATTAAGAAGAATGAATGAAGAAACATGTGTTTTTGACAGCTCAGGAGAATTTATGTGTTAAGTTAAATTTCTTTGGTAATTAAATCATGTGAAAATGTTTAGATGAATTAAAAGATAAGCCTATAGCTAACATTTTAGAACTTATCTTATCAAAATAGCATATATCAGTTTAGATATAATTTCTTCCTAAGAAAATAACTTGAAATAAGTTAACACAATCTTTATTTTCTAGTATCAATTTCTCATGATATACATATTTAGATAACAGTTTTGAATTAATTTTTACACTTATTTTTATGGCTGTGATGCTCTACATATATTTATTATTGTATACATTTAAAAAAAATTGTGCCAAGTAGCTTTTTTTGCTTAAAATAAGCTCATCTTTTAGAGTTATCAGTACTCACATTATATTCAGTTGAGTTCAGACCATATTTTGTCTATCCTGTGGCTATTCTCTTTCATCATTAAGTGTCTAGGGGGTTGTCACATTGACTTTTTTTGTGATCTTGGCATACAGTCAATATTGTACATTCATCATTGTATGGAAATCACTGACCTTTTTAATCAAACAGTGACTTAATTTTCTCATTTTCTTCTCTAATCATTAGTCAACCATTAAGTATTTTTATGTGCTTATTGTGAGTCAAGCATGTGGAATATAAAAACAGTGAAACATTCTATGCCCTCAAGGAGCTGGGGAAGACAAAAATAAGTTTATAGAGAATGTATGTGAAATCAATACCAGGTAACTTTGCAAGAAAGGGCACTAGGAACAAATGCTTTATGTAAAAGGCGGTACTTGATCTTATTCTTGAAGAAAGCAAATGATTTAAAGAGTCAGAGGTGTGGAGAGAATTGTTTCTAGGGATGGACAGCGAGTAGAAACATTGGCTGTAGGTTGTAAAGGCTTTAAAATACCAAAAAGAATTTGTATTTTATACTAGAAACAATGGGTTGTTTCTGTAATTTCAATGCCTACTATGAATGGTGCTGAGACCCAATCATTGATTCTGAAACTGACTCACATGGGGCTTGAAATCTGTTAATTTAGCTGTATATTACTAATTATCTGTGGTAACTATTGACATGGCATGAGTCAAACTGACTGAAAAGTGGAGAATTCTGTTATTAATCAAACGTTTGTTTTGTCTGGTATAACTCCAGTTTATCTTGACTTTTTAAAAAACAAATGAACAAAATTAGCTACTTGTCTGACACCAGTAGTCCACAGAAAAAAATCTATAGTGTTGCAGTTGTGTACTTTTAAAGTTAAGCCATACATTATTTTTTTGTTAAGGTGTTCCTTTTTTAATAATATAGAGACAGATGCTAATTTTAATCTATATTTCTTTTGATGCTCATAATTTATATGTATTTTGGGCTCATAATAAAGTAATATTGTAATTTAATTTTAGATGTCATATATTTCAAATTAAGCAGTGAACTTTAGTGATAAAGTAGTATAAAAGTATAAAGTATGTTTTCCCCTAAGTTAAATTTGTGTTCATTCATGAGTTTTTTCTCGTTTTTTATAGCCATTCCACGAAGTCTGTAATGGATTTTGTCAATAGCAATGAAAATATTATTTTTGTACACAACACAATTCACCTCATTTCTCAGATGGTAGACAACATCATCATTGCTTGTGGAGGCATTTTACCTTTGCTCTCTGCTGCTACATCTCCAACTGTAAGTACAATACTTCCATCTAGTGGCCGTAGTCTAAAATTATACCACTAGGAGCTTTTCTGTGGTGGTCTCTGCTACACATGAATGAGCTTTTGTCTTCTAAATTCTTTTAGCTTAATACATTAAGTAAATACTTTTTATTCTCTAGATTCTGTTGTTTGAATCCAAGCTCATTGTTTCATCGGTTGTGTTCTGTACATGATAGAAAATAAAAATTTTTGAAAAGTCATCATAGTTTAAGTTAGAAATGAAAGTTCTAAAGGAGAACTCCTTGAAATGATATTCATAAATATAACAGCAGGGAAGAATTGTGGTTAGAGACTTTTCATATTTTTTCTATAATGTTCCACATATTCAAAGATAGTAGTAAATTATTTTACAAGTGGAACCAAGCTATTCATATGAAAGAACTGTTGGCAAAACTCTCTTTTTTGCTCTAGTCTCCAGTGAATTCTCCAATACTCTCTCATATTTTATTAATTTTCAAGCATCTCCAAAGTCTGATATTTAAAACAATGTAAAGTTATCTCATTGACTGAAGGAGTTTCACACACTTGAAAATCCTAGTTGAATTCTATCAACTGCTTCAAATGATATTCATAAATATAATAACAGGGAAGAACTATGCTTAGAGACTTCTCATTTTTTTCTGTAATGTTACACATGTTCAGATATGCTAGTAAATTATTTTACAAATGGAACTAAGGTAATTTCATGTGAAAGAACTATTGGCAAAACTACCTTTTGGTTCAGTTTCTTGGTAAATGAATTCTCTAATCCTCATATTTTCTGAATTTCCAAGCATTGATGAAGTCTGATGTTTAAAATAATGTAAAGTTATCTCATTGACTAGAAGAGCTTAACACACTTGAAAAATCCTAGTTGAATTACTTCTAATACCAAGGTTCAAAGGAGCTTTATTTACATTTTTAACATAAATTTTAGTACTGTGTACACTTATCTTTTCTCCACACTGTCTATAATTATGTGCTTTTAGTAAAACATGAATTTAAAAGGCATGTGTGATTTGTAATTTTGTATGTACGAAAAATAAATCAACTATATTTATTTTACAATTAACATATCCCTACTTATTTCAGAATTAAATTACAGATTCTGCCAACCTGGATGAGGAAGGCTAGGATTGTTTCTACTTGTACGTTCCTTTTGGTATATCAGAAACGCTTTGTACACATCCCTAACAAAAGACCTTTGCTGTGGTGGTGGTGGTGGTGGTGGTGGTGGTTGTATTCCCACATGTCTCTCATTCTTATAGGAAACCAGTTCATGCCTATTCCCCGTGTCAAATGGTTTTTACTACCATAGTTATTAATAATATTTGAGATAGAGTGATATAATGGATAGAATACTGGCCTTGGACTCCAGAAGACTTTGAACATATACTAGTTGTCATTCTGGGCAAGTCACCTAAAGGTCTCAGCCTCCCAGGACAGACACCAGTTTTCATTAGTAGAGGCAATTCCTTCATAATACTATACTAATCAGGTCAAGTCTGGCTAGGAGTATGGAGGAGGTGAGACACCTGGCATTCATATGGCATTTTAAGTAGCTTTGGAAAGTTTTATTGTTGCGTTTTGTTTCATACCATAGTCATTTCCCCTGATCTGTTCCCACCATCTTAAACCCCCTTGGGACCAAGAGTTAGGAAGATAAAAAGTTCAAATCCAGTCTCAGACACCTATTAGCGATGTGACCCTGAACAAGTCACTTATCTTTTGTCTGTCTTAGTTTCCTCAACTGTAAAAAAAAAAAAAAAAGGGTAATAATAGCACCTACCTCACAGGATTGTTGTGAAGATCAGTGAGATCATATTTGTAAATTGTAAAAACCATACCTGGCCCCTCATAGGTGCTTAGTAATGGTTTGTTCCCTCCCTATCCTTCCCCTTCATAAGAAAGAAAAACATTTAAGCAAAACTAATTGATACAATGACTATCTCCAGTGTTCCATGTTCCACATCTCTGCTTTCTGCTGTCTGTTTAGAGGATGGAGGTATATTTCACCATCAAATAATTTAGAAAATCTTCACTAGCTCCATCTTTCCCCACTAGCTATAATCCTCCTTTTAGTGGCAAAACTCTTTATGAAGCTGTCTATGATAGGTACCTCTACTTCTTTTCCTCTCATTCTCTTTTTGACTCTTTAGTCTTATATCTCCAACTGACTATTAGACATCTCTGACTGGATGGATGTCTGATAAACATCTTAAACTCACCATGTCCCAAACTGAACTCATTATCTTTCTTTTCAATCCCTTTTCTCTTCCTAACTTCCCTATTACTATTGAGGGTACCACCATCTTCCCAGTCATCCAGGCTTACAATCTAAGTGCCATACTTACTTTCTCACTTTCTCACACCTCCCTGCTACATATTCAATCAATTGTCATTTTTATCTTTGCAGCATCTTTCTTATATATCCCCTTCTGTCCCCTGATACTGCCACCACCCCAGTGCAAGCCATCATCATCTCAGGCTTTTGACAACTCCAGTAACCTGCTGGTTGATCTTTCTGACTCAAATTTCCCTATTTCAAACTGTCCTTCACTCAGCTGTAAAACGTATCTTTCTAAAACACAAGTATAATTATGTCACTCCTCTATTCAAAAAATTCCACTTACTCCAAGTTACCTCCATGATCAAATAAAAAATCCTCTGTTTGGTTTTTAAAGCCTTAACGTAACATAATCCCTTCTTACATTTTCAGTCTTACTTTCTCTCCTCTGTACTCCCTGAGATTCAGTAACAATGCAGTCTCTGGAATCTGGATATTTTCACTGTTTCTCTTCCATGCCTGGAACGTTCTCCCTCCTCTTCTCTGCCTCTTAGCTATCCTGGCTTCCTACAAGTCCCAACTAAAATCCCATCTTTTGGGTGGGATCTTAGTGCCTTTTGAGATTGTCTCTAGTTTATACTGTATGTATAGTGTTTGTAAATAGTTTGTAAATTGTTTCTACCATTAGGCTGTTTTTGAGAGCAGAGTTTGTTTTTCCCTTTTCTTTGTATCCCCAAGTGCTTAGCACAATCCCTGGGACGTAGCAGGCCCTTAGTAAGCTTTAGTTGCTGAGTAAGTCGTCTGTGACCAAATTCGATCGGTACAGTTAATCAAATTTTGGTTGCCTTTTAGTGTTTTTGTTTACATTAATATAAGAATTGTTTAGATTGTTTTTCTGGTTATTTTTATGTTAGTTTTCAACAGTTTACACCAAACCTCAGAATGCTCACCTTCTGAATTTCTCACATGCATTACTTATATTGCAGTAACATTTCGTTGTATTTATACATACAATTTGTTCAGTCATTTTTCAGTTAACAGACACCTACTTTATTTCAAGTTTCTTTGTAACAACAAAAATTGTAGCTATGTTTTATTGTGTAACCAGAACTTCTAACTTTGATCTCATTGGGATAAATGCTCAGTAGGAATATTACTGGATGAAAGGATAGTAATACTTAAGTCACTTTTCTTTTATTATCCAAAGCTGTTGTTCAGAATGATTATACTGTTCACAACTCACCATGTGTTATATGTGTACTGTCTTCTTTTAGTCCCATCAACATTGATTTTGGTCATCTTTGCCACTTTAAGGGGTGTGAGGTTAAAGCTCAGAGATATCTTAATTATATTTATCCTGTTACTAGTGATTTTAAACTTTTTTCATGTGATTATGGTTTGTGATTTTCTGTTTTTCATCTCATTTGACCATGTATTGGGAAATGACTTTTGGTCATTTTTTTGGTCAGTTCTTTATGTATCTTAAAAATCAAAATCTGGTTATCAGATGTGTTTGCTACAAGCCTTTTTCCCAGTAGTTTGTTTCTCTTATATTAGCTGCATTGATTTTGTTGATGGGAAAAAAAAACTTTTAAATTTTATTTATTCAGAGTTGTCCATCTTTTATGATCTTTGTTTTTTGATTATGTATTTCCTCTTTAGTTATGATTTTGAAAGGCATATAGCCTTCCATTGTCTCATATACTTTTTATTAAGAAAAATGACCTTTTTGTATTTTCATCTCATAACTGTTATGAGCTTTTTGTGCTATATGGTATCAGATGCTGGTCTAAACTTTATTCCTGCTGATGGACCTTCTAATTTTCCTAGCAGTTTTTGTCTAACAGAGAATCTTTTTTATGTAGTTTGTGTTCTAGAGTTTATTGAATACCATACTCCATCTTTTTGTACTTTAAATTCTAAAAAATAGATTATCTCGTTTTATCCTCTCAGCAACTCAATGAAGTACTTGCTACAGGTATTGTTATACAGATTTTTCAGATGTAGAAATAGACTAAGAAAGTTAAGTGATCCTCCCCAACCCGCCCACCCCCATTTTCCCAGATAATATGTCTGAGATGAGATTTAAATGAAGTTCTTTCTAATTCTTAAGTGCAGAATTCTATTCTCTATGACATGTATTGTTATTTCAATTAATACTGCTACACATTTAAAGACCTTTGATTTGCAACACTTTTGTGCCTTATTAAATGGTCTTCATGAGCTTGAATAATAAGACCTGCATTCCTATCCCTACCTCCCTTTAAAAAAAATAATCATTTGGAAACCAAATTTCTAATGATGAACTTCTTTGAACTTTGATTATTCGGTCCTAGGACAACAAGCACAGAATTAAAAATCTTTTCAGTGTGATAGGATTAACCAAAGCTTGTATTCCCTTGGAATTATCTTTGAGATGTTAAGATAACCTCTGTACTATGATAATACATCATTCAGACTAGGCCTTTAGTTTAAGCATTTTAAAGAAAGATTGTGAAGGTCATATGACCTCAGACTGCCATAGTTCTTCAACCTCTAATGCAATACCTAAAGTAAGGAAGTGCTTAGAAGATATTCTCATGGATACAACTGTCTGTGGTCTTATAACAATACAGTAACAATTGTCTGAACCCTTTTATTTCATTTTGTTTTTCCCATGTACCTCCCAGCATGGACTCATATAGCAATTACAGCAGGTTTCCCTAGGTTTCTCTTATAACTTGGGAACAGTACAGATACCCATAGACCATACCCATACCCATATACCCATAAAGCCATCATGGAGGTTACCTGTAAGGTGCCCACTTAGAAATGTCAGCCCAGAGCTTTTGTTTCTTTCTGCTTTGATGAGTTGCCTGCAGAAAGTCAAAGAGGGATAGAGACCGATGCCCTTTTATGACTCTTGGAAGGCATGGCTGCCTTCCTACATTCATACTCAACTGCCTTGCCCCCATAATTATGGTCACAAAAATTATAGTTTATGTGAGTTGTTAGGGAGACTCTTTTTTTCAAATATGCCTGCATTGGTGACGGCCAACTTGTTTTCCTTTCCTCTTTACTTTTAGCCTTTGATGTGCTTGGTGGGAAATGCTACCACTGCCGTTTAATACCCTGTTAGGAAAGCATGTGGCTAGAGAGCAAAAGAACACAAATCATAGCCAGTCATTACAAGGGCAACTGAAACATGATAGGAGCAAGGAAGCCATGAAGAAAGAACTAATTGATGGAGGGAGAAAAGGAACAGAATATTTACTGAACAGGCCTACTATAACATCTTTGCTGTGTAGCTTCTCATTCTAATGCAGCAGACATAATTTCTTACCAAAGTTTACAGAATTTTTTAAAAAATTGACTAACAATGGAATTTTTAAAATACGTGTATTTAAATATGTGTTGATAGAGCTCTCGTTATAGTTTTATATATGTGTATATATACACATATATGTATATGTGTGTGTATGTATGTGTGAGTGTATGTATACATACACTCAAACACATATATATGATGTACCTATGGTCTTTTTGCACGTATAAGCTGTTGAAGCTTAAAACTGTGCTAAGACTTTTGGGACACTCTATATATGTCTTTTAAAACCACTAGGATGCTTTAAAAAACAAAATTAAATTAAAATCCCAAAACTGATGAAATGACTGCCGCATCATTTCTTTCTGAATCTTATTTTTTGTTTTTATAACAAAACTGCTGTTTTTAGCCTCACTTATTTTCTCCTTTTTTAATATCTTCCTTAACTTTACCCCATAATAGTGGAAAACAGGGATAAGAACCATATAAGAGCACTAGGCAGTACAGGAAAAGTTTTTAAGAAAAAAGTTCATGAAGACAGATTAAAATACCCCTGTATAGTCAATTATAGATTACAGGCATTTTAGGATTACAGCAACTATTCACTGACTATTTCACATCATGGAAATAATTCAATTTAATACTGCGTTAATTAAGCAACTAATATGTATAAGGCACTGTGCTAGTTGTTGAGGATATACTGAGGGAAAGATGAAGTACTACGTGTACTGAGGAAGTTGCATTCTACTGGAAGAATAAAGCACATACAAATTTAAGAAAATACAAAGTTATAATATTGCAAAGTAATTTTAAGAGGGAAAGTGCACTAAGAGTATATATTTATGGTCACATTAAATTAGATGACTTACTAATTCCATTTTAAAGGTTGTATTAAATAATTATGTAGTCCATATGTATAGTATAATGGTCAGAGTAGACAATTATAAATCAATCACTTCAAAGTTTATAAAATACTCAACATAAAATTATGTAATTTTATTTTTTTCATTAACTCTGTTTGATAAGTATCACAGGATGTCTTTATTCTATTAATTTATTTTTAAGGAAATTTTAGTGACTTGTTCGTCATTGGTCAGAAAGCTAATAAATATTAGAAGCTGTTTTTTAACCTAGTGTTCCCCTAAGTCAAAATCAAACATTCTTCCTACTACACTTCAAGTTGAAAAAATATTAAGTAATCTTAGAGTGTCATATTAAAATTAAAAAGTTATTCCATAAATAAATGTATAGCTAGCCATCCAGGGGTGTTGTGACAATCAAATGAGATAATATTTGTAGAAAATGCACTTTACCCAGTATCTGGCACATAGCTGGCACTATCTAAATGCTTATTCCATTCTCTTTCTTTTCCTAAAAAGAAATTTTAAGGAGCTTGTGTTTTTCTTTTTTTTTTTTTTTTGATATGAGATTCTTTATTAAATTTTTTTGAGTTACATCTTTTCTCCCCGTCTTTCCCCCGCCCACCACCCCAAAACAGCCATCCAAGTATTTCCCCCCTCCCCCAGTCTATTCTCTCCTATGTCACTTTTTGGTAGGGCAGGATGGATCTCCCAACTGCAGTGCCTGTGTATCTCAAGTTCCAGT